>KZ061542.1:165716-316539 GCA_002091835.1 Anopheles maculatus | reverse complement strand
GGAGTATTGACCGGATAAAATTTGTGTAGTAAAGTGGCCCCTTGTGTAGAAACGAGGCTCCCTACAAAAAGGACCCAGTACCCGAGGCCCCACCAGGTCATTGGTAATCAGGAGGTCCATTACAAAATGCTTCTTTCAAACGACGTGACCGGCCCCTTTAACTACGAGGTCTTCGTTGATTTGGTACATTGGCGGGGGGGGGAGTATTGACCGGATAAAATTTGTGTAGTAAAGTGGCCCCTTGTGTAGAAACGAGGCTCCCTACAAAAAGGACCCAGTACCCGAGGCCCCACCAGGTCATTGGTAATCAGGAGGTCCATTACAAAATGCTTCTTTCAAACGACGTGACCGGCCCCTTTAACTACGAGGTCTTCGTTGATTTGGTACATTTTTTCTCCTCCTCTTAACCGTCGAGGCCCCGAGCGGTCGCTCCTTCCGCACCTAGGTTGATCCGCCACTGCATGGGTAGCTGGATGTTCACTCTGTCGAGATTAATCGTACTGCAAGAAGGGGCTTTAAAATTAAATTAAGGAGGTTTGAAAGATGAAAACTTATCTTTATAGTTCTTTTAGACTCATTTTCAGTGCTAATATTCTACAAATCAAGCTATATATTTTTGTTTAACTAGGTTGAAGGTCTCGAAAAAACCAGGAATAGCTTTGCATCAAGTATCCAAATCAGTTTTCATTTACTGTTTGCCAGTCTGATGCAAACTTAGCCAAAATATGTGTGTATAATGAGATCAGTGATCAATTTTAAAGTCAACTAATATATGTTTTAGCTTTGGCAGCTCACCTTTACATGGTTAGGCAATGTGTCGCCCTTGGTTTCCGACTTGTTACTGGTTGTTTTTTAATAGTAACTTAATACTTTGGGCAAAACCAGCTACAAAATAAATTTTACGATAGAAGGTCAAGATGAAGTCTATGTTTTTTTCAAAATTTTGAAATTGAAATCAATTATAAGTATTAAAAGCAGATGCTTGAAAAAAAAACTAAACAGATAGTAAGATGGTCCTATTATTATTAGTAAGATGGTCCTATTATTAAACTATGTTTATTTTAGAGACAATATTAAAACAAATGGTATCCTTACATCGTATCAAAGTGTTGTCTGGCTAATAACTAATTAATCTGATAACCTACTTTTTTTTTATAAAAAAAAAACCTTTTTTAAGTTAGGGTCTTATTAATTAATGTTTGATTGATTACACGTTTAACCGCACCTTAATTATCCGTCAAGTCCAATTATTTGAGTCCAAAATAATGAGCTAATCATTAAAATAGTTGTGCCACCTATTTACATTAATCTATTCTTTGTCGTTTGATTGTAATGGTCATCTTGCTCGCCACCATTAGCTCACAAACACGACCGTTAACGATGTTTGCCCGTGTTTGTTGTGTGTGCTCAAGTCCATTATCGATTAACCATCCCAAATACGCACGATAAAACTGTCAAAAACCCAAATCCTACTTCGAACGTCTGTCGTTTACTTTTACCAACCGGGAAAACGTGGAAAAATCGAAGGAAACCTACACGCAGCGCACGTCCAGCGGCTCGGTTTGACCTTTTTTGTATCGCATTGTCTCATTGAGGAAGCCATTCCGAACGGTACCCCTTTACCGGACAAACAATTCCCATCCAGTCCCTTGGCAGTAATGAACTTTTTGTGTGTGTGCGCGCGCGCGCGTGGAAAGTTCGTAAACAGTCATAAATAAAGTACTTCCGCCGACGTCGTCCGTGCCGTTCTAAGTAGTGTGTGCGCACACTGAAAGGTCCTAGCGTTCTGCTCACGTCCACAGAATGTTGCGTTTTTGGCTGCTCGGGTAATGGTGTCCTCACGATAAAGCGTACCCAACACTGGCTACTGTCGATGTTGTAATCGTAAAAGAAAAAAAAAATCGGAAAACCCTTTTCGGCCCAGCACATTGGTCACACGGAAGACTAACAGTGCCATTGTTTGCGTGGCAAAAAATGCGAGGCCTCAAGACCATTTTGGCCCATAGGAAAAAGGAAACAGAAAAGAAATGAAAACACTGGCAGAAAATAGAATGGCAATAATAATGGGCATCGGAGAAACAGTCCGATGCCTAGAGAAAAGGGCTCCCGCGGGCACCACCTATTCGCTACTCCGGTTCCGGCCGTGCCTGAAAGAGGCGCCGTATTTCCGTAACTTCCGGCATCCGGTTCCTGGTTCATTATGTGATTTGTTCGAGCAATAGAATGAATGTCGCTTGCTTCTTTTTTTTCTGTTTGTTTCACTTTGGGAAATGTGGAAAAGCGTGGCGATCGCCTACACCCCAGAGTTATGCCCAGAGTTCTCCACTCTTGTTGCCGCTTTGATTAGTGGATGGTTTTTAAATGTAATTTTCTTTATTATACAAGTATTTCCGATCTCTGCTGTAGTGCTTAAGCCGCTTAAAAACCACCCATTAAAATGTCGCTTTCCATCCAAATCCTTCCCGAATCTTAGCAACGGACAATACACGGATTCTGTCGTGTCATAATGCTGCCAATGTTCGAGGGTGGTTAAGAGAATGATGCGCGAGACTGGAGTCTGGTTGAAAGATGAATAATTGCATGTGGAAGTGATTGTCACAATATGCTTCGCGGATCATTGCACACCCCCTTTTCGGAGATTTTTTCAACAGTGCCCGGTGCCAGGGTACGTACGTTGCAGTTCCGGCCGTGGCGACTATAGTTCCGTTCCCGCAAATGCTTCCAAATGCATTAGAACGAACGTTCGAATGTTGAGGTTTTTTCGTTGGTCTGATACTCCCTTTCCGCTACGAAGAAAATGATGCTGTGATGGGTATACAGCACGTGTTTTTGCGCTAGTTTACCATCCCCTTTTCAGAAAAGCCTACGCACACTCGTAGAATAAATTAGGTGCTCAAGTGGTTTGAATTAGGTTGTTATTGGGTTTAAAATTGTTTGATAGGTAATTGGAGGTTTGCTGCGGTGCGGGTTATGCTATTTTATCACAACACATCTAAGTTTCCTTTTGTACGGCTTTGGCCTAGTAGCATACGTTTTCCATTTTCAGCAAGTTTTTTGTGGTTAGAAAAACGCGCAGAAAGGAAATTGATAAGCGATCTCTCTCGTTAAGAAGCGTTAGGGGTTTTTGAAGAAAATAAGCCCGGGGTTGGATGAGACTGAACGATAACGAATTCAATTATAAATGTAGCTCATTTAATACCAGTCGCAATGTGGGAAGAACTAGGATTCTATGCGAAATTAACTAACGTCTAACTTGACTATTCCAATTAGTCATTCATTTAGGGATTTCTTTTAAGTCATATTTAGCAAATATTAAGCATATTTTGGCTAACTATGATAATTATGGTTAGAAAGTGAAGTTGTTAACGCACGACTTATCTATACGGTGCAGGGTCCTGTCTGGGTTCAAGTTTTGGTCTAGGTCTAGGTCATTCCTATTTTTCCTACTATAGATATTAATGTGGCGGACCAGAAATGGGGTATATAAAATTAAACACTGAAAACAGCTTGCGCACGTAACAGATTTTAGATAACTAAAACTTTGCTAAAAAATATGTACGTTTATGATACCTTTATGTATCTTATTGTTATTAAACTCTGAGGAGTAGTGGCATTTTGTCACTACTAAGGGATTGGAAGATGGACTTGTACGTCTTCAATCTGACGCTAGGGAGAGCAATTTGAGACTCGTAGGTGGAAACTTTGGGGAGTATATTAGCTTATGACATAGATATCGTCGGTTTGAGGCTCTCCTATGTAGCAGAAACATTACAAATTATCGAGCAGGTGGCCTTAGCGTGTGAGAAACTAAATTGAGATAGTTGATTGTTCCTTTAAAATTGGACCGCCTCCCCGTACGCAGGACTGACTTTTCAGCTACGGGTATACCTAAGTCACAGAGATCTAGCAATTGCTAGCAGGCCAAGTCCTATAGAGGTTGTAGCGCCAGAGAAGAAGAAGAAGATTGTTCCTTCAAAGTCGTCCAAAATTTAATTTATTTAGGGTCAAAAGATTTATAGTCCCAGTACCAACGCCATACGCCTCTGAGACATAGACTCTGTCCAAAATAGACAAATAGCATTCGAAAGGAAGAAGCTCACAAAAAAATCCAGTAGGTTGGTCATGTCATGAGAATGACACCGGACAATAAAAGATCTTTTAGACAGTCCACATGGACGTTGCAGATGCGACAGGCTCCAACTGAGATAGTGTGATGGCGATTTAGCGTCTGCTAAAAAGGCCGGAATATTACCAGACGAACGCGCTAGACCATGAGCGGTATTGAAGACTGTTGGAGCAGACCAAGACCGCAATGACGGATAAGTGAGTTGTTAGATTGTAGTTTTTGGTCATTTATTAATAGTTTTTAACTTTCATCATGGTTTTTATGGTTCATTCTTCTTCTTCTTCTCTGGCACTACAACCTCTGTAGGTCTTGACCTGCTATGTCTAGCTTTCTATGACTTGTGTTTTACCCGTAGCAGAATAGTCAGTTCTGCGTACGGGGAGGCGGTCCGCCGGGATTCGAACCCTGGTCCTGCCGTGTGAAGACCGGTGCCGCCATCGGATTAACCACCGGGCCGCCCGGTTCATTCTTTACTAAGGTTAAAGGTAGGTTCATTCATAGTTCATTACTAAGGTTAAAAAAAAATTGTTTTGTTGTGCAGTGTTGTATTCATTTATGTTAGTACGTTTTTATTTTTCTATTGTTTTCTTTGTTTTTGTGTTTCATTCTTTTCTAACAAGAGTCGTTGTTTCCAGTTGTTCATAAATAATCTTCGTTTTCTTGAATTTTTAGGGCATAAGTTTTGTTTCTACTGGAAAAGTATTTATTTATAGTACAATTTAATAATTTTTTACTGAATTCTTTATAAACGTATGTGCCTTTATGATTATTTTCTCATTGACATAACTTTAATATATTTTTTTATTAAACACACATTTAATTCTTATCTTTATTTACTTATTTTACCTTATCGTTCACGCTTACCTATTTTTCTTCTTAATATCGTATTTAAAAGCAGTTACTAATTTATGCATCGCATCATTATATCTTCATAATATTATGAATCAATGTTCTTCTAGCACGATGGTCAGTCGTGTGTACGACCTAACCCTTGGAGAAATCGTTTTTTAAAAGTTGCCAAGAATTGTTTTTTCCATAATCTTACTAAAAGTGTTTTCTTGAATTTCATTGAATAATGCATTGAATTATTATAAAAAAACTAATTTTAATACTATTTCTTAATTCCATAGATTTTTTTCAAAATCCTGTCTAATTATAAGCACTATTTTTGATTTGACAAATTGGTCTAAATTTGTTACAATGTCCACCGTTCATAATAAGTATGTAGATTTATATCTCCAAAACACATAAACAAAAATAGTGTGTTACTTTTGATACAATGCAAAACAACGTTCAAATGGTCGCATGTTGCGGCTGAATGATTTGTTCGCTGTGCCACCATTATGGCTTATCGTTTGGATGGTCTTTTGATGTCAAAACAAATGGATGATCATAATTCCCTTCTTTCCGGCCTGCCATGCCCAAAAATGTCTGCCAGAGGGTGCCGAAAACCAAACCACACCCAGTGATGGGAACAAAAGTGGTCCGGCAAAGTGCTGCTAATTTATTAATAAAACTATTTCCTTGGTTGAAAATGGGGCTCCAACGTTAAGGGGTAGCGCACGCATGATATGATTAATGCAATACGTAATTTCTACAACTACATTTTGCCCTATGAAACGAAAGTGGCAGTTGAAGAGTCGACCATTATGATGGCCGGGATGGGTTGCGTTGCGTTTTGTGGGGGGGCGATTGGGTACGGACAGCCGGAACCGGGCGCAAGGAACAATCCATTTCGTGGACCCATTTTCTCCGACAGTACGGTGATGGTTCTGCACCGTCATCTCGCTGTATCCTGTGAGCATGTGTGCGTGTCCTGAAACAAGGATAACAAAATGACGGCTGACAAAAGGATGGCGCACGCGAACACGGATGTCTCGAACGGTTGGGGTTGGGGACTTTCCGTTCCTTGTGGAGGAGTTCCAACACTCCGCGTGGCTGTGTTTCCATTTGCTAACCAAAAATGGGCTAAAAAGAAGAGTATCCGATCGTTCCCTTTTATCCGTTTTCCTTTTTTTTTTGGACGACCGCTCCATGGTCCTTTTTTTTGGGCCAACGTTTGTCATTAGTAATCGCGTCGCGTCATTTCCTGTTATCGTTATTCAGACGCACAACCGGCAGGATATTCGTTCGTACGCAACCGAAGCATTCGATTTCGTGTTCCCCCGTAAAAATGGTTTAGCGGGCAGCGTCTTTGTTCGTGCGACAATAATGCACAAACACATTACATTATTTCCATTTTCCATTTACCATGGTGCGGTTGTTGCTGTGTCGGCTGCGTACCACCGTTTGTTCGGCATCGATTTTTACGTCGGGGATAGATGGAGCAAATATTTTGTTTGTATCATGTTTTCACTTTCAATTGCGTGCTGCTGCCCGCGATGTGTTCCCACACCCTGGATGTACTCAACATCTACCGAGCTATTCATGGTTTAAGTGTCGAGGAAGTGAGTCGTATTTACAGTGAGCAAGAATAGGAGGTCTACAGGTTGTTCAAAATGTCTGCACAACCTGGTTTTGTTTATTTTGTCCAATTAAAAAGTATTTCCTTCCTTACAGTGGGCACTGTTCTTAGTATGCTTAAGTATAAGAAATTGTGGTCTGAAAGCTGCTTTTTACTTGCTGTTTTCTTGCTAGATTTTCTGCTTTGTTCAATTTTCCTCTAATTACTGCAAAGAAAACAGCAAGACATTCGTAAGAACATGCTTTGTTGACAGAAAAGTAATTTTGTTTGTCATTTCGTCTTAATGTTTTTTCCTGTTTTTTTATTGTTACGAAAGAAAATGCAAGGTAGTTTTTTGCATAATAAATTATTTTGCTTAGTGTGTGATATTGCTTTATTAAGACTTAGATTTAAATATAATAAATGGTTGAAAACGATGCATTTCGAGTGTCGTAGCTAATGGTTGATTTAAATTAATTTCCTACAACTTGTGCATCTTTATTTCTTAAGGGAATGGTAAATGTTGTGTAATAAGGCATGACAGAAATTTAGTTTCACATAATCTTATCTAGCAATAATATAAATTCTTGAATGCGTAAGTATCGTAACAATAGTAATAATTAGTTGTAACGTTATGCAAGATGGAAGAACGTAATTTTTGAGATATTACGTTGGACAGACACGGTATCAAAAAAAGTAATTATTGGGTAAACATACTCTAAACCATAAAAATCAACTGAACAATATTTTATTTCTAAACATATATTTTTTTATTAGATCAAGATCAGCTTTAGGTGTGGTATTCGAAAAAGTACTGCAAAAGGTTTCAACGTGTGCACCTTCGTTGGGTTCTGATCGGATTTGTATTGATATAATGATATATTTTGTCAAACTTAACTTCCCTTGCCTGCGACTGTTTAGTCTTGAACTAAATGTAATAGGCCACAGCTGGATTTATGTCCATAACATGCATCTTACTAAATAAATAATTAATTGAACGTCTCCTCCGAGGTATAGGGTAAGAAAGATCTTCGAATTTCGTTACTGATTTTTTTATTTTTAAACTAGTCTACTTAGTATTGTTTTGTAACAAAATTTTGGACATTTCTATCATCATTTACAATTATAATCCTTTATGGGAGAACATATTTGAAACTTTTGATGTTCACTTTTACAAACTTTGTTGCAAACTCCAACCTTACTTGCTTGAACACGATAGAAAACAAACAATACGTATGGATGAGTATCACTGACTTAAAGAGCGCTTTTAAATTATCCGTTTGAATATTTTAATGTACGATGAACTGGTCAGTGTTTGAAATACACTGAGCTGTAATTGGTTAAGTTAGTCGCGATAAATGATGTAGCATTATGTTATGTGGAATTTGCTATATAAACTTCCTCTGTGCTATATAACTTCACGAATATTCAGGGCGGCCTGGTGGTAGATGCGACAGCGACGCCGGTCTTCAAACGACAGGACCGGGGTTCAAGTCTCATCTGGGCCGTTCCCTCATAGTGAGGACTGACTAACCAACTATGCGGTAGCAATAAGTCTAGTGAGCCAAAAATGGCAGGCATGACCTAAAAGGTCGTTAGGACAACAAAGAAGAAGAGAAAGCACATTCAGGACAAAATTTTAAACCAGCACAACATGCAATTCGACGGGAGGCTGCCTATGATATAGAGATCGGCACTGTTTAGTTGAGAATAATCCATAACTAGTTATTTGGATATCGGAGGAGTGACTCCATACGAGGAGAATAACCATATAAAAGACGAGACAATAAACTTCTGCCAATATGAGTCCCTATCCTCTGGTAACAGTAGTATAACAGATGATCGTGTCCAGCTAGGGTCTATGAGTCCTGATAGCACAGTCGTCTGGTAGGTTATTGCTATCAAAAAGAGAAAGACATCAACTCTCATTCCTTTCATTCGCCAATACGCAGGACGGACTATAAAGATACAGGAAAATTAAGGAAGGAAGACAGAAATATCCTGAATATCCCGGAGAAAAGCCTGGATTTTATTAAAACAGTGTCTTGATGTTTTCTCTTTAGCACTACAACCTCTGAAGGTCTTGTTCTGCTGTATCCAGCTTTCTGTGAGTTCTGCGACAGTGTCTGCTACTGGAAAAAGGAACACTGCAAAATTCTCTCAAAGAATAGCATACCTAAAGGACTTCCTTTCATGCAATTTGGATTGTGCATACACTCCGGAGTTATGTTGCGTAACCTTCCGGGTCAAATGAATTAGTAATTATTAATAAAGAGCTGGTGAATATCAGCATATCTTCGCATATAACTATCTTAGTTTCTTTTGAGCCAGAATATAATTATTTTATCTTCAAGTTTTTTGTATATAATAGGTAAATTTAGTTGAAAATACGGCGTCCAGCCGTCATACTGGAGATTAAATAAGGTAAATTTAGTTATTCTATTAGTGAGAAGTAAGACTGGATATCGAATTCTGTTGGGACAATCTCTCCGAACGCAGGACTGATTATTATGCTTCGGGAATAATCAAGTAAAGAAATCCAGCGATGACAGACCAAGACTTTTTGAGGTTTTAGAGTGACAGAAGAAGAAGAAATATAAGAATGTTGTTGGTGAGACCAGTTCTTTACGTTTAGTTCATATAAAGATACGGTCTTCACATCGATTATAACATAACTTACCGAAAATATTACAGCAATATAACACAGCTACTTAACGAAACACCTGAAAATCCTACAGTTGCTTTTAGTTCCTACATGGTCACTCCAATATACTTCGCAGGCATGGCAAACCGACGAAACAAAAACCTTCCTTTTGCTTGTTATTTGCATACGAAACCGATAAAAATTATCAAAGTACAAATGTCGTAGCGGGAAATGGCAAAACAAGAGAAAAACAACAACTGAACAACACATTACACCAGATATCGAACGAAACGATCGCATTCTCAAGTGACGGCTCGTGAAATGTCGCCATCCAAAGAAAAAAAAAACGAAATTGGCGGAAAATGATTTGCCCACAAACTTGTACATTTTTATTTTGTGCACAACAAGAAAAACAAGCCACACACACACACACACACACACACACACACACACACACACAAATACCAAAATCGCACAAAAATCAGTCAAAGTCAAAGTACGCGGTTCTCAATTACAACTTCAGAAACTCGGGCCTAGCCACTTGAGACCAGCCAGTATAAAGCCGTATGAATAATTATGCACAAGCGGAACGGTGGGGGTTTTTTTTCGGCAGTTTTCATTTCAAAGTTGATGTGAGGTCCTTTTGCCACACCGCCAAAAGGACGATGGTTGTTTCTTTTTCCGGTGTATGTGTGCGTTTTTTTTTTCAATTTCCCCCCTTCGTTGCTTTTCTGCTGATATTGGGGATGGGGTATGGTGCAATGGGTTTACAGAAAAGGTACATTATTGTCAACAAACGGCAGACCAACAGACGTACACACACACCTGCGCAGCTGTTGAGTGGGGTTCATGGATCGAAAAAGGATCGATTTTTGTTGGCACGTGCAAATCTAAACATTATATGTGGGACAAATGTTCGGCCTGTTTGGAGTACCTTAAAGTATCTGCAGAAGGCGATGAATATCGGTTAAAAAATAATGATTTTGTTTGCATACATTTTTCTACTCCTTTGTGACTGTAATGTGCATTATAAAAGTAGATAAAATATTGTTTCAAAAATGGGTAAATTAACGTAAAAACAGTTGAAGCAGGAATAGAATATACAAGAATCATGTAAAATTAACACAGAGAAAAGTGACGTTAAAATAGATAGACATGAAATAAAAGAAACACAAAAACGAATTATTAACATAAGAAAAAAAATTGATAAATAGTAAAATGAAATCAAACGAAGAAGATGTAGAATTAAGTAAAATTAATACAGTAAAAAGTAACGCGAAAAGAGATGAAAATGAAATAAAAGTAAAGGCAAAACCGAATCATACAAATACAAACTTCAGAAAAAAATGAATAAATAGTAAAATGAAATCAAAAAAGGAGATTAAGAATTATATAAAACGAAAACTGTAAAAAGTAATGTTAAAAAAGATTACAATGAAATACAAGAAAAGGCAAACCGAGTCATTGAAATACAAACTTAAGAAAAAAAAATAATGAACAGTAAAATAAAATCAAATGAAGAAGATGTAGAATCATGTCAAATTAACACAGTAAAAAGTAACATTAAAAGATATGAAAATAAATTAAAATAAAAGAGAAAACCAAGTCATAGAAATACAAACTTAAGAAAAACTTAAATAAATAGTATAATTAAATTAAATGAAGAAGATGTAGAATTATGTAAAACTAATACAGTAAAAAGTAACGTTATAAGAGATGAGAATGAAATAAAAGAAAACACAAAATATTCTGGGTGATTTCTGTTTCTTGTTTTATTATGTTTTGTTATGTAGGCCGCATCAGGCCAGATAACTTTTTTTTGTAAATAAATAAATAAATAAACAAATAAATAAATAAAATCAAGCCATAGATATATAAACTTAAGAAAAACAATATTAAAAAGTAAAATGAAATCAAATGAAGAAGATGTATAATCAGGGAAAATTAACACAGTCCATAGTAACGTTAAAAGAGATGAAATCAAAGATATGAAATAAAAGAAAGGGGCGGCCCGGTGGTGATGCGACAGCGGCGCCGGTCTTGACACGGCAGGACCTGGGATCAAGTCTCATCTGGGCCGTTCCCCCATAGTGAGGATTAACTAACCAACTATGCGGTATCAATTAGTCTAGTAAGCCAGAAATGGCAGGCATGACCTTAAGAGGTCGTTAGACCAAGAAAGAAGAAGAAGAGAAATAAAAGAAAACACAAAACTTACAACAAACTTTAAAATAAAAGAAATTAAAATTAGTAAATTATATATAGAAATATATAAAGAAATATATTAAAATAAGTAATAAAGCAAAAAACGAATAAATGAAACATAGTAGCATATAGTATAACAAAAACAAATCACAAAAGCAAATAAAATACAAGTTCGTCTGCGGAACCGCTTCAGGTGTTTCATTTTCAATCCCACTTGAATGCTAAATGTGCTGTTTGCTTAACAATTTGACCCTTTCCTCGGTGCATTTCCTGTGTTTCGTCCGGCCAAAATCTGTCGAAATCATTTGAGAGAATTTCGGGGGCAAACAACAACAACAAAAAACCTGAGAAGAATCCTGTACAAATTTGATTCGTGCACCTTCAGTTGACCACTTCACCTGGACACAGTTAACTTTCCTTGGATGGGTTTTGCTTGCAACCGGCACGAGAGATTTTATCCATTTGTGTGTGCTCCGTTCGCCTTTCATTCCCGTCATCATTGACCGTTCAGAAACCGTTTAGTTTTGGTCCGAAGTTAAACTTTGTCCGAATGCCGTCGTACTGCCAAGTGCTCTTTTAGAGAGCAAACGAATAAGGGCCAAAAGGAGTTTGCATTTTCCAGTGCAAGTTTGTATAGGTTGGAAATAGAACCTTTTTTTTTTGTTTGGTTCACAATATAACAACTTTTGCTAAACATTCATGCGAAGTAGTGTTTTTGCTACATTTTAACCTATTTGCGTGTGGCGACCGTGGCGGAAAAGTCACTTCGAGTGGCGATCATTAACATTCTCCGTGAGTATGGCGTCCACGCCATGATTGGATGTAAAAAAAAGCTTTCAGTTTAACAAATTCTGATTATATGCAACAGGATAAATACAGTTTAATACATACTTGATCGATAAACGGTGTGTTGTAAGCGTTTTATAATAAGAATGAATTTTAATAATTGGTCCACCCTCTAATCCCTGTAAGCCTTTAACCAACCACTTAGAAACCAGCACAGATACGAACACCAGTAATAGCCTTCCAAGGGTTGCTTTTTCATGTGTGTTCTTGTGTGTTAATGTTTGTGTACAGTGCCTCAAACACAAATCCGGACACCTAGAAATTTAACGTTTTTTTTTTAAATTTGAGGTTAAAAAACAAACAAAAAAACTGGCTTATTTTGATTAAATTAGTGGAAGTATAATAACATCAAGCTTCTCTTAGCTTCTGCACAGTTTTGAAGTTGGATTATTTTCCACATTTTTTAAACGCATCCTACCTACGATTGACTATTGATATATCTGACGAGTTCGTTTGGCGCTTGTTTGAAGAAATAATGCCACTGTTCCGATAGCTTCTTACAAGTTGATGTCATTATTGCTACAAAAAAATCATGTGATTTAAACATCGTTCTATACAAAACACTCCAAATTCCTAATTAGCATTTTTCCTAAAACTCAGCTGGACTTCTAAACAGCCCTATATATTTTTTTTCCAAATATGGACTTCAATTACGTACGCATGTCGGGAAACTACGTCTTAGTTATTTGAACAGTAATTCGTGACATGAGTTCAGTATTAAGATGTTAGTTCAATGTAATGGCATATTCAAACTGTCTCCAAACTACCATTTATGATTTCATTTAGCTTATTCTTGCAATGATCAAGACACTTTTTATCAACTGTATTATATTCAATATTTGTCAAAAGTGCTTGTTCTCTGGACGAATATTTTATATTCTCCAACAGGTAAAGCATATGAAGGCTATTAAGAACCTAGACTACTTCGTAAAATAAATACTAAAGGTTCTAGGCTTATCGTTGGACAAATAGTTCAGAATATCTCTTGTTTGGTTGTCTTTTCATTGCAGTATTCATGGTAATGAAAAGATAGGCCAATTGGTCAAAAAAAGTGCTTCGGTGGCAGGATATTAGAGACACAGTTAATATCAGGAAGCTGTTTTTTTTATCTCACCACTACTCAACTGTCCTTGAAGTCTTAGTTGCGTGACATCTCAGGATATCGTGCTTTTATTCGAATGATGTCTAGGCTTAGATCTAGGCATTCCGTATTCGGGCGTGCATTACCAGCGTATAGGATAGGACGACTCCAAAGTATGTAGTTGCGGCTTAGGATACTACGACATAGCTCATCTTCTATGGTACGCACTCAGGACATGGAATAAGTATAAGACCATCGGTACGATCCGGACTTTGCATTTGAATTACTGAATAATTGTCCACGATCAGGTGCCATTTCAAGATGCAAGCATTCGCTGGGAACAGAAGTTTGGCTTTCGATCGCTAAGCAACAAAACGAACAAGCTCACTCTGAATTAGGTGAGCTTCAAGGCAGCACAAGTTACCCGGAGAAACGGAGAATATTTGAAATGTCTCGTGGGTTGTGTCCTACAGGTGCTATTCATGGTCTTTATTGCATGATTTTGAGTGAAGTACGATAAATTAATTGTAGAAATAACAGCAATATAATATATTTTGTCTTTCATTTTTGAAGAAAATAAACAAGATTTTCTATCTTAAGGAATCAAATGATCTAAGGATTCTTTAGGATGACAAAATAGTACTCAAATATTACATAATGTTCAACTTCAAGGTATCCCGAGTTGCGTTTGAGGCACTGTATATGTTTACACGCGGTTTTGATGAGTTTTGTCATAATCTCTGCCCGATGTTGCAAAACGGTTGCCACCCGGCATACATTCATCCCGACGACAAGGGTTTGCTGTGGTATCCTCTAGCAACACAGAGACCTATCGGATGCGTTACGGGAGACAGAGAGCAGTATAGACGAGATCCCTGCCCGAAACCAAGGGGAAAATCAATCTACGCAACACATTCACATTGAAAATTAACAATGACCCAGCAGGAAGCATCTCCCCGTGCACTCGCTCGTCTATTAATTCATAAGCGTGTAATTTATACTGTCAAATGAAATCAACAGCCCTGAAGTGTTGACGGTGGTGAGGAGGAGGAGATGGAAATCACGCTGTATGCGCATCATCAAGTGGTGGAAAAATTAGACGGTTGAAAACAAACACCCTCTCGACCGGGAAAATAAAAGGACCCGGTGTCCGCCTGGCGTTCCCAAACTGCTTTTCACAGCAAAACAGGGAACCGGCACCTCATCAATGTATAAAGGGGGAACAATCTAGAGGAGGGTGTTACTGGGTGCTTCTAGGTGATGATGCTGATGACGGTTGACCAACCAATAGAGAGATACCGATCGGTCGAGGCCGGAGATTTAGTTTCGGTTGGTAATTGTAATTTGATTCATTTTGTGTGTGTGTGCGGTGGGAAAAAGCCGGGAAGCTCTGTGCTGTTGGGTCGGTCATGAATTATGACATTTTTAAAAACACGAATGCTTGCCTTTGTGTCGCTAAACAAATGGTGCAGGGTTGTAAAATAATTATTAAACCCGGGTTTTTAGTGCGATTTGCAATTGTAAAACCTTGTGGTAACGATTAATAGCGGTGCGTTTTAAATAATGATGTCATTAGACTGAGAGGGTGGTCGAGCAAAAACGAAGAAGCATCCTTCAATGACGTATGGAGTGGATCATAAATTATGCGTTTTGCTCCCTTTCCCGATGCAAAACACGTCCATTACTCATCTACATAAGTGACAAATTCCCCGGCGGGAGATTTTTTAAAAATATTTTTCCTAACGCTGGTTTCGGGAAACAATTTTCCACAGCACAGACTAGATGTGAGGAGCAGAGAAGCGACGAGTGTTCGACGAAACCATTAATCTTTTCCCGATTTGGCAACGATTTCAAACCTCAAGACCCATTCACCGAGCGACGTGTTCCAAGTAGGAGGTTAAAAGGGATATCAGCGGGCGAATGTCTAAGCCTAATTTGATTGTAACTTTTGTCCCTCGTACATTGGGTACGGCGCGATTTGGGTGCGGAATGATGAGTGTAAAGGATGAGCTTGTAAATCTGTGTAAACCGTGTTTTCTCTTCTTGCTGAGATGGGAAAACTTCTTTTTTCACAATACACACGGAACAAATGCTGGTACTTCCGTTAAAGCGCGCGTACGTGAAAACATTCCCGAGGAAAATTCCACCCGATGAAAGGTTACACAAGTTGATCTTTTGGGATCAACGAGAATGTGCCTTCGGGTGTTCCGTGAGTTGGACACGTGTGCTGGGGAGGCAAAGTTTTGTGCCAACTACACAAGACCTGAAGTTGGTGGCAAATTTCCCTCTCTCTTCTTTTCCAAACGGGGTGCGAGTGTGAATGGATTTTCACTTTCCAAAGTAGATGATCTTTTTAACTTTTTCCCTACCCTCTGTACTGGACTGCTAGGTGCTGGAATATTCTAACCTCGTGTAATGGCTGCCAGTGCGAGAGAGAGAGAGACCGAAAGCAAGTTTGGTAAAGAGTTGAGAAATTTCGGCGAAAGTTTTATGCTGAAGCGTACATCTTTGCAAAGGCCATACATCTTTGACGTGCACAATAGATCAACAGTGAGAAAGGTCAAATACTTTGAACGGTCGAGAATAATAAGTGGTCAGAAAGGTTAAATTTCCATCTCATGGGAAAAAAGGAAAAAGTTTTTTTTCCGGTGTGTGGTGTTTAGAGATATAACAAGGAGCAACGAAAAGCAACACGTTTCGCATTATAATGTCTTGAGAAATGCATTGTTCTGGTAGCTTTAAAGAAATTTCTTCAATTTTTTCTCACAATATTTACAGTGTCATTGAGTGGGGAGGAGTGTGGGTGTGAAAAGTTGCTTATAAAATGATTTTTTGAACATATTTGCTAAGCTTTCTAAGGTTTAATATAACACCATTCCAGATAGAGTTAATAGACACTTCGGATTTCCAATTTTGAGAAGTTCATGTAATATGTTAGACTCACGCGAGCGCCACACGTAAAGCATCTTGGTTACCAGTAGACTAACAATGATTACTACTAGATAGACTGTAGAAGCGAAAAAATCGCCATATAGCTAGCTGTAGAAGCTAGGTATCAGAATTTAGGTGTAAACATTCAATTGTAGTTTTGGACCACACCATGGCACTTCGCAGATATGAAACTCTACAGAGAATCACAGTGAATGTAGTTGCCAGATGTTGGTAGGACGCAACTACTGATATTTTAATCTAGTTTCATCAACAGTAACTTGGTGGGCTCCAGAAGAAGTAATTGGTAGATCGGTTCGTATCGGGAGTTGTATCGATTTCCAATATCCAAGGTACAGACCTTACGGACCTCGGAAGAGATCTTCCAGATATTTCGGTATCTTGATTGCTGTAACAATATCTATCTACGGATAAAAACTAATTAAGGGAAGAATTGGCAGGAGTATAGAAGCTGTAGTTATTCAAAAACAGAGTATTAAATGAAAACTACTTTTGGACATGCTTAAGAGTAGAATAGACGGCGTAAATTTAATCAAGCTAGCAATAAATCTCCTTATACCAGATAGGGTCTCAGTGTTATTACTCCAAATCTAAATAGTGGTATCAACAGTCCGCTATCGCTTTCTCCAGTACATATGTTTATAGGGGTCCAAAGTTTTCGCGTGAATGAAAGTGACTTTGACTTTTGATTAAGGTTGAATATATTAGTTCACCACATTGGATTAGTACTTAAGGTATCCGATGAGGTAGTGGCGAGGTCCTATAGTAGGTCCTAAGTATAATGAATGTTGGGGACTCAGTAGATATCGAATTCGTTGACAGAGGCTGGAGACTTGGGGCAGCCCGATGGTAGATGCGGCAGCAGCGCCAGTCTTCACACAGCAAGACCGGGGTTCAAGTCTCATCTGGGCCGTTCCTTCATAGTGAGGACTGACTATCCAACTATGCGGTAACAATAAGTCTAGTAAGCCAGAAATGGCAGGCATGACCTTAAGAGGTCGTAAGGCAAGAAAGAAGAGGGCACAATACAGTATCCGGTTGATAGGAGGACGTAGTAACTTGGTAGATCGGTTCGTATCGGGAGTTGTATCGATTTCCAATATCCAAGGTACGGACTTCACGGACCTCGGAAGAGATCTTCCGGATATTTCGGTATCTGGTAGATTGCTGTAACAAATCGTCCACTAAGCGTTTAATGGCAGTGGCTGAACGGGATTGGTATTAAAAACCTCTCTACGGATAAAAACTAAGTAAGGGGAAAAATGACGGGCATAAAAATTAATAATAATAATAAATAGAGTCTTAAATGAAAATTACTTTTGGATATGCTCAAGAGTAGAATAGGCGGTGCTCGGTATGTAAATTTTATCAAGCTAGCAATAAAACTCCTTGTATCAGATACCAGATCTCAGTGTTTATTACTTCAAATTTAACTCGTGGAATCAACAATCGACTATCGTTTTCTACAGTATGTTTATAGGAGTCCTAAGTCTTCGTATGAATTTAAACGATTTGAAATTCGGTTATTATTGACTACCTTAGCATATCACATTGGATAGGTAGTTAAGATATCGAATTCGTTGATAAAGGCCAGAAATAGAGGCCAATTTCATTTCCATATGAAAAATGCAACCGGAAGATGAGCTAAACGTTCATGGCCCGCGAATACGATATGTTTATGTAGGATTTGTAGAATATGTTGATATGTACGGGGCCTCTTGATAGCCCTTGTCCTTGCTTTGCTTGGTTTGCTTATTCTATGTTTCGTCCCTGGTAATCAGACTACAAGGAGGCTACCATAGGCTAGGTTATAATTTTATAATTCGTTCTTTTGATGGTATATGGCCGGTAGTCCTCTACGGGCTCGAGTCCTGGACTATGCTGGCAGAGGACGCCAATGCACTCGCCATTTTTGAACGGCGGGTGCTGCGGACTATCTTTGGCGGTGTGTGCGAGCAGGGCGTGTGGAGAAGGAGAATGAACCACGAGCTAGCTGAGCTGTTTGACGATGCAGACATCCTTACGGTTGCCAAAGCCGGAAGGATACGCTGGTTGGGTCACGTGATGAGGAAGGTGCTCGTCAGCGACCCGTTCGGCACGAGGCGCAGAGGAGCACAGCGAGCTCGTTGGCTGGATCAAGTGGAGTCAAACCTGAGGGATATCGGATGCAGCCGGGGGTGGAGGAGTGCAGCCATGGACCGAGTTTCCTGGAAACGGATTGGACACCAGGCCATGTCTATTCGACGTGCTCCCTAGGAGCAGGCTACGAAAGAAGAAGAAGATGGTATATCAAAATATGGCTACAGTTCAGATGGTACAGCTTAGAGTACCCTAGTTTGTAATGACACAACTGAATTTGAAAGTACAATATTCTTTTTAATTCATAAATAATGGCCTGGTCACATTACTAAAAAATAGCTAGTAAAGCGCCTGATAAGTAAGTAAGTAAAGTGTGTTCTTCTAATATTATTCTAAAGGCTTGACGTTTGTGACATATTACTGCACTCTAAGATATTTAATTGCACGCACCGGACAAAGACGCAGTCTGAAATGTAAACCTAGAGCGTTCATGTTGGGTATTCATGAAGAATACCTGAACAGATTGATCATACTGGGGACATGTACTACTAGTAAATTTGTTGCATGAGAAGACTCAGGTTCAACGAAGAATACAGCAATAAGCATCGGATCTATTTCTGTGTATTTATAAGTTTTAAAGTAATTCTATCACATATTTTATTTCAGATTTTTAAAAGATCTCATACCAGCAATAAACAATGTAACATCTAGCAATTCGTAAAGTGCATATCTAACAACACTGCTGAACTTCAGTACAACTTAAAATATGCATAACACCGTCACATCAAATATTTATCATAATCAAACATCAAACCCCTTTTCGTTGCTAAATCCGTTTCCCGAAGCAACATCGCAGCGTTTTAAAACCTCAGCTTCAACAATCTTTGAACTCAGCATCCGCAAAGAAACCCCATTCAAAGGCAGGCGCAAAAGGAAATATCATCCTTTAAAATTAATAATTTCTGCTATTGTTCCGCAACAAAGGGACGGGAATGTTTCAGCCAACGTTTTCGTAATTAAATAAATTGATTTCAAGCCGCAAATACACACACACACACACACACACACACACACACACACAAACACTCTAACTCACACACTCAATCATTCAAGACGCTCAAAAAGTGCATCTCACGCACTCCAATCCTGTCGACACCCGTTCCACCACCACGATTACTCACACCACCCGACGCGCGAACGTCAATGAATGACAATCTGTTCGCGCGATCTTGTACCGATCACCCACGGATGCCTTTTGCTTCAGGCCTCGATCGGGCCCAGTGTTTCATTTTTGGATGAATGATAATTAAAATCTACAGGCCCTCGCGCGGAGCTTTAAAGAAAGGAAGGATGATTGTACAAAATATGTTTTATGTAGTCGATTGTTTCCCGCTGCGAGCCGGTGGTTCCAGGCCGCAGCGTTTCAAAACCTCAGCCACAACAATCTTTGAACTCAGCATCCGCAAAGAAACCCCATTCAAAGGCAGGCGCAAAAGGAAATATCATCCTTTAAAATTAATAATTTCTGCTATTGTTCCGCAACAAAGGGACGGGAATGTTTCAGCCAACGTTTTCGTAATTAAATAAATTGATTTCAAGCCGCAAATACACACACACACAAACACTCTGACTCACACACTCAATCATTCAAGACGCTCAAAAAGTGCATCTCACGCACTCCAATCCTGTCGACACCCGTTCCACCACCACGATTACTCACACCACCCGACGCGCGAACGTCAATGAATGACAATCTGTTCGCGCGATCTTGTACCGATCACCCACGGATGCCTTTTGCTTCAGGCCTCGATCGGGCCCAGTGTTTCATTTTTGGATGAATGATAATTAAAATCTACAGGCCCTCGCGCGGAGCTTTAAAGAAAGGAAGGATGATTGTACAAAATATGTTTTATGTAGTCGATTGTTTCCCGCTGCGAGCCGGTGGTTCCAGGCCGGTAAGGTGTGATCTACCCGACAAAGAGCGCATGCAAAACGGTGGCTAACGAAGCGACGAGACTTTTGGGCGAGAGATTTTTCAATACAGGCCAAAAGTCTACTACACGTCGTTTTCTTCGTCGCCAGACAATGCCAGGACTCGCCACCATCGTGAGCATGAGAAGGGAGTTTCCGATGGCGCATTTTTGATACTTCGGCAGCATCGAGCGAGGCGAAGTTTACTGACATGAAACAACGGTAAGCGACAAAGAGAATCGGTAGCTGTTGTACCAACAAAGCATTATAATGCTGCATTGTTTGACCACTTTCCACTGGTGCCCATCGTCGTTGGTCGTTAGGTGTCTTACGGTCCTGGAAGGTTGATGCTGCTCTCGGGAAAGGGATAGACGAAAGCACCATGCTGCTGATTGATCGTCTTGAGAAGCGTGATAAGAAGTGAACGGGGTTGGAGAGCAGCCGGTAACAAATTGGTTAAATTCGTCAAAATGGCCGCAAAAACATTCATTGTTGGGAAACCCTTTTTCCATCGGCACTGGTATCATCAGCACAGTCACTCTCTTGTTGTGCGTAAAAGATTGACAATCTGGTGTGTGTTTGGGGTGTTAAAACTCTCATGCTGCGCCAATCTCGCGAAAAGCATCCATTGTACCGTGTGGGGTACCGTGGCTTTTGGCGCACGAAAGCGTTCATTTCTTTGGCCCAGTGTCAAGTCACGCCGGTTACGCCATTGGAATGCAAGTGAAGGAATGCCCAAAATGGAATCCTGGTTGCTTTGTTTCCCGGCGGTGATCAGTCACCCTGGGGTCGGTGCCATTTTGGGTGTCATGGTGTTTGTGCATCAAACGAACGGATGCCGCCAGATGCGATCGCTAGGGCAAGATAATGGGGCGGTTTTAGCTTGGGTTTCGAGAAGATACGCGTACCAAGTGTGTGACAATATGATGTCATTCATGTGGTGTCCCGGGAGGCCATTTTGAGCACGACATTCGAATGCGGATCGTTCGATTGGTGAAAGAAGTTGTAGTTGGGGATATTTGTTTCTCGTGGACTACGGACACAAGTTGTTGCCTTCATCAGATGAATATGTGATAGTTAAATTAAGGTTTAGATTAAGTGATAATAAATACTTATTGTAATAATGAGGCTGAGCAAACATTATTACATTATTAGCAACAGAGTTTTTGGTTAGCGGTTACTTAAAAGTTAATTCAATTCGTATTTTGATAGCATTGCTGTTCATCTTTTAAAAAAATCATTCTAACCTTCTTTTAAGTTCTCTAAAACTTGGCTTAGAGTCTTTCTTTAAACCTTTTACAAAGTTTATGTTCCAGGTAAGTATTTAAAAGATTTTAGTTGAGTCTTGATTATATAGCTATACTCACTCTGGACACATAAATCCTTGTTCGTTAGCAGCATCCCTTTGAGGTTGAGGTCGAGGTTATCAGGATCTTTCGTTGACTTCTCGATCTTTTCTTATACATCTGTAATTTCGCACAACCGTAGTAATGTCCATGATTATCGTCTATTTACTTTGTAATCCAGCCAGGATTTTGAATACCATGTTATTTCATCAGTTCTTTTTTTGTGTCTAGTTATCTCTCTACTCATTAGCATGGCTTTATTCCGTAACGTTCTTTTTCGTCTAAACTCTTGTCCTTCGTTTAGTTTATATTTTAACAGTGAATACCGTCTTTACTTTACTTTAAAGCAACATTTGACAGTATCTCAATTGACCATTTGCTTGCCAAACTGAATAGACTAGTCCTGAGAATCTCTGTTGGAACTTATAAACTCAGAATCTAGAATTCCATTTCTGATCTATTTGTTGGCTCGTCTAGTGTTCGTCAGAGCAGTGTACTGAGTCCCTTGCAATTCCTGTTATTTAAGAATGTCTGTGCTAATGTGCTTCTTCCCGATGGTGTCCTGATGTACGCTGAATACCTTAAAATCGTCCTTCTCGTGATCTCATCTGCTGATTTTTTATCGTCTTCAAAATTTCTTCGATCCCTTTTCTGTTTGGTGTTCTGCAAATGGTCGTTTACTATGTCCACAGAAATGTAACGATATTTGGTAGTGCTACCAACAAGATTCTTTTAAGATACACAATACGTGGCATCGACATTAATCGTGTATCTTCCATCAAGAATATCAGTGTTTGGTTGGATAGGAAGCTTGGATTTATCTGAAGGTTGGGCCAGTCTGTCTGCTCTTGTTTATTCTGTGTTAAATCCTTAAAATCAGCTTAGTTAGTCGTAAGAATAAACATAATAAACTGACGCCAGACAACTAACAGTAGCCGAAAAGTTAGATTTGGCTAATGTGGAAATATCGAGATCTTGGATATATTGACAAACTAGAATCGTTCTAAGGTTTTGTTTCATATAAAATATAGCCAGGCCACCTCTATTGAATAAAAACATCTACAAAATGCTTTTTTGGTTCCTGGAATTCAAATGCAGATGCATTCAAAAGATGAAATTTAATTATGAGAAAGACCTCGACTGTGTCTACGGTTCTGATGCAACGGGCCCAGATTTAACTTCAAACACTCTTACAGTCGTTGCCGCAAAATTTTGACTCTAAGTCACCAGTTTTTGACAGTGCGCATCAATTTTTGACTCGAAGGCACCAATTTTTGACAGAGCGCATCAATTTTTGACTGGAAGTAAACAATTTTTGACAGAGCGCATCAATTTTTGACTAGCAAGCACAAATTTTTGACAGATCGCATCAATTTTTGACTGGAAGTCAACAATTTTTGACTCTGAATAAAAACAAGACAAATTTAATAGTTTTTTATGGACAATTGAAGAAAATCAAAGCAGAATAAAATAATAGTAGTGCTAAAGTATATAATTTAGTATTTAAATACCCAAACAAGTGAAAAAAATTATTTTTTTTTTACATATTTTGTTTTGAATACATACAATGTGTCTATCAGAAAAATCCAACTTCCCAATTTTCCACGCGCTAGTTTGCTAACACACAAGAGATCTACCGAACTATCGGCACAAAGCAGATCGGACGAAAATCGGCACACTGCCGAAAACTGCTACAGTTACCCTACTATATACATGGCTAAAATAAAATTTCAAAATTTGATTATATATTAGTTAAATGAATTAAATAGAACTTTTTTTGATTGAACACACATTGAATAATGTTAGTTTTTCATATTTGCGATGCAACAATATAAAATTTACTGTAATGTGACAATATTTGATGACTTAGAGTCAAAAATTGGTGCGTTAGAGTCAAAAATTGATGCGCACTGTCAAAAATTGGTGCCTTCGGGTCAAAAATTGATGCGCTCTGTCAAAAATTGTTAACTTCCAGTCAAAAATTGATGCGCTCTGTCAAAAACTGGTGACTACGAGACAAAAATAGGTGACTTAGGGCTAAAATTTGACGGCAACGACTGTAATACCATTATATTGGACCTTGAATGCTTGATGAACACATTAACAGCTTGGTGATGTCTCCAGCGCACTGTCAATGTAAAATGATGACTAGTAGATATTGGTTTGAAGATACTTTACATATAAAAATGTTGTTCTTCTCTTTGACTGGTTTGATTTAGAGATGAAAGATGCCAAAAATGATATAGCATAATAAGAAATTCTGATTGAAGGTGTTCAGAGGTGATTGTAAACCTTTTAAAAAGTAACAGTCAAAAGTATCGTATCAAAGTATCTCTAATGAGGTCTATTAGACTGAATAGGGGCAAATTCGAAAAAAACGGGTTGTGTAAAATCTTTCATAATTACCTTTAAAATTAAAACAAAAAATGCCTGTAAAATCAATTACATGATTACAGGTGAAAACCCCCCAGAGGGATGCCTTAGTACAGCACGCACTAAAGCAGCACAACCATGCGCAGGAACAATACAGTGAGCAATAATTCTCAACACAATAAGTTTACCAGAACCAGAAGGCGACAGTCTAAACGGGGTGTATGTTTGTATTGTAATTACGAAAGCATATTTAACACACTCGACAACGGGCCTTAGAATGTGTTCACTAAACAGATCTAAACGGAAGAAGTCGTACACCGAAATGGAGTGACATGCGCGTGTACTACTAGAGCCACAGGTTAGATGTAGGTATCGAGGAGGGTTGGCTTTATTTTTCTACCTTGGAAACCCCCGTTGTGTGGTGAAAAGTAATTAAACGCTACAAAAGCCCTCACGCTGACGATGGTGAACCAGGCGGCGAGATGTATGTGCGTGTATTGCTACGGATTCGTCGGTGACACACAGCGAGGCCTTTGGAAAGTAAACCCCTTTTTCTGGTAGCTTATGTATACCCGCATGCTTGGTGGTGACATACCGCGCGAGTCTGGTGGGTCCTGGGACTTTTTTTTTTGCTCTGCTGTGCCGATGCCAATCAGGGAAACGATTTCTACAAACGATGGGCAGAAAATGGGAGATCAAAAACTAAAGAACAAAACCCATTCGCACCCCCATCGTCTGCGAAAGCCAGTAAACAAAGTGTCCTTTGTCCTTGGTGTGGCGTTGGCACGGCCATGCACGTCAAGGAAAGTGAAAGATAAACAAAACAAACCCCCCCCGATCGGTTCCATTTAAGGATAAACGGGAGGATTGGTAAGGTTCGCCGAGCGCGAATCCGAAACGTTCATAGCGAATGCATCTGTTGCACTTTTTGGTGCGGTAGCACATTGAACCGTCGAAACCGAACAATCGAATTTTTGTAATCAACCCCCCGGTGGTTGTATTTTATAAATCGTTTTGACAGGTCCGACGAGCACCTTGGAGATGGAGTCGGACTGGAGCACCCGGAGTGGTTAAGGTGAATGTGGGGATGTTTTTGCATACTTCGTTTTCGGAGGTTCGGGCTTGGGTCATGCTAAAGGATGTGAGGGTCGATATGTGCCGGTTATGATTAATATTGGCTATCGCGTGAACGACTTCCCTGACTACAAGTGACCGGTAATGATGTTCTTCGTGATGCGCATCTGATAGGTGGTTGAGTGTGTGTGTGTGTGTCGGGATTAACGTAAATCTCCTTTCTATTGTTGTTTATTTTTGAGTGAAAAATAGTGTCAGTACACATGCAGCTGATGTAATGTGAAGTTTCCTTTTCCACCGTGTATGTCTCGCTATCCTTCGACACTTCAATGCAAAACCCTTCAAGCGGAGGTTGTTTTCCGGCAGGCCATTCAATCAAGATAATTGTGAGCGCCATTCCTTTCATAGCCCACTCGGAGCGCATCTTTCCTACACAAAAGCCTTAATGGGCTTGTTTTCGAAGAAAGCAACTGATTCAGCTACTGTCCGGTACATCACACCCAGGTCCATATGGGTCCACCGCGGGAAGGGTCCGCAGCCAAATGGCAGCGCACACTTGACGTAACTACCTTCAAGCATCGAAACGTCAAGTGAATCTGGTGAATGGTTGGCAGAACAAAGGCTAATTATTGTTTCACCACACGTGTACTTGGCTCTCGCGCACCCCGGACTCGACAAAAGGGAAATAGTTTCCCGTCATCGCGCACTATCTATCATGCGGGCGCACACAGTTTTCGGACATTAACATGCCATCAAGTGGGCAGTACTGTACGTGCTGTCCCGATTCCCGACATCCAACACCCCGCCGGATGGGATGATGATGGGCCCAAACCGTTCCCCGGGGCCGGATACAGAAGCCTCCGGTGGTGTGGTTGAGTGGATAACGATGGGCCAAGCGATAACGAGCTGGTTGGGTTCACTTTTGACCCACAAATCACCCGAAACCCTGCGCAAGATACGGTTCGACATAGGCATTTTGACAAGACGAAGATGATAATTAGGTAGCGCATCGCTGTTTGCAGCCCGAATCTTGAGGAAATGGTTTTCGCAAATATGGATGAGACCCCGCGTGTGCTGCGGGCTTACGGGTCTTACAAACTGGTTTGCTGCTTCGTGGTTGGTTGGAAATGATTAGTTGGCTATATTGGATGGATAACGATAGTGAGCAGTCTACGTGCGGGTGCCATAAAAACGGTGGCTGCTTCTGGAACGGAGGCAGAAAGTGGTTCTTTCTTTTGTAAGATATTCGTTGCTAAATGATTATTGCACACTGGGGTGGTTGTTGGCATGATGGTTGAAGATGATAGTTTTTTTTTGTGTGTGCAACATTAACGACTTGATACGTTGAGTTGTGTATCTAATTAGCAGCGTGTATAAATGGAAAACCGTGGCTTCCCAGTAAATGGTGCTACTGATTACACAATTTGATAAATGTCAAATCTGAAGAATCCTCTTAGCTAGTAAGTGTACATGCAACCAGAAAGAAACAGTGTAATTTAGCAGATCAGGAAGATCTGTGTGGGGATTACCACACTAGAAGTATCGGTGTGAACGAAGAGATGATTGCTATCGACCAAAAGTGGTTGTAATTTGTTCAGTTTGCTGCTGTTTGATTTCTGTTATTAGTATTATTGTTCATTTCTGTTATAATAAAAACATAGGCAATGAGGATGGAAGCACTTGGTTACATAAATTTAAGAAAACTTCATTAAATTAAACAGAAATATTGATTTACCGAACCAGTAGAATATACTGTTAAACTAGCCATACTAAATGTAAACGTGATACCACCCTGTTACAGATAAATTTGACATGTCAATATTGGTTTATATCTTATAATCTGCAGGTCTGCTGAACGGAAGTATCGACTCGCCGTCTCTGTTGTCATGCATCGATCTGAATGCACCATCTCGAACACTCAGGACCAGGGGCACACTTTGAGTTATTCGGCCCCGTTTCAGCGCTGGTCGGTCAGACCCTATGCTTCGCATGTCAGCGACCTGTTAACTCCGTCTCGGATGCATTTGATTTTGGCCTAGCTTCCGGCAGTCTTAGAGACAGGCTCCGTCTTCTTCCATGGCCGCAGTTATTTACAGAGCAGCGAGTGTAGTCGTAGTCGTTGATAACAATCTTTGCTACTCAATCAGGCCTCGGGGCCCGTTGATATAACAATAAATATAAATATAAATATAAATATAATATACTATAGACTTGCAATGCTTTGAATAGTCAAAACTGGTTGTCTGAAAATGTATACGACGTCACTAGCCCAATCATACTAAGAAGTATTTAAAGCGGTTCTAGTATAATGATAGCATGAAAAGAGATTAAGGATCTAATCGGCCTTAAGACAGTCTACTGTGCCATCGTACGTTCCATATTAAAGTACAACTGCCTTGTTTGGTGCCCTGTTGCTGTAGACTTCATCAATAGACTGTAAGCTATAATACTAAAACAGTACTAGAAACAGTTACGGATAACGCAATTCTTTTCAAGTTTATGTGCCGTAAGCTGAATGTTGTCCCATATTTATTATATACTTATGAATATAAACTGTTAGATACCCGTCGTGCAGAGTGGCTACCTGCTCCACCGTATATCCAAGCTTGGGTAAACGGGCCAGTCCCAACCCCTTGGGTGGAGCACGGCTGAACAGGACGGAGGTGGGCAGACCGGGTAACCGGAATACCTGAACGTCGGGTGGGTAACCAGATGAAAAACCATTCTACCACGATGCCCTCCAGAGGTACTTGGGGGCTTGAGCGCAGGGCCAGTCACCTTGCCTCAAGTATCCTACTGACTACAGAAAGCTACAACAATTTTCATCGGACGACCCAGCCCGTAAAGTCCTTTTAGGCCGTTCACATGGACAGAGGAGCCGTGGTAGGCCCATACGGAGATGGAGTGATGGCGTTGATGCGTTCGCCAAAACGGCCGGGATATTGGATTGGCAGACAACGGCGCATGACCATGAGCGGTATCGAGGATTGTTGCAGCAGGCCAAGACCGCGAAGCGGTTGTAGCGCCTGATAAGTAGGTAAGTAAGTTAGATATTAAACCTATAGATTCTTTTTTATGGGGCGCAGTTAAAAAGGACATCAATCGCCCCTGAAGTAATAGAAAATCCTAGTTAATGGTTAAAATCATCTTGTTGAACATTAACTTTGCGTTTGTTTCATGTTGGGCAATGCTGTAAATTTAACAGATACAGGACCATAAGACACTGTTAACAGATACAGGATTTACCATAAGACAGTTTCGAAATATGATGATTTCCTGATTAAGAAGGAAAACGAGATGACCAAATGGTCATACTACAACTCGGGGAAACTTCTTCACCTACCTGTATATACCAGTCGTGACGGACGAAACTGGGACTGTATAGAACATTTGTATTAATTGAAAATGTTCATTAGGATATTTGGCTCAATATGTGTGAAAGGACCAAGGAGGAGTCGCTACGTGCTCAACGAGCTGTACGGTAGCCCAACCATCATGCAGTTAGACTCCCCTGGATTTGGAGTGCTGGTCATGTCATGAGAAAGGCACCCGGCGACCCAGCCCATAATTTTTTGTTATGTCGTCCAGATGGTAGGCCTAAATTGCGACAGACATGGCGTTGATTCGCCTACCAAAACGGTCGGAATATTGGATTGGCAAACGACTGCGTTAAACCGTGAGCTGTATCGAGGATTGTTAAAGCAGACCAAGATTGGTTGTAGCATCCGATAAGTACGTCCTAAAGTAAGTAAGAAAGTAAGTAAGATGTTGTCTAATGTTTTTATAAGTAGAAATTAAAATAGTGAACAGTAGCGCATTGATTTGTTCTCAGAAAAGACACACTTCTAGCTGATATTTGGATATTAAGACTACTAGTGAGGGTTCATTTTGGACCCCAGATATAATTAAATTTATTATAACTCTTTAGACTGATTGTATTTTAGGATATGTTATCTGCCAATCACCAGCTGTATGGGCATATCCTTCATTAAACTAGCATGTTTCAATGCTACCAGATGAGCTCAATGAAATTTGTTACCACCTGCTAATTCTCCAAGCCATCATGTGCTATAGCCACGCTCATGTGCTATTGCCTTTGCACAATAGTGTATTATTCGCAAAACATTCACATTATCATCTGCTCGTTCGAGAACTGTACATACAGTGTTGATTGTTGGTACATAGTCATTCGCAACGATCACCTCCAAAATGGCACCTGGCAATAGACTGCTGCTGCTCAAATGTTTCTATTAGCTATACTGATAATTCTATGCCCATAGTTGAGAAGCACATCTTGGGAGCATAATGGAAAAATAAATAGTCAATGCCGCAATTGTTGTCACTCTGAACTGTTTTGCAGGGTTGGGCAGGGTTTGGAAAACATTCGCCGCGCACTGAATCATGCAGGGGTTGAGTGAGTGCTAAATGATTTGTTCATCCCTCTCCGGCCTGTCTCGACAGCCGATTGCGTCAGCGCCCATGTCGTCCCCGGTCGTGGAAGATATCATTTGTAACGCTATCCATCAAAAACTGCTAGTCCGCTGGTGGAATGTTGTTGATGCGGTGTAGACTGTTTGAAGTTGTGGCTAATGACATTGTTTGTAGAATAAAGCACAGTGTGATGCGGAGGGAATCGAGGCAATCAGAGGATTTCGTTTCGCGAATTTTTAACGACACCGCGAGGGATTTTGTGGTTCATATTGTGGCGAACAATTGCAATTACATGTTTTGTGGTGATTGTAATTGAACAGCAAAAAAAGGTCAAAGAATAGTATCAGTGTAGTAATATTAGCCCGAATGAATCCTAATTTTATAGTGCTCGTATAGCACTAGACAAAGCGCGTCATTGTTGCATCAAAAAACGTGCTTATCATGGACAATGTAACAGAAAGTAAGTGAACCGCGATGCTCGAGACTGATGGGAGACCCTACCACAAAGCGAAATAATTGAAAAGAATGGATGAAAGATCATAATCTGTAGCATCGATAGGCCTGAGTAAAGATTAATCCAAGCGTACGCATTTTTTTCACCCCGGATGCGCCGAACCAGAGTGGGTCAGGGATAAGGGATTTCCTAGTTGTATCGTTTTTTTTTTGTTGTTGTCGGTCGGTCCTGTTTTGCACCAGGAAGTGGCACGATGCTACAGATGCTAGTGGCGCACAACCCAACCCCGAGGTGGGAAGCAGCAAAACAAAAGTGCTACAAAGACCGAAAAACTTTCAAGAGCTTGTGAAAAAGCGTTCGCCAAGGACACCGGTCGGATTTTAAACTGGAAGGGAATGATCCGGACGGACCAGATAGCTGGGTGACTCTCCCGGCAAGCAAACCATATGGTGGCTTTCGTCGGCTTTGTGAGCGTTGTGATTGCCCGGCCCTTTACCGACGGTTATCCTTCGTTAAATGCGGCGTGAATGATGATTCCGATGCGATAGCGATTATCTCGGTGCAGGAATAATTGTTGCAAACAATGCAAACATGACGGGAAGCAGACAGCAAAGAGCACCGGAGCGATTCGGAGCCGAGATTTCATCAGATGGTAAGCGAATCCGATGGATTTGATAGTGAGGAGAAAAACCAACCTAACAGCAAAACTCTGGGAAACCTAATTACGTGAAGAGCACTCGATGTGAGGAGTCGGGAGTGAGTCTTTCCTTTTTGTTACCCTTCTGGCTCACTCTCGCCACACTTCACCAAACGGGGCATGTCGAGGGTTCGGAAATGTTTTTTTTTGTTTGCTAAATGCGCTGAACATGGCGATACTTCTTCACACCCTGGACATAGGACAGGCCTCGTAAATCGGTTGAGGGAGATCACACACCACACCACAACGACGCATCCCTTAATTCGTTGAGTACTTTAAAGGGAGTGATTGTTTCACTGGCCGTTCTGGGTTTCCGGTATCGAAATCTCCGGCAACTTCGAGGACGAGTCGGAAGTAGTTCAAATTGAAGTATTTCAAGTGGTCTGCAGCAAATGTTGTGGATGATAAAGAAGATCGGGCAGAATAGCGGGCAGAAGGTACGATTATGTTTCCCTCTTGGTGGGAAGTCTACGTGTATCGATTATTTGATGAGTTCTCAGGTTTTCTAGGTGCGTTGAACACAGTACAGTCACTTCTGTGAGAATGGGTTTTGCTGGTCAATTGCTTTGAGTACAGGATATTGAGGATTTCGCTCTCAAGATGTCGGTTGTTTTGAGGTGAAACACTTGAAATATTTGATAAAGAAAGAAACAGATGGCAGGTAACTTCAGGTATTACCAATTGAAAATAGATTTCGGAAATACCTAGGGGTGGTTTTGTATTTGGAGCATTCTAGTGAGTGTTTTACATTTTATGGGTGTAAATACTGAGGCGTTGAGCCATTAGATTTGAATCAATAGTAGAAATATAACATCAAATCAATTAAATGAATAGCTATACCCATTCTTGTAATAGAACGAAAGGAATTTTTGAGTAAAGGTATAAAGTCAAGGAATAAATCTCTAACTAATCGCAGAGTAGTATTCTAATAGATCGCAAACAGCATTTATGAGGTTCAGAATCGCGACTCAGCGTATCAAGAATGGAACTAAGCGAGAAAAACTTAGACGTGGCTAGGGAACCGTACACCTTTAATCAACAGTAACTCTGCGTATACTGGCGCTACATGTATTTATCTTAGGTTGGAGATCACGACATAAGTTGATTTGCAGTGAGCCTTCCCTAGTTATAAATAGTGATATAGCTTTCTTTATCAAAGGCTGTCGATATTAAAGTAGACATCTTGAATCTTTTGCCTAAGTAGTAGTTGAATTTGGGAATTTTAGGAAACAATATCTGTGTAACATTTTCCAACTGAAAGTACTAGGTGATGATTGCTTGTTCTGGGCCTTCTGCAGGACTGGTTCTAGGTCATCAGTAGTTTGATTAGCCTTATACTGTGAAGACTTGTAAAAAGTTGCGGAGGCATGTATTTTTCGGATATTAAGACGTCTATGACTCTCATCTTGTGGTGACTATCTATTTAAAGTCTGTAAGACACTTCTAGACCGTAGACTATCGGCACAGTCATCGAAAATTTAGCGACAGTGCAGGACCTCAACCGTAGGTCTATAGTTGAGGTAGCCATGATTGGTTTAAGTCATTCCTATACTGCCGTTGAGTGGTAAAAGATTTGGCAAAGTTATTCATACATTTTAGCTGTTCATTGAAGGTGACTCTGACAGAATATAGTCGCTTTTCTCACACATGCTTCTGAGATGCAAAGAAATATAGATAGTGTGGAAGTTCAACACTAGATCCATTGAAGTGATAGTCTCTATTATCTAAAATTGAACCTTCGGAGCTTAGTGTCACTCGATTTTGCGTGGTTCAGAGGACTCTTGCAGAAAACTACGTCGCTGCGGTAAAAACGTTTGCTTAGAAAACGAATTTAGTTAATGCTTTTTCATTACTCCAAAACTCCTTCAATAAAAACACCACAAGTTTACCAAGGCTGTTTGCTAATAGCCGATCACTTGATCGCTTGGTTGTGTATTTGAAGAATTGTTACAGTCTTTAGCACGTGATTGAACTTTATTTGATCACCTTTCGTTGCCACCCATTCTACAATAACAATCTCCAACCGAATTCGGCCACATGGGCGATCTGTATAACGTCACAGCGAGCTTGAAAGCGTACGAAAGAATGTGTTTGTTTGTATAATAATTTGCCACGCCGGTTGGAAATAGGATCAATGGGCAGCCAAACTATGGTAACAATTTTGTTAACGCTCCATTGTGTAGCTTTATGCGCGCCACAATTCCTTCCAAACTGCAGTGTTAATCCTTTGTGAAACCCTTTGAATGGGGGGAGGATTTTCGCCATTTATCAGAACGTATCTAACTGCGGCACATAATGGTAGACGATGGCTTTAGCACCGTAACCGGTGGCCCCCAAAAAACTGGTGACCCCCAAGCACCATCTCCGGCGGCACCCGTTCGGTGTCCGTGGTCTTTCGGTGTGTTTACTTGTGGTCTTACAACGGACAATAAAACGAAAAAAAGTCAAGCTGAAAAAGACACAGCACATTTTGACACTGGCGCCTGCTCTAGCCACCTGTAGAAACGGGGCATGGGGTAAGGCGACGGCTGGAGTTTCACCACCCCTCCGTAAATAAATTGTCGAAACAGACCGTGGCTCCCATGTTTATGGATGCGTTTATCGACAGGTATCGAACGTGTTGATTTAGTTTTTTTTTCTTCCCCGTTAGCTTCTACTTTAGGGTGTTGTCTGTTGTGGATGAATTTGACTTTGTTTTGCTTCTAAGTTCGAGACGTTACGCCAACCCTCCGGGCAAACAAGGGCCCGCTGTGACTGACCGTGGTCAGGTCAGGTCTCAAGAGTTCTTTTCACCAAGTGTGCCCTACGCAAACAATGTCCGTACCGATCCGTGAAACAAGGGATACGTGAAGTTCCCGTGATCTTTGGAGCTGCATGCGGAGAAAGACACCTACAACGTGGTGGCGCAGTCACCGTGGCCACGGGTTGCTGGTTGGTGCATTCCAGGTTGGTAACAGTGTTGGCCGTTCCATTAGCACGTTTGACGAGCACGGTCAGGTTGCGTTATTATTTCCAGAGCAGTAAATTGACACTAATTGATTGTTTTAACAGAAAGAAAAGGTTGGTGCGCCTCGGGTGCCTTGTGGCCATCATCGGATCGGAAAGTTGGGTCGGTTCGGCGTGGCGCAACAGCACAGTAGCTAGGCAAACATGCCCTAGCTGCACCATGACGCCAGACAGTGCGCGGGTTCAGCGTGCATCATCGTAGCTGGCTTGGGGACCGATTTCTCGACAAGACTCATTTGATGTCAATCGGAAACAAGAAAGTAATTTAAACGGTCAACAAAGCGCATCATCGTTGGCGCAATGCTGGCGCACAAACGAAAGTTTTGTTCGGCCAGACGGATATCAAACAAGCCGGCGACTTATGTGAGATGAGATTTAGCTTTAGACGTTTTGCACCGAACAGTGAACGGTTCGCGGTAATGCGTCACGTGGTGTCACTTGGTCGAATAGATTATGAGTTAAAGTTGATTTTGATGTCTAAAGGAGTGAGAGAAGTCTCTTATTTAAAGAAAAGGTATGCTGGATAGTTTTTAAACCTGTCGTATAATTGTATTCATATTATGTTTAGATGAAAACGTCGTATCTACTGTCAAATGAACATTTCATCTGTATCGAAAACTTGCAATATTGGGGACTCCTGTAGTTACTTCACTGCTTAAGGAAACGCGAAAATGAAACTTCATAAATTTGAAAAAAATAAGCTAAAGACTTATTATTCTCCCTATCTGTACTAAAATAACATGTCGCTACGAACTGTATATAACATTTATATGTCCAGTGCTCACATAAGCCTCTGAGATATGGACTCTGTTCGAAACTATCGATTTTTATCTTTGTTGCTACGGTCAGAACGAATTTCGCCCTAAAAAAACTGTAAGAACAAAACATTCAAGCATCTATACAAGTGTCACGTCATGAAAATGGTACCGGACAACCCAGCTCCTAAAGTCTTTTTAGGTCGTCTACATGAAGAGATGATTCGTGGTGTTTCTAAATACAGATAGTGTCCGGTGTATTGGATTGCCAATACAGACGATGGCTGTTGACTGCGGGCTTGGTCGAGGTATTCTGCAGAAGGCCAAGACTGTGAAGTGATTGTAGCGCCTCGAACATGTCAAAATGCAAACTTCTTAGGATATGATAAATAACTGAATCAATTGCAGTTGCATTCTGCTTCTTCTTTCTTGGCCTAACGACCTCTTATGTCTTGCCGCTGTCGCATCTACCACCGCGCCGCCCCAAGGTTGCGTTGGGTGTCATTAATTAATATACGCAATGAAAAGTTGAGTCCAATAATTCCAAACCTTCGTTATACTTCTTTGTGTCTTGAATATTTTTTTAAATTTGAAATCCTTAAACAAGACACTGTATTGTCGTTATTTATTTTAAATTTAACACATCATATAATTAAATTCAAGTGTTCGCTGATTTCCAAGGGCTTCTCCATCGTACGTGTTGCTGTGCTTGGTGTTTTCGTCCTGAGTCCTACATGACTTAGCTATTCCATGCACCCTACATTAACTTCATATGATCTTGAGGTACCTTGCGTTTAGTTCTCAAGCTCGTCTTAGTTTTATATAATGCAGATCTTTAATAAAATAATCGTTTTCTTGCATTTACTACACATTCTTATATCATAGTCTCTATCCTGGGCAAAAAAGCAAAACTCAAAACTTCATGTGTTTAACATATTGTGAATTAAAATTCATCTAACAGCAATATTCGAGAACTATGTTTGCTAATATTAAAATAAGTTTAAATTATCGCACACCTACTCTAAATTTCAATAACACAGACCTTTGTTTTCAGAAACTTCAGAAACAATTCCGAAACTGCACATCATTCCTATTGTCTGCATGATTTCTGCATCCTTCATATTAATTCTTTCCCAAACAATGCAGTATCATACGCATTTACGTACGCTGCTTCAAAAACCATCCAGTTCCCGGTTCCCTGTACACGCACAGCACGTACCAAACCGTCGACCCCCGTCGTTAGTTCGCTTGGCCCTGGTTGACCTCAATTTGCAACGTATCGAGAGATCAGGGATTTCGGGTTTCCTTCGGTGCAGTATCATCACCATCACCGCTAGCAGCAGGATCTCCTGCCTTGCTACGCAAATTGTAGGGCTGGAAGTTCCTGACGTACAATGCGCATGTACGCAACAATGGCCGTAACCTTTTAACAGTATCAGCACGTTCGCATTCACTGCTCTCGGTTAGCGCTTTTCTGTTTAGATTTAGCGTAACATTTTGCAGCTTTTAGCCAACTCAAACGTGTGTATGTGTGCGTGTGTGTGTGCTACGGGGAAGGACCCTACGAGTTGCACATGGTGTTTGACAAACGATTTCACTTAAGCACTGGCACCCCCTTATGGCCACGTTGTAGCGCTCTATTGTTTATTGGGAATGCACGGGGAGATGCATCACGTCAGGATCTCTGTTGGGTAGGCTTTGTAGCGATCGGTTTTTACGTATTTGTGCGCAGTGGTTGATGCAGTGTTTTTGGGCTCAACTGCGCATCCTGTGCATCATGTGTTGTGCAGTGCAAATGAGTGTCAATTGAATGGGCACAATAGGTTAGAGAGCACAAACCATGAGGTGTGGTAAAGCAATCGAATGCAACTGATACATTTGGATGTTTATTGGTGTACTGGCGCATTGGTAATAGAACGTGCAGTTTGGGTTTTTGAGTAGGTTTTTCTGGCTGGAGTTTGTTTTGTTTATGATTGTACATCGACGTGGGAGTTCGTAGCGATTTAGTATGATGGAAATGAAATGTTAATTCTTGTTGTACTCAGAAATTGTGGATTAAGTTAGTAGGAATAGGAGGTGATATTTCCTTGAGCCTGATTTTAAAGAGAATTCTTATTTATAAGATATTCCAAGATATCTGCCATCAGAGTAGGACGAGCCGCGCTAACTCCAAGATATCGGCCAACAGAGTAGTTTTCTCTAAAGAAGCAAAATACGGTACAAACTAATCTTGTGCGTATTCAGTAAGAGTGAGTCTTCTTCTTCTTTCTTGGCCTAACGACCTCTTAGGTCATGCCTGCCATTTCTGGCTTACTAGACTTATTGTTACCGCATAGTTGGATAGTCAGTCCTCACTATGGGGGAACGGCCCAGATGAGACATGAACCCAGATGAGACTTGAACTTGAAGAGTGAGTAAGTTTTTTGAATCTTACTAACAAAATTATAGGATTCTTCTCTTCACAAAGAGGGTTTAAAAATCTGTTGATACTGGAAACGCAAAGAGCTTTTACAACTCTTCTGGGAGTTGAATAGCGAAAGATTCTTACCTACTTATTTGAGAGTCGTTTTGATTAAACTCATTCGGCGATTTGAATCTCTGGGGTCCTTCAGAGTGAGTTTAATCAACATGACTCTCAAAAGTGTTGCTAAAAGAAACAAATCACGATATTGAAGGAGCAAGAGTGAATTTATTCTTTGAAATAAGTATTTAGTCTTATCCCTAGTACAGGCAGCCAGGTAATCGTCATTAATTTATAGTGATTAGTGTTCCTAGAATTGCTGTTCAATAATGTATGCCTAGTAAAAATAGTGATTAGACTTTTAATTGCTACATAAGCCCAGGTCTTGTTGTCTTATTATTATATTATGTATTTTTGTTGAGTCTTTTATTGTATGGCATGTAATTTGTAGTTTAACACTTGCCACAAATTCTATCGTTTACCAATTTCAAAATATAATCCTTAGTAAATTAGATTCTAGAGAGTTTCACAGTAGTCAAGGCGTATTTCGCCGAAACATCACAAATTTGAGTAGTTAATATGTCCAGTAGAAAGCAACTTTTTTAATAGAAATTTTGCTGTCTAAAGTACGTCACCTTGAGTCATTAAGTTCAAGAGAATCACAGTTTTAAAATCCTTTCAAATGTTCTGTCCATATTTAAAAATGAAATGTGCAAGTGTATTGTTTTGTGTGACATAGACCCTTTAGACCCTTGTACATTAACAAATATTCCATTAAACAGCTTATGCTTATGCTTCCTTCCACAACTGGTTTCCTTCCACATCCTTACACACAAAACGCCACCAAACAATAAACATAGAAATCATTTCATTAGTCTAGACACAATACAAATCAGTTCCGTGTCAGTGCCACTTCCGTCCGATACACGTCTTGCGACTCGACCAGGCAACTGGCTGCAGTTCGCAATGCGTCGCAACGGATATTCTCTCACACTGTCCGGTAGCGATAAAAACATTACCCAAGGATGACGTCTAACCATATCGATAACAATGCTGTCCGAAAAATGTTGCTGCTGCAATCGTTTACCACCGGGAGTACAAGAGTCCCCTCGAGACGTCACACTCACAAGTCGGACAAGGATAAGGACCTTCCTGCTAATGGGTAATTTCGACCAGTAAATATGTTTGCACGTGATACATACAGTGTATCATTACCGAAACGAACAAGGTCACTAAGGGTTTATGGGTAAAAATTGTGGATAATTGCTTTCCCCATTTCGGCATCGACCAGCGTCTGAGGGCGTCTGCGAACGAGTTCCGCCGGAAGAGATTGGGTGAGGATAGTTGTCGACGTGTAGTGTGTCGCACAAGGACTATTACGGAGCTGTTTGTTGAAAAAGACAATTAGTGCGCGTGTTGTGAGGGTTTCTTGGTAAAAATATTTGGTAATGGAATGTGACAAGACGGCGGATTATGACTTCCGCAGGAACTGCTAAATTAGAAAGTGGCATTCTTCGTTCAGTCGTTTTATCAGCTCACAAAGCATATTAATTGCAATATCTTCCAACATCACCATCCAGCCTAATGTTTCGACCCGCAAGGTACACAATAAACGCATCCAAACCTCACACATAGAACCAGAAAGGAACAAAACAACAAACAAAGCACATTATCCGGTGCATTCTTCGCAACAATAGCGATGATTGCAGTTCTGTTGAGTTGTTTTTGTTGCGAAGGGCGCACGCATTATGACGGACGGTATTGACGGTTCGATTAAAACCCAGCGTACGTGTAAATATTTGTGCCCATAAATCAGTGCTGTGGGCAACCGTTGATGCTGCAGCACATCATGGCAAAGAAGGACGTGAGAAGCGTAATGGGCTGGCAGCCTGCAGGGAGATCCCTAATTGATCCCCTGACGAGACACCGGGGCATCAGCGGTAGAAATGATGTGCAAATAGCCGATCAACTATCGTAAATTAGCAGTATGGATTTGGTTCTTTGGTTTTTCACACTGACCGAGGGCGCTCGGGCATCTCCTTCACCACTGTCACTGCTCAGTTCAAAAGGGGAAAAGGTCAATTGTTGAGTGTTCGGACAAGCGGGCAGTATAGTTAGCGAAGGATCGGTTAATGTGTAAAGGCAAAGAAGGCGCGCGCGATTGAATCGCACCAATGAACATATTTTGGGCTATTTTATTCGTTTTTTATCGTTTTGCCTGCTTGAAAATGGTATCCAAAAAATCATGAGCCAGAAACAAATCGCAGCGAGGTTTTTGAAACGACCTCACCCCTGGTACGGGTTTATTGCAAGATCATCCTGCAACGCCGACCAACAACAACGGGAACGGTGGCATCATTATGCGGGCGCGTTAGCTATGGTAATGGCCACAGGCAGCCGTGTTTCATCGGTATTTTTATGTTTTTATGAGCCGCGATTTTGCCCGATTTCGGACCGAACTGACTGTTGGCGTGGCTCGTGGATTAGGTGCCTTTTGCATCGGAATTGACCGACCCCATGGGGAGCCTGTCGGAGGAAACCGGTGTTCCAGAGTACACTGAAGGCTAACATTTTTTGCTTGCTGCAAATTTTGTCTTACATTGTGTAGCAAGAAGCAATTTTTTATTTAATCGTATCAAAAAATTATGAAAAGATATTAAAAACAACTTTAAAATCGTTTTGAAATTATTTTCTTCAGTTAATTATTATTTGGAAAAGGCAAGAAAGGAACGAATAGTTTATAACTACAGGCCAGATGCCTCAAGCAAAGTTATGTTTGATTTATTGCTTCAAAAAGACATTTTATGAAGATTTTTGTATTAATTTAAGGACACATTTGAGCTGGATTTGCATAATTATTTAACTTTGAATTTAATCACGAGAGAAATGTACGAGCAAACTCCTTAACAGGTTAAAAGATGCGTCTTTTTTACTAAGTAGACCTACCATATACTGATACTTCTTTTACTTTCTTGACCTAACGACCTCTTAATTTATGCCTGCCAGTTTTGGCTTACTATACTCATTGTTATCGCATAGTTGGACAGTCAGTCCTGACTATGGGGGAACGACCCAGATGAGCCTTAAACCCCGGTCCTGCCGTATGAAGACCCGGTCTTCGCATCTACCACCGGGTCGTCCTATACTGATACATTTCTCATAAATTTCGATTGCAAAATTCGAATCTTTTATAAAGCCTCACTTGGTGTGTCCTTAAACTTTAGAGAACCTCTTATGATTCGTTACGTTCAATGAGCATTCAGTTTCATTCGTTTCTTGTCTTTCTTACCACAAGTATCCTTAATATACTTGTGTATTGACAGATATAGTTGGTGTTCTCATTCTTTCTTTTAAAAATAATAAGTGGACGGCTTGGTGACCAGATCTTGAGCCATTTTTAAGTTTTATCAACAGATTTTCTTTAGAACACAAGTAAAGGTTTGTTGCAGACCCTTAGGAAGACATGTGCAGTCTTCGGATATGAAGATATTCTGCTGAATTTGAGATTAAAAGGTAGTATGTTGATATGGGAAGTTGTACATATATCGGCAATAGAAAATCATAGGGAATGCCGCAAGTGTAAAAAGAAAAATTTCTATGTTTACAATAAGTGTCTTCAAATGGCCAAAAGAAAATTTACTACATTACAAAACCAGATTCTTAATGTTAGGTTTAGAGACCCCTGTAAGGTCTCGCAATAGGAAATGTTTTTATTCTAACTTCATAAAAGTGTAGTTGATGCTCTTTGCCTTTAAAGTACACTTAACGCTCATTTTGCACTCCCGAGCGCAAGATCGTTATAACTGATGCCGATGATTAGACGGAACTCAGACTATACTGCGCAAGAACCAATGACTCTTACGGCACATTACTTTACCTCGTTAAAGACGTTAAGACTTTCATGGACCAAGAAATACGATTAGTGAATCTTTACGAACGTCAATACGCGATAAATTACATTATCTTGTAATTTTAATTGTCCAATAAGTGACGAACAAGAACACTAGATATAAATAGATAAAATTCAGCAACCAATCAAGCGATACTGAGGACGCTCTGAAGGATGTTCAGCGTGAGAACTCGTAGACACTTGTTTTCATGATAGGTGAAAGAAACCTTCTGCTAACGGATAGCGTCTACATGGTGACATATGGAATGTACAGCTTGAGATCTTCCAGGTAAGCTATCTTACATTGAGTTAATACTCTACCATTTCTTGCTCTTTGATGTCATAATACCATATGTTTTATTATATGTAATATCCACTAATGTTGTGATGATATCTAAGCTTCTCTTGCTATTTGTTTATTTATCTATGAATCAGTTTCTTTCATTAGTTTTTGGCGTTTCTTGTTCGATTTTCCAATTCTTTTTTAAAAATTTCTTTTTAGTTTCTCTCAAGTACTAATATTTTAAGAAAAAACACAGTTTACTTGATCAAAAACAAATTAATTGATTTTTTTACTAATGTTTTATACAACCATTAAATAATCTTTTAATCGGGTATGTATATTTTATTCTTAAAAATATGACCACACTTGTACGCACACCAAACTTCGCTACTGATATAGTGTTGGCGTTAAACTGTGTGCATTTCAAAGCACATGAAGGACACTGATATCACAGCATCCACAGAACCCTGCATCACACTCGCACTCGCAGCGTTTGGCCGCATTGTGAGGAGAAATTAAAAAATAAAATAATAAATCCTGATGGTATAAAAGCTAAAATCGAACAACATTTCAGTAGCAATTTAAATCGCTACATGATGTCCGAGCTGAACGGGCCGGTTGCAAGGGTTTGGCCTCGCTTTTGGGACCACTGTTATGCTGCCAACTTGCTTCTGTGTCCCGGTGTATTTTTATGTGAGTGTTTGTGTGTGGTGGAATTGTACGGGGCCGTTTCGGGGCGTATGGGTGCGTTTTTGATATGCAAAACGAATCGAAAACAATGATAATTCCCCACGCACGGCCATGCCATGGCTTCTGGATGAGGGTTGAACGAAAAGTTCGTTGGAAGTTGAGAAATCGTTGGATTTTCCTTTGGAATATAGCGATAAGTTAACGAAAATACTTGTTGAAGCTTAGGATACGACATACTTAAATGGGTTTTTATTCTTACAAAACATTTATTGTACTAATTTCACCGCCGATCCTCAAGATCTTGTCGATCGCCCCGTCACGCTTCATAAACGTTGATTGGTCGGGAAAATAGTTTCGATTCCGCTCTGCGGGTGCTCAGGCGTTGTTAAAGAAGAGAACTTTAATTTCATCATTTTATTCAAATTTTCTCCCGAATCATTTCGCACCTCTCCCCGGCATATTACGGTGCCGTTTCTGACGTTTCGCCGATCGGTGGTGAGCCAGCCAGTTCAGCCAGAAACGGATGTCGTAATGGAGAGGCATATGCTTCTGTTTTTCTTCTGCCTCTTCTTACACGGGTCCCGCGTTCCGAAGCGTCATGGACTCATTCTTTTGGGTATTATTTTTTGATTTAGTAGAATGCCAAAATAAACCACTGTTTTTCCACATTTTTCTTTCTTTGCGCGTCGTGGACCGCTGTCCAGGGTTTCCGCCTTAATTGCCGATGACTGGTCACGCGGTTCGCTACGGTTCGGCTGTTTGACACACGCGTTTTGTTGGGCGCGTTGTTTCGAGGGCCAACTTGCAACCGGTTGGTAAACCGTGATACTCCACTGGGGGACAGTGGTCTAGAGGTGTTGGAGCGATAGGGTGAGGGCACAGCAACAACAAAAAGGTGCGAAAAATGGTTCGATTCGAGCAGCAGTTTTTGCTTTTCGATAACACATTTATCTTTGTCAGGTGGGGCAAGAAATGGAAAATTTACGATCGAACGTAACGAATGAGCTAGTTGGTTGGTGGTTGTTGCGAGGTTTGTGTTTACATTTTTTGCACATAAAGGATAGCATTGTTCTCGCGATCGGTGGTAGTCATAAGTATTAAGTATTAAATATGAACTCCCAAATGGTTCAATTGGAGTCAGTAAAACATGATTGCGTAGATTGGGTTTTATTCAAGTTTGATAGTTTGTGGTTGCTGTGTGGTTTAATGCAGGAGTAGCTTGGCTTTTGTGAATAATCAGCAATTTGATCTCATTGGTGTTATACTACTTTTGCTTTTATTTTCTATTAAACTGATCGTAAAGTAGTACGTAATGTGTTGCTGGGATTGAACATCTTGTGCATACTCTGACTGAGAACAAAGATGTGGTATCCAGAATATGTCACCTACATCATAATAATCTTACACGGGTCCCGCGTTCCGAAGCGTCATGAACTCATTCTTTTGGGTATTATTTTTTGATTTAGTAGAATGCCAAAATAAACCACTGTTTTTCCACATTTTTCTTTCTTTGCGCGTCGTGGACCGCTGTCCAGGGTTTCCGCCTTAATTGCCGATGACTGGTCACGCGGTTCGCTACGGTTCGGCTGTTTGACACACGCGTTTTGTTGGGCGCGTTGTTTCGAGGGCCAACTTGCAACCGGTTGGTAAACCGTGATACTCCACTGGGGGACAGTGGTCTAGAGGTGTTGGAGCGATAGGGTGAGGGCACAGCAACAACAAAAAGGTGCGAAAAATGGTTCGATTCGAGCAGCAGTTTTTGCTTTTCGATAACACATTTATCTTTGTCAGGTGGGGCAAGAAATGGAAAATTTACGATCGAACGTAACGAATGAGCTAGTTGGTTGGTGGTTGTTGCGAGGTTTGTGTTTACATTTTTTGCACATAAAGGATAGCATTGTTCTCGCGATCGGTGGTAGTCATAAGTATTAAGTATTAAATATGAACTCCCAAATGGTTCAATTGGAGTCAGTAAAACATGATTGCGTAGATTGGGTTTTATTCAAGTTTGATAGTTTGTGGTTGCTGTGTGGTTTAATGCAGGAGTAGCTTGGCTTTTGTGAATAATCAGCAATTTGATCTCATTGGTGTTATACTACTTTTGCTTTTATTTTCTATTAAACTGATCGTAAAGTAGTACGTAATGTGTTGCTGGGATTGAACATCTTGTGCATACTCTGACTGAGAACAAAGATGTGGTATCCAGAATATGTCACCTACATCATAATAATCGACTATTCGGCAACTGCTAATAGAAAATCTTCCAGGCTCTATGATTACCTTGGGGAATCACAGATCATTTCTGTTTAAATTGCTGTCAATGTAGAATCCGGACTCCTAGTTTAATTTGAACTTTAGATGATTGATGATTTAAGGAACTTTTTGACAGCTTTTTGATAGCATTAGTTAATATTAAAGCAGAACATTATTTGAGTTGGCTTCGGGAACTAGAAAGTTTTAACAAAATTCAAGTTCGATAACTGTTCGAGGTGTTGAGATCACTTAGCTTTCGGAATTTGCTGATGGGAATGTTGCGAAAAATACAGTCGCTGCCTAAGTATTGTCACAAGAATGCGTTTATGAGCAGACCTTCTTGCCTCCAAGGACCTAAACAGATGCTCATAGCCTGGACGATATCCTTAACAAAAATAAGTACATTTATGGTTATATATTTACTCACAAAATGATGATATGGTAAGTCACATCAGTGGCATCTGTGGACGCAAAACACTGATTTCTTCAAAAACTAGAAGTCAGTAAACTCAGAAATGTATTTAGAACAATATCTTTCATGAAGGTTTATTCAAGGTCTAGTAAATTTGTGGGCATTTTTGGCTTGCTGTCGCTACAGTCACTACACTACAGTGGAAAATAAAGAAGCAAATTTGTCCTAACATCAATTTTATTCTTTTCTATACTATATGGAAAATCCATTAAGAAAATCTTTCATTTCATGTTCAAACAAACGTTGAAAATAGAGACATGGATTTTAAATGAACAGAGCTTTGAATCTGACCTTCGTAACCATCAGGAAATTTGAACCTTGGGACAGCTAAGTGAGGACGTGGTGACGGTCGTGCATGAAAAACTGATACTCTGCTTCCCATACAAGTCCTATTATAGTCAGAGCCTTCACCAAGCAAGTACTTCGTCTTTAGCATTGGAACTCGGTTGTATCTCAGATACAATTTACCAAATCTGCGGCAAACACTCTGTTGATGTAAACACAACAAGATTGAATAAATTGAATAAAACTTGTGTCTCGGATGAGAAAGTTTTAGGTTTGATACTTCTGTTGTTGTACATCCTTGGCCGTCAGGGTTTTTGGAAAGGTAATTTTTAAGACTGATATCCAGAATTTCGGAGGCAAGATTTCAGAAGACCTCACAATCTGTTATATATTACACCGAACGCCAGAAACCCCGAATTTATAAAACATCATAGGTTGCACTGTACAATTCTTCCCGTGCACTTGCCTGACACCAAACCGTTGATGCCTTTGTGACATAACAACGATAAACACCGTTGCTCCATTACTTCGCAAGGTGTTCCACAACATTCGGACAAGAAGATCAAAGGCATTATTTGTGCCTTGTGTGTGAACAAGTAAGTGCAGCTCTTGAAAGTAAGCTCCTACACTACCACCACTACCGAGCGTTGCAAAAAGTGACGTTCGTTTTACCAAGTGATGAAGCTTTCTGGGTTTGACATTTGTGAACAATTTCGTCCCACAGCAAACACCGCATACCGAATGAATGATGCTCTTCAGCGCCAGAAATGCAGAGCTGCGGAACATAAGATGAGATCGGTTGTGTTTTCTTTTATCTCCGCCGTCGGTTTCCAGTAAATCTTCGGTGTACTAATTGGCATTCAGCTTAGGTGACAAATTTCTCTACAAACGCAGTGGATGTTCTAAAAGTGTGAAGTAATAGTACTGGGTCCTAGGCATACATCGCTCCACTCCGAGGAGGCGAAACAGCACACCCAAAGCCTCCCACTTGTATGCAACCGTGCACTCGTGTGCTGGCCTTCAGTGAGTGGCTTTCGGGAAAATTCTTTTTATCTTGCGGCGTGCAGTATGTTTTAATCGCCCGGTTGCATTTCTGCAGCCAGCGCCACTTGAATGCAGCGCCAGAGAAAAGGGCTTTGGTGTGGCATTCAACGCAAACGGGACGGGTTATCACCTTCGCATTGAAATTGATAATATGCTGAATGTGGTGCTTCTCGCCCCAGGGCACAAGCTATTATTCCGGTCGAACGCGTCGTTTTATGTTTTTCCTCGTGAGAAGAGATGTCGCATGGCGTCGGGCGTTGCAGCAGTTGCGTGTGCAATGATGCACACGGCTGAGAGTAGGTGTGCTGGAGTGTCGTGGTTCTGTGGCGATGTGTGTTTTATTTTTGTCATTAATTTATTCGCTGTAATATTGGGTTTTATTTTAATATTTAGTAAATCATACTTGCTGAGAAAAATGTAGTTAAGATGCCAGTGATGACTAGGATACGATAGCGTCTCATTAGTATGGCCAGTTCATGCACAAGAAATGTGTATATGGCACGTTAATGAGTTAAACCTCACCCGGCTTCGGGAGGCCGGCGAGTAATTTATGCGCGTCTTTTTTTTCCATAAGTACACGTTTGCATAAAAGTTTTCCCGTTTTTTGATGTTGGTGGCGTGAAATGAAGTCAATCACTGTCGAGCTTTTGCGAGCGGCTGAAACCATGCTGGCGGAAAATTTCACTTAGCATAATTACGAGAAACATCAACTGGAAAACGAGCTATTTTTATGGTTGCTTTCATTGGAGTGAACCAATAATAATGCTTCCACCGAAGGGGTGGTTTGACTCGCGCCGTTGTTGATTCCGGGCGCCACTGTCAAACAATGCCGCACGGTGTTATATTGTTTGCTGTTATAGCTCTGTGTGTGTGTGTATGTGCGTTTTCATGTGATCAAAGAAACGATCTGCCGGAATGTGTACAGGTATCGTTTGAAGTGAGAACTTTGCGTAGAATAATGAAGAACTGGTGTTTTGTTTGGGTAGGGTTTGGTTGGATATGGTGAGTTGCATGAGCAGGAAAAAATTGGACATAAAAGGTTGTAATCTAATACCACACCGAGAGCTATTAGCAAGATTGTAGTGTGTATGAGACCTGTAGTGAAGTGTTAGGCCCGCTGTTTAATAAAATATTGGTTTACAGGAGAGTATTAAGGCGGAATTTTCTAATCTCAGAAGAAAATCGTGAATAAGAAATCCTAGGTACCTTCCAAATTCAGTAATGTCTATAGGAGATCATTGAATTTTTTTGTAGTTCTGACCCGGTGTCGTCACTTCTTCCAGGTAAGTTTATTGCTTCAAAAGTCTGCCAGTTGCTATAGCTCTTTATACTGTAGTTTAATTAATTCCGATCATTAACATAATCCTTTCATATCCCAATCTCAATCTCTTACAAGGGTTGGGTCGTCTGATGCCTTTCTCATAACATAACCTTACCACTGCCTGGCGAGTCTCCTACACGCCGGATGATGGTGAGATAACTGTACAACTCGTAGAGTTCGCCTTTGAAACGACTCCTCCATTTCCCATCCACACATACGAGGATTTGGTCATATTTGGACAGATTTCATCATTTCAGAGGCGTATATGAATACTGGAACTGTAAAGGTTCTATACAATCCCAGCTTTGTCCGTCGCAACAGATGTTGTAGAAGTTTCCTCAAGATGTTGTATGACCGATAGGCAGCACCCTTGCGCTTATCTCAATATCTATGTTGTTGTCGGTGACAATTGTATGGCAAATACCTGATATTACACCAACATCAAAATTAGATGGCTCATTGGTTCTTGGGGCTCACTCTCAAAAGTTCTCTTACAGATCAACAAAATCTCATATTGTCAACAGACCGATTGTTGTTTTGCCAAAATTTCTAGATGAAGAGCATTTTGAGTATAACTATCCAGTAGTGGATTTAAGAGGTCTCTTCCAAGGACCTCTTCTAGAATCCTCGTAAAAATTGTTTGAAATACATATCGCAGCTGAGCTAATTTACCAGGGTTTTGACATATCAGCTGAGATTGTCCCCAGAAATAAATAATAGAGATAAGAAACAAACATTGGTAATAAATCAGGATTTTCACTAGAAATTCCTTCTAAGTTTCATGTGTTGATATCGGAATTCACCTGTCAGCTAGGTTTGACAAGTTTGCTGAATAGGTGGTTCTAATAATCAATTTGATTAGCCTGTGGTTTATAGTTCTTTGAAAAGTATTTAATTTGAGTTGAATATTGAGTTTTGATTAGTATAAATCCTTTATCAAAGCCTTTGTTTAGAATTGTTGAGCAAATTGTTCTAGATATTATATGCATCAATGTTTATGTCTGATAGAATATTTAGATTTTAGAGAGAAATTTTTGTAATGTTTATTCTTATGAGATTTCTGCTGAAAATTTAATTGCAATAGATGCTTTGTCTACCCAATAGTTATTGACAAAGAGGAAACACAACATGTTTTAATCGTGTGTTTACTTATCTCCCTTGAGGCGTCATTAACATTTGTTTGAATTAGCTTAAACACTGTTGCAAACTGCTACCTAACATATTGTAACAGTTTACATCGATTGATCTTCTCATCACACATTTAAAATGTTTTTATCACAAACAAAAACATTAGCCTGCCTGTTACAATTCAGATTACACATTCAATCACGTTAGATTTTCATCGTGTGTACGGGTATGAACAGTGGAGCTACGCACATCGCCCAACGGCCCTAACATGTGTTGTGTGCAGTCCAACGGCTCTATTGTACTGTATGTTCCCGATGACAACGGACAAGGGAAATGAACGTATTCATACGACGGGGTTGCCCATTGTTTGTGCTCCATTGTTGGCCGGGGTCGGTTGGAATAGTGGACGGATTTTTCGGGACCGGATTGGAAACCTTCCGGGTGGACGGACGGACGAGTTGAAATGAGATTTCCACATTTCCCATACCCATTTTCCGGTGCGCTGCACACCAATGGCCATTGAACCGTACTGCGGAAGTTGGAAACCTGTCCAATGTGTACACGGACGGACCAGCAGCACACATTATTCCGTGCCCATCGAAGGTGCGCGCACACTTGCATCGCGATAACGCACGGTGGCCGGTGAATGGAGATGCCCATGGGACAACGATCAATTTCCCTTACGATGATGTGTGCAGTGCAGCAGCTCACCCTCCGGACAGGGTGACAAGTGTGATAAGTGTGTGTTTACTTTGTGCTGCACCCAAACAAATGTGTGTCCCATCGGTCGGTGAAGGGTGTAGTTATTTGAATGGTTTCTGTAATTTTTGTGTTTATTTAGACACAACACACGGGAATAGTAGAATTATTGCGTAGAATTACCGGATACGATATACAAGCTTCGAGCTTCGGGAAGAGAATTGCAGAATTTTATTGATTTCCAGTATACAATAATGCTTAAATATTTGTACACATTGTTCAGATCTTAGTTTAGATAGTGAAGCAGTCGATACACACATCTTTCTCTGGTGTTAAAGCTACATATGCTAGTATAGGCAGGGCTATACTATGCAACACAATAAGATGTTTTGGCATTCAAACTTTAGTTTACAAGACTTGAAAGAATGATAATGACCGGCAACACATATTATGTGAAATTTTATGGAAAACTCTCAGGACGCTTGGTTACCACCAAGATCCAGCACAAGAAAAACGGGCTTGCCTGGTTTCTCTTCAACCTGATGCTAGAGAAACTCGAGACTCAGTGGTATTAACTTCAGGGACCATCTTCTATAAGTCAATCCATATTCTTGCACACGTTGATGGCATAGACATCGTTGGTATGGAACTCTTCTATGTAGCAGGAGACTACCAATGGATCGAGTTGCATGCGTAACAAGACCTCGGGTTGAACCTATTCAAAATATCGCCTATCTTGGGTTAAGAGTCACCACCGACAACAGCATAGATGTTAAGATACGCGTAATGGTATCTGCAATGGTAAATTACCTGTTGCAGAGGACGAAGCTGAGATTGTGTAAAATTGTTTCTCTATATTAGACTTGCTATGCATCGGTGATCTGGTGTCATGTCATGAGAAAGGCACTGGACGACCGACTTCATAAAGTTCATTTAGAACTTCCACACGGACAGAGGAGGCCTCAGAAACGCCGGGATATTGGATTTTGGTTTTCTGAAGCCACCTGATTAGTATGTATTAAGATTATCAGATCTTTCTTGGCCTAACGACCTCTTAGGTCATGCCTGCCATTTTTGGCTTACTAGACTTATTGTTACCGCATAGTTGGATAGTAGAAAGGTCGCATTAACTTATTTTTATGCAATTTTTATGCAATTTTAGTTCTCTATCAACAACGTTTTCTACTATGCATAATTCTCATCCGATTCCTTAAGGTTATCGCTCAGAGAGAATCAACTTCGTACAGCTCCATAAAGATGTAAAATTGAGAATAAATTAAACTAACAAAACAGCTTACACAAAGTCCTTACATAAGGAAATAAGAAAAGAAGATAAATTGCCTCATTTTCCATTCGTCACTCACCATTATATCCTTGCCACTCGGTATCCTTTGCTCCTTTGTGTCACTGTGTATACTCGCATGGCAAAAGATAGGACATTCGACACATTCTTCGTGTCTCGTGCCCGTACGCTAAAAGGTACTGTCATAAAGGGCGACACAAAGGGGGATTCATCCATTTCTTTATAAAGATCCTTTTATGATTAATTTAAAGAATCATGTAAAGCTTCCTACGTGAGTTGCGTGTACGGATGAAGAATTTCATATTCAGGTAAGAATATGTTACAGCTAATACTGTGACGCGTTCCTGGTCACGGGATGCAAGCTGTCAGTGTTTGACGTTGGCGACAGACAGTCTGGGACTATCCGCAGGCACAGGTACACAACACACAACCAGAACACAGCACCAGAAGAATGCGTACAAACTGTTTCCTTTGTGGGTGTTCCATTCACTCGCACACAGCTTGTTGTACTCGGTACTCGGCATCCTCACTGTCCTCCGAATGTGGGACGAATAAATTGTAAGATTGTTTTAGACAAAATACCAGTGTGCTACAATTGTACAACACAGCAAACAAGAGCATGAATGTAGCGGCCCAAACAATGGTGGACGGATTCTAGCACCAACACACACACACACACACACACACACACACACACACACACACACACACACACACACACAGCGGATGATGGTTTGTATGGAAAAGAATACGAACAAGGACATCCCATACACAGTGTCCGGATGCATTACATATGCGGCAGAATATGCATTTATGTACGAAGGAGAAAATCTTGCAATGTATAGATACAAAAGCAGTATCTTTGACAACAAACAGTCGCTGGATAAGAGAGCCTTCCCCAGTTGGATACGTCTCAATTGGGACGAGCGTCCCCTATTGTGCCGTTGTGCGGTAAAATTGATGCTGCACTCTGGTGGACGGCGCATACTGGATGCCGTTCCCATACACAGTGTCCGGATGCATTACATATGCGGCAGAATATGCATTTATGTACGAAGGAGAAAATCTTGCAATGTATAGATACAAAAGCAGTATCTTTGACAACAAACAGTCGCTGGATAAGAGAGCCTTCCCCAGTTGGATACGTCTCAATTGGGACGAGCGTCCCCTATTGTGCCGTTGTGCGGTAAAATTGATGCTGCACTCTGGTGGACGGCGCATACTGGATGCCGTTCACATTTGCACATCGGTAAAGAAAAGCATCTTTCTTCGAAACAAACTGTCGCAAAACAACACAACAACGTGGTGGTTGTTCCGTACTTAATAGCATGCGCACTGTCAAGCTCAATAGTAACGTTTTGAAGATGGCGAGCTTTTTCTTTCATATTGTACGCTGTATGGGAGGCTTTGTTCATTATTCATTATTTTTCATAATAAATTGCTTGCATCTTTAGAAGGGCTTGTGTTTGTTTTTCAGTGTCTGTTTCATACAGGCCGTTGTTTTACGTTCGCAAAGAATAATATTCTAGATGGTGCAAGCTGCTTCTGAAGAATGCGCTGCAGAAGAATGAGTATTGCTTTTATTATATTCTTTTGCCGTTGTGTGCTGAATGATTTTCCAACCTGAAACAATCGTTTTGAATTTTAGTGCAACAAAAACCAGCTTGTTGTGAGGCGTTGATTTTAATTTAAAAACTGTCCCACTCGTAATGTAATGAGCGCTTAGCGTTGCTTAAAATTATCAAGCATAAATGATTTGCGTTTCTGCCTTTATCTGCATCTTCATTTCATACTGTTTGGTGGAAAATGGAAAAATGTTCTCATTCATTGGTTTCGAAACAACCACAAAAGCAAAGCTTTCTCATTCATGAGGAATGTTTCTATTCATTTACAACCGATGCATCCTGCCGAGACACAATCCTGGAACAAAGCACATCTGTGTGGTCTCTGATGGTTTATGGAAATTGTAAATCTCTTTAAATGTTGGTCAACTATTGTTTGGATGGAAAGGACCCGCACAAGCACAGCTCCTTGGAGAATGTAGACATGAGGATTCGTGATCTTATTGTGTATTCATTACAAATACAAGCTTTGTTAACACAGCTTCATGGATGTTGTTTAAAATAATATTTTACAACTATGACTAGAGACGCCATGATATTCTTAATACGTTTTTTTCGTTATATTTTAAGAATGAATGAAGATGTATAAAGATGGAGATGCAAAGAAAAACGTATTATTTATGGACGTCGGATTTTGAATATATTTTGCTATGAGAAGGGCAAAATGAGAATCAGAATCTATATCTCGATAGATCCAATGGTATTCGTTTTTCTATGATCTTCAAATTAAATTTGCTAACCAAAAAATCCTACTAATCAGTTCAATTTTGTTCATTTACAAAACTAATTAGCTTGACAGTGATTACATAAAATAAAGATTTCTCAATGATTCATTGTTTAGAACTGTCAGTTAAGCTATGATTAAATTATTAAATTGTTTTAGCGTTGTTCTGGTTCATTCCCAGTTACTGACAATTAGCTTAGAAAATAAAGTGATGTTCAGATGGAACATATGTTCATCTCTTAAGTTCACCTGCAGTTGAAATAGAAGGATTTTAACAGTGATTACAAGTTAAATTGATGATGAAGTCCCATATGCCCCATATGAAGCCCTGCCATGTTTAGATACGACTGTGTTGAATGTTTGGAATTCAGAATTATAACCAAATTTATCAAATATGTTCAAATTTGGGCCACATATTTTTCCTACTTGTAGCAGGAGTATAAATAAGTTCGTGCGGTCTCAGTACAACCGTCCTCAATTATATAAATTTGATTGTTTTTGCATTTTCAGGCGCTCTTTTCTCCTAGCTTTCCTTTTTGTTGAAATGTTAACAAAGCAGCTTCCTCAAGCTTCCAAAAATGGTGACCATCGTGCTTTTTTTTAGGGGATATTCTTCTTCTTCTTCTTCTTCTTTCTTGGCCAAATGACCTCTTAGGTCATGCCTGCCATTTCTGGCTTACTAGACTTATTGTTACCGCATAGTTGGATAGTTAGTCCGCACTATGGGGGAACGGCCCAGATAAGACTTGAACCCCTGTTATGCCGTGTGAAGACCGGCGCCGCTGTCGTATTTACCACCGGGCCGCCCTAACAATATCAATATACCGGGCCGCCAGGGGATATCTTCTCCATTATTTTTGCATGGAGCAAAATGGTTGCCGAAAGTCATAGAATATTAGTGGAAGAGTTTGTTGATCATATTCTTTCAGAAAGAACACATCAAAAGTGGATCGCCTTTTAAAACGAGAATTTGCATTAACAACGCTGCGGACGACCTGTGAAGTTTGGAGATGCAGAAGCCGATACAACGCTGGATAAAGATTCGTTGCAATCGCAAGACGAGCTTGCAAAGGCGTTTGGAGTTACTTAGCCAGCCATTTGCCAACGTTTGAAGGCAATGGGAAATGATCCAGAAAATTGGACATCGAATTGAAGCCTAGGAACATGGAGCGCTGCATGATAATGCTCGACCGTTGCAAACATATTTAGAAACACTTAAATGGAATGTTCTGCCCCATCCGCCGTATAGCCCAGACATTGCACCTTCTGATTACCATTTGTTCTGATCGATGAAACATGGACCAGCTGAGTACCGTCCTTGGCTTCGCGGACGACATCGATATCATCGGGCGAACATATGCGGCGGTGTGCGAAGCGTACACCCGACTGAAACGCGAAGCCGATAGGATTGGATTGAAGATCAATGCGACGAAGACAAAGTACCTGCTTGCCGGAGGCTCTGACCGTGATAGAGCACGACTCGGAAGCAGAGTATTAGTTGACGGCGACGATCTCGAGGTAGTAGAGGAGTTCTGCTACCTTGGCACGATCGTAACTTCGGATAACAACGTAAGCAGCGAAATTCGAAGGCGCATTGTTCAGAGGAATCGTGCCTACTATGGGCTCCATAAACTCCTGAGATCCAGAAGACTCCAACAAAGCACGAAATGCGTCATATATCGCACACTGATACGGCCGGTAGTCCTCTACGGGCACGAGTCTTGGACTATGCTACTGCGGGTGCTACGGCCTATCTTCGGCGGTGTGTGCGAGCAGGACGTGTGGAGAAGGAGAACGAACCACGAGCTAGCTGAGCTGTTCGACGATGCAGACATCCTGACGGTTGCTAAAGCCGGAAGGATACGCTGGTTGAGTCACGTAATGAGGATGCCGGACTCATGCCCTGCCAGGAAGGTGCTCGTCAGCAACCCCTTCCTTCGGAACGAAGCGTAGATGAGCACAGCGAGCTCGTTGGCTGGATCAAGTGGAGTCAGACCTGAGGGAGATCGGATGTAGCCGGGTTTGGAGGAGTGCAGCCATGGACCGAGTTTCCTGGAAACGAATTGGATGCCAGGCCCTTGCTAATAGACGTTCTCCCTAAGAGCAAGCCATTAAAGAAGAAGAAGAAGTTGCAATAAGTGCTTCGATGATTTTGTGACAGCGTGTAAAATTTTTAATGTAACGAGCATTAGCTGATTTACAAATTTATTCGTTTTTAATAATCATATCTCAAAATGAAATCGATTTGGAAAGCATATAATGTATTCAGTAAATTAATATTTACTTCACACTGTCCGTAACACCAACTAGAATAAAGTTGGACAGAGACTGATCTGCCAGCGTTATACAGCTTGATCGAATTGTCATCTGTGTACGGTCCGAATCACAATTGTTTGGGTGTAAATCGGTGTTTATGCATTATGTTTCACTATTAACCACCTTTTCACGTATCCACACCTGTTTGCTCCCCCCCCCCCCCCTCTCCTCCTCCTTCCCTCCTCCAGGCAGATTTAGTCTCATTTCCCTCTTATGCTTTAAACAATTCCGAATTGTTGTGCATCAGTTGCCGTTTGTTGACCGTTTGTTGCAACCATTTACCGTAAATATTCATTCACCCCGAACCCCGTTTTAGGGTGGAACGGGCCCAGCGCACAGTGGTTTGATTTTAACCCAAAATAATAAAATCTCGTCCACCGATAGAAAAAAATATCTGAAGCAGCGCGCCCGCATCAAGCTTAGTTGGCTGCTCATTGAACGACAGATATATTCTTACGTACGATTTACGCATTCACGGGATGGCAAAACCCTTCATTGTGTTTTATCACAACCAATCAGCCCCTGCCCTGCTTCACCTGTTCCCGGGGCGAGCCTTTTGAGCCATTGTACCGACGGGAGGGTTATTTATAATTGTAGTGTTTTCGGCCGATTGTTTGCACTCATTGTTGATGGGGTGTATTTTGGACGATGTGTCTATTGTTGGGTGGAATTTGTTTTGTCCCAAAAACACGGGTAGGGCGCATTGTACACGGAGGGGTCATTTCGATTGTGAAGAATAAGGGCATCGGCGGATGACATAGAGATGAATTTTTTTGTGTCACGACTTGAGCAGTAGATGCAGAACACACGTGGAAATTATGTTGATAGTATTTGTTGATGTGATCATTTCATCAATCTTTGAACAGTATAAGTGGATGGAATGAATCATACAGGTCTACGAACAAAAAGTTATTAGAAGAGATGGCAGAAACGGTTTCGATGGAACTCTCACGGCTGTAAATCATGCGAACATAGATAAAATTGGTATATATGTTTTCTAGCTTGTATTAAACTTAATTAAGTTTTAAAAGCATATGCTTCACTAGCGGGCACGAAGCTGCTTCTCGCCGGCCTCAACAAAATGTGTTCCTTCAGTTGTGTTCGTTGATGAAATCCATCATAAGCATCCCAATAAACTCGTGATGATCGATTGCGTCATAAAGCAGCCGCAAGATAGATTGGATTTTTTGTTTTCTTGATTCCCGATCAGATTTTCGATCAACTGCGTTGCTGTCCCACTCATTCAAACGCAGTGACGCGGTGCCTTTGTTTTGAAGCTCTTAAATGAGCATCAGCTATAAAGCGATGGCGAGACATAAATAATAACTACAAAAGCAATAACACTAACACGGCACATGGGTGCCCGATTGTAAAACTGCCGCCTCGCGATCGTAACGTACGGCTAGTTAAACGAACGAAGACATTTCATCCCTGCTTGTTGGCAGCATAGTTTGTCGGAGAACGCATAAAACCACACAAACACACACACACACCGACCGACTGGCGGAGGGTGAAAAGACACAGAAAAAGTATAAAAGAGTTAAACGAAATCGTGCATGCATAATTTAATATTTTACTACCACGTTTGGTGCGCGTTCGAAACATTCAAAACGAGCCGCCCCAAACACCGGTTGGTCCATGAATTACTTGATCCAGGAGAAAAAAAAGAAGACTGACGGCGGGTGGTTGACAAACGATTCTTCAGCACCAGAAAAGAAACAACATTTTTATAACATTTCGCTTCATTTATAACGAAATTAGTCGACTCATCGCCACTACCAATTGGGAGAAGGTGTGTCTGTATGATCGTACGTGGTCTAAGCGATCCTGATCAGCAGTAGAAGGTGGTCTGCAGTATTAGATTTAGGATCGGGAATGACTTTCTTAAAACCAAATGTCCATTGACAAAAACGCTCAGCATGGTTGTAATGTACGTGAAGAAGAAGTTTCTAAATTGTAGGAGTGTACGTTTAAGACACCACGTGTGAGCGAGGTTAAAACAAAAGCAGTTCTACACAGAACACGGCACGACACATAGGGTCGAGATTCTGTTTAGATCCGCCCTATTGACCAGATGTTCACTCGACACGGATCCAGATGTGTCCTCCATGTCAGGTGTGCAAAATCTGTCCATTTGCTACGCAGAACCTTTAACACCCTGTGGAGACGTTTTATGGTCCGGTGGTCAAAAGTCAAAACATGAATTGAAGATAGGAATGGTACGGATCTTTGGAGAAGTACTTGAGAAGAAATTACAACATTACCAACGGTGAGGGAAGAATGTGAAGGTTCTCCTCAGGCTCGAGGATCGAAAGAATGGTTTGTAATATATAATGTAATGTTCGATTGTCGTCCATAACAGATTCTGAAGGCATCAATATCCTCCGTCTAGCTGTTTGTTACGTATTATAAGGGATGAACAAAAGGCAGCTCTCGTTTGATTGATTCCAGCTGCGTAGTTGAATGTTTGTGAGGCAAGGAACAAAAGGATTCGGAAATTACGAGAAATGGCAAATTATTGTTTAGCAAAACAGACAGTTCAATTTTACCTTCGTTCTGTGTGGTCAAGGTTTTCATGTTCACTGCAAATGAAGTTATTGTAGTTGTGGATAAAGATTTATAATTGTTTCTTTTTTTCGCTTGTTTGGATCCTTGGAAGCGCTCTCAAGGGCTCTCTGTGACTTGACTCTATGAATTAATCATACGTTAGTTAGCGGAAACTCTGTTGTAAGGTGATGAGGTTTGTGTACATTATTTTTGTATGTTGACCGTTTGGCGGAATGAACTTAAAAACTTGGTAGGATATTGAGTATGGACAACACCAATCATAGTTTGTGATAGTTTTTGATGTGGTTTTAGGTAAGAAAACTGAAACCATTTTTTAACATGTTTTGATTAAAAAATTTTTAGTGTCAAAGTTGAAAGCTTGGAAGCTTAGGTACCTTTTCCTTGATTTTTTGCCAAGTCTAGATCTCTGCAACTTTTGAATTTCTTTGCCGACTTTCATGTAATATAGCAAATATGGAAAGGAAATCGTATGTTGATTATAGTTATTAATATGAACGAAAATGAAAGAGACAACTCTAATGATAGAATTCATAAAACTCTTTGAATTGAATTGAAACTTTATTTTGACATCAATATTTGACATCGAGTCATCAAATTTCTCCAACAAGCTGCAAACATCTTTCAATCTTCTACACAATCGAGCTAAATTTGTTTAGTCGGTGTCTGTTAAATGACAAAGTAATGTCCTTTACAACATCCAACTTTTCAGACGTATTTAACTACAAAATTTATAACAGTTTGCTTCAATGTACTGAAAGTGTTAGAGATTTATGGATCCATTTTAACAAATCGTTCAGTTTTAGACCTCTCATAACGATTATAATTAACCGCGCTAACTAGATGCTAGGCATGATCTTTACAATAACCAATGAATTAGTCGATTCCACCAATGATGGGGTTCTGCTCTGGCTTAGAATATGCTATTATTATTTGATAATTATCAGCCCAAATCGGAAATCAACTTATTGAAACAATTCAACGAAAGGCTACGTGATTTATAAACAGACTCCTCCCATGGAGACTTAATGCTGCACTTCCCGAATGCGTTACTAGATGTCTGCTACTGGGACTCAAGTAACTGGCAACACGACGATTGACAGCTCAATTCCTGTGTTATCTGTGACTGTGCTCAGAGTTTTGTTTTGTTAATTGAAAATGCCAATTGTGCAATGTACAGAATTCTCTTTCCCACTAGATGTCTGCTACTGGGACAGCTCTAGTCCTGTGTTATCTGTGACTGTGTTCAGGGTTTTTTTTGTTAATTGAAAATGCCAACTGTGCAATGTAGAGAATTCTTCTTCCTTAGCAAATGATCTTCCAACAAATGATCCTGAAATACATTAGGGCAAGGTTCAGGAATTCTGAGTCAAGATCATGAGCAAATGTTAATTCCTTGATATATGTACTTTAATGGAGTTCTTATTCTTCTGCGAAACTCTTACCTCTTGATGTCTTCTAGTGGTTAGTCTTGAGCCGTAGAGGAAGCTCAAGATAAGATTTGATAACTAGTCCTATAGCATGAAAGGCCGGCTTCATTCTCACTCATCTACCAGGACCACCAGGAGCAAGATTAAAGAAGATGGAAAAAATCCCTCTATTATCCAGAGAATAACAAATGTAACCTTAACAAACCACTTTCAGACAAATATTCCAGAACTTGATGACTAACGAAAATGGAATATTTCATGTCACTCTTTCAAACAGAAAAATGCAAATATCCACGCGTTGATAGGAATTTCGCCCACTGTGATTGAGGATTACCGTAACAAAAACAAGCTAAAAATAAATCCCTCCAGCATATCTTGCTTGACCTGCAAATCCATTCATCACCTTCCGCCTCATAAGCATGAGTCACACACCGCTACGAACCACGATCATTGCCTCTTCCTTCGGTTACCATGAATCAATTTTCTTCTGTGTTTTTGAACGTCATAAAGCGGTCACTTCTTACCACGTTCCAGCGTTGTTACATCTTGTTTTATCAGCCACGCATCAACAGCACAAAACCAAAGCCACAACCCGCGTGTGTGTGTGTCTCGGGGAGGTTTTTTTACACCTCCGCGCCCGATTGAGGACGATCGCCGACCGCACCGACCGCACAACCACCGGCACGCTGTTTAAAACCGTTTTTATATCGATCATTTCAATCATTCAAAGTGTTACACGCTTCGTTTTCCATTTCAAAAGCGCGACAGCGCGCGAAACAACGGTCTCTTGGAGAGAATATGTCCGTGGCCCCGACAGAATGCAAATATCCACGCGTTGATAGGAATTTCGACCACTACGATTGAGGATTACCGCAACAAAAACAAGCTAAAAATAAATCCCTCCAGCATATCTTGCTTGACCTGCAAATCCATTCATCACCTTCCGCCTCATAAGCATGAGTCACACACCGCTACGAACCACGATCATTGCCTCTTCCTTCGGTTACCATGAATCAATTTTCTTCTGTGTTTTTGAACGTCATAAAGCGGTCACTTCTTACCACGTTCCAGCGTTGTTACATCTTGTTTTATCAGCCACGCATCAACAGCACAAAACCAAAGCCACAACCCGCGTGTGTGTGTATCTCGGGGAGGTTTTTTTTACACCTCTGCGCCCGCTTAAGGACGATCGCCGACCGCACCGACCGCACAACCACGCTGTTTAAAACCGTTTTTATATCGATCATTTCAATCATTCAAAGTGTTACACGCTTCGTTTTCCATTTCAAAAGCGCGACAGCGCGCGAAACAACGGTCTCTTGGAGAGAATATGTCCGTGGCCCCGACAGACAGCGAAAACTATTTATGACAGCTTTTGTTCCTGCTCGTCGGCCGAACAACTCTCTCTGTCTCAACCTGGTAGAAGGGTGGAAAGAGGGGGACGAAGGTGGCGAAGGGTGCGAAATAGTACGCAAGAAGCTAACGAAGGAATGTACCCAATGGGTAAAAGGGTGTTCTTGAGCCGCACATTCTGCCAAGCGGTCGGCTAACGATCCACTCGAAACTTGGCCCCGGGGTTTGGCCCGTTTGTCTTCCAGTGTTCGATATAGGTGGTAATAATGTTTTCCACCTTCGCTCGAGCCGTGTTTGACTCTGCCAGACACTCTGGCACCGTTGTTGTTTTTTTTTTTTTGTTGGAGAGTTTTCGTCGACCAGACCTGGTGGAACCTTCGTTTTGAAGGAATTCACCTTTTCGGAGCTCTGTGGAAGAAAGGGGAAGATATGGTGGGAGCAAGAGGGTGGATTTTAACTTTACCACCGAGCCAGAACAGAGCAGCTTGGCCATAAGGAAAACAAAACGCACCTTTTCAGCCCGGTGCATTGTTCGGGGCCGGCCATTGGACAGATCCGTGCATAAAAGGAAAGAAAAGAAAGGGCGGAAAAGAAAGAATAGAATGGGGTTCGTCATGAAGCGAAAGGATCGTGCTGGCACGGGATAAAAAGATAATAAAACTGTTCTTTACTTCTTCTTTTTCCTCTTCTGCTTCCCCCTTCCGACCGTGTCCCGCGTGCCGGTCATTGCGGTAGGGAGTCCCTAATAAGAGTAAACATTATGGTCCGACCAACATTCCAGCCAACGGCAACGCATTCAAAAGCATTCCCTTAGGTGCGTAAGGGTGGATTTAAGATTTATGACCTTCTGCTCGGTGATCTGCCCGGTTGGTGTGGCGGTGTTGTCAACTTCCTTGTGCTCGTGACCGGCAAGCATTGGCCAACAGCCGGAAGGTGTGAAAACTGAACGTGGAAGACGTGTGAGTACGCGTCGAAAGGATCGAAATGAAGTTCAAACATCCTTACGCTGGTTAGTATGTGTTCCCGATCGATAAAATGGCATCAGGTTGACCTCTGAACCTGGGATTAAAACTCGGTATCTCTAGCAAACCAGGTCTCGCTAGCTATTTGTTCTATCACAATGCACAGAAGATCTCATCATTTATCATCATTGTGCTGAGCGGGATCTTGTAGTTGGTCGAGAGAAACCTAAAGCTTTGTTGTGTTTGTTTGCTGCTCTTTTAGCTTTCCATCTTTGAAGCGTCTCTGCAGCCGACGGTTCACCATCGTGATGAAATATTTAGCGATAATCTCACACACTCACAGAAAACCTGCGAGGGGCATCAAAACTAAATAAAGCCTGGCATGGTAAGGAAACAAACGCATTGCACAATTGTTTGGCCCCCGAGGGGACTGCGCTGTGAAACAAATTGGAACCCTGTGTGTTGAGGCATCATTTTCCGCTTGTTTCGAGTGTCAATAGAGGAGTCCATTTTTGGTTCGGTTGATGAACTGAGTGGTAACCTTCGTCCTTTTCTTTCGAATTAGATAGCTTTTCAGAACATAGCACCAGCACGTGTTTTAAACATATACAAGTTGTGATAGCTTATAGGTATAATATTTATAGCATTAATAGTTACGGAACTATCTTATTTGAGAATTTTTTTCTTTGTGATGTGAGATGTTTAAGACGAAATTAAGCAGCAAGATTACCACTCGAATGGCAACCAGTCGTTAAGTGTCATTATTTGAGGAGACCAAAGAACCTTGAGGACACACATCTGCTTTTCATTAGTGCTTGTGGACTAAAGCGTGAAGGTCAATTGCTCAGCATACCTTGACGGTGCTTTTAATGTTACTCTGAAGCAGCGATTCAGCAAATACATCTTAATGTTGAAACTTGTGAGTGAGAAAACCACAAAGCAGTAAGTCATATACCAGTAAATAAGACATTGAAATGATTCTGATCAGTCAAGAACAAATTGCTTTTCTCTATGCAGCTGTGCAGCTGTAAGAAGTCTCTTGGAATATCTGAGCTTCATTTGGAGAAGAAATCCAATTTGGAGAAGATGTGTGTTGCTGATAGATGTAGAAAACGATAAATTATCTATACTTCTTGTTATACTTAAACAAAGGCAGTTGACTGTTGTAGCACTGTACAAGAATTTTATCAAATAAGCTGCATCAAACAGGTATAACTGGATGTGAACCTCAGAAACGTATGAAGGCATTAGCAGAGGACTTGCAATTAACTTCCAATATTATCGGTATAAATCTAGCATCTAGCTACCTAGATCATTAGAACCAAATAAATTGTAATAGATCATCGTCAAGATAAAGGACAAAATCAACCGATTCAATTCAAAGTCACGTGGAGATGACGAACGCCACCGATGTAGTGTTCAAGATCAGCTGAAGATGAACTTATCAAACCTATCGGATCATGACAAGATTGGAGATCGTAGGAGGAATAGAAGTTGGAGAATACTAATACGAAGTCCCTAATAAGAGGAACCTTGTATCAAGTATAAGAAGGTGCCCTCTAAAGATGCCTATTCCGGTCATCGTTAGATCCGCTATTGCATACTGGACATCCTGAAAATTATATAGATGTCTCCAGTCGTCGTTTATTGATAAAGGAATGAAAAGTCTAAATGTCCAAAAAAGACTGTAGAGAAATAATTCGAATCATACAGAACGACCTGCGTTTTGTAAATATTTTGTAGAATCGAGCTCCGGTAAAACGAGGCAAACACGTATTGTTTGATGGATTTGTCGATTACGAAGCGCATAATTATGCCTGCGTTTTGTTTTTTGCAAACTCACGAACTATTGTACAATATAAATAAACTGATTTACTCGCATGAGTGGAATCAAGTTAGAAGTGAGAGTAAGCAAAAAAAAGGCCCAAACAATCGAAGATCCCTATCTAACGCTGAAATAAACAATGGGGTGTGTTATAATTCGTTGCAGCTAAAAACACAACCCGTAACATAAAGCAACGCCCGATTCGCTACAGTGCATCTAGTGTTTCTGCGATGGAATTGTTGTTTCTCTCTCGCTCTTGATCGTCTGCTCTGATTTTGCTACATTTGGAATTCATTTGAATGTACGATCTGCCTGCATCGTTTGTGTGTGAATGGTGAGACGAATTCGTTTGATGAGGATCTAACATACATCAGGTTTTTTTTTATCCCGAACGGTCCCGTGTATAGTCCCTTCTTCAGCTCAGGCAACCCTTGATGACGAGGATGAAACTGGCGTACCTTATGGTTACCTATTCGACACATTAGGCTGATGTGTTTTTGCTATCCAAAAAAAAAACAGCATCGCTCGAGAAGTGTTTTACTACATTGTTTGAGCCTAATTTAATTATATCATGACCTTCCCTGCTTCACGGGCATCCCTGTCCAACGCTTCGCTCCGGACTGCACATTACTATTGCGATCTCAGATTCGGTTGTTTTTTTTCTCTCTCTCCTAAATGTGTGTAATTTAAAGAAGCTCGTAAATAAGCTTCTGTTGGGTAATTTTTGCAGAACCGAATCATGCAGAAGTAGAAGAGTGAGCCTGAACAACGAAAAAAGAAGAACCTTCCTAGTGTTCCCGGGTGTAAGTCACGGGAAACTGTTTTTGTTTCTAATTTATTACGTTACGCATCGTTATACCGAGCCGATAATCGACGGATTGAGACAATCCTTTTGGGAGAGAGAGAGACAAAGATCACGTCTTCTTAAAGGGATGATCTTGGGAATGTTTACGATCTACGCTCACAGCGAGCGTGATGCTTTAAAGATGATAGAAAAGGAAATATTTACGACACATCTAATGGTGTATTTAGCAGTGCATTATAGGTCCTAAAAATTTCACGCTAAACTCACCAGGAACTAGATTTATGGCGCAACGCACCAAGGCACAACAAACATCTTTTTAATATCCTGTTTTACTGTGAGCTGAATTTGTCGGTTGAGATACACTTGGTACGCGTTTACCTAATCGGGGAAGTTGATCTTTACACGGTTGCTGGTAAAGAAAATAGAATAAAAACCAGTTCAAAGACCGGTAGTTATTTTCAATGGTCATCGATTGACCCTTAACCCTTGCGCAGTGTACGGGTAAAGTGAAAGTCCAAAAACAGGACTGCTCGACTTTTGGTAATTTATACCACCGGTACCAGTACCAGTTTCCATTCGGTTCCCTTGTATATGATGAGCTAACGACTTGATTAATTTCTTGTTCTCACCATTGTCGTTCACCTTAACCTAATCCGATGGATTGTTTCCCATAAATCATGCTCTTCCTTGTGGCGTCCTTGTATGTGTCTATTTCTTACCCCAAGGATGTTGCCGTAGGCTGCCAACTTTCTTCTGGCCAGAAGTTAAATAAACAAATAAACATCACTTTCCACCGGGATGCAGAGGTGCAGGATGTTTTCGGTGTTGGGAACTCGGTTCGACCTACTTTTAGGCTATCCTTGAATGCTCGGCAAGGAAAAACGGATGTATGTGTGTGATGCAAATTAAGGGGGCCTTTCATTGTGGTGCGGTTGTATGGACGGCCTTCTTGGGAAGTGTGAAGCTGAGTCTAACCACCGAACAAGATCACCGGCCGGCGGCGATAGGGCAAGTGAGGGTATACGTTTCGGTTTCGGACTGACAAGACTATGTCAAAATTATTTTTGACAGCCAACTGGCCCGGACTGGTGACCCCGGACGCATCTGGTCAGTCGGTAACGACTGCCGGAATCTCTTGCCATGGGACGGTTCCGATTGAACCAGTTTGCTGTAGTTTGCTGGGAAAATAAAACAACGCACGGATGGGAGTGTTTCAGCTGTGTGACGTTGTGTTTAATTAAATTTAATGGACGCTTCAGAGAGATCCGTGAGATCTGGGTGCAGGTAGCCAGAAGTAGAACTCTAATGAAGCATTTTGTTCTTGAAGGTATGATGCCATTGCTATTGGAGATATTAAGATCCTGCAAGACCAAGTATGGGAACTTACTTACTTACTTACTTTACTTAGGATACCAATATTCAATGGAAAGGTGACTGATATTTGAAAATTGTTTGTGATGTTCAAGATATTAATGCTTAAGTTCTTCCAAGGAAGCCTCCAAGAACTAGAATTTATAAGATGCTTAATCACGAACCTAAGATTTCGTTGCTCTGCCGAGAATCAAAATTTCAAAATGCTTGATGAAATACTGTAGATATAGTGTTAATGTTACTATCACAAAGTTATACCTGTTTGTAGAGACTTAGAACATAGCAGCTATTTTCAAGTCTTTGTGTAATAATGAATATGAGAGATCTCTTTACTAGGTCACTTGTTCATTTCGTTGAACACAATTACAGTACTTTCTCTTATAACGAAATCTTTGGGCAATGAATCAAGAAGTCTCATATAACTCAAAAGATCCCATATCAAACCAGAGCAGCCTAACAGATTCACATACCTGTTCTTCAGAATTCTTCCTAAAACGCTTATAAATAGATAAATTATTTTTTTATCCATTTGGTTTTAATAATGGATTAGAACTATATCCTCAAAAACAGCAGCTTCATATCCCAAGGCTAATCAAGTCCGGTGGTCTTCTACGGATGATTGGACAAGGATTACATTGGAATGAGTGAATTGTTCCTGAGGCTATTCTGTCCTAACAAAACACACTCACCACCAGCTATTGCTCAATATCCTTAGTTTCTTAAGATTAGAGCAAATATCGCACTCCTCCACAGGAAAGTTGGAGAGTAAACAAGGCTGTTGCAGAGTCAGTTTTGTGCATTTTAGCAATCGCTTTTTTCCTATTCATCTATAATTCCAAAACATGTCTAAAAAATTGTCTGGGAAAGCAGATAGTTTGAAAACGGCAAATAAGGCACACAACTGCAATCCGAATTGCTGTTGCCTACTCCCGGGGTTTTAGCATAACAATGTTGAACAAAAAATAATCAACGAACAAAAGGGTCCCAGGATCGTCGCCGACCGAACTGTTCGGAAACCAATTCTTCTGCCTTGGATGAGCAACAGCAGTACAATCTAGGGGGCCAGCCATTGTGAAGCGCGCGCTCCTTGTGCGTGTGCTGCTATTTCCACACCAGCTTCGGCATTTCCGTACCCCTTTCGTGTCCTTGTAGTTGTTGCGTTGCTTTGCAAACAGATCTCCGTATCTTTTCCATTTCTCTATCCTCGTACTGGTGCTTTCCATCGTTGTAGTTTTTTAAAGGTCGGGTGCGATGATCTAGTTTTGCGAAATCTTCTGCTCCTGTTTTAATTCGGAACATTCGGGCACTTTGTTGTACAAAAGGCCGCCGTTGCGCTTGGGGTGACCGTACACAAGCACACAAAATGCTTATCCCCTGCTGGAAAGCAAGGGTTCGTTCGCGAAGGGGTATTGTTGGGCACCGGAGTGCCGGTGTTCTATTGGCGTTGTTATTATTTTTTTGCGGATGATCACATTTGATGAGTTTTTACAGCCTCACCCTTGTACCCTTGTCGCTCTCATTAGGTGGTTCGAATTCGTTTCCGGATCCGTTTAATGGATTATTACCTGCTTACGTATTGGAAGGGTTGTGGAACAGCGTTTTGTTGTTGTTATTGTTGTTGTGTGTGCTGTTGTTGCCTTTCGCTCATTGTATGCGTTGCATCACTTTACGATCAGCTTTTAGATAGGTGCTGATGCTGATTGGAACGTCGCTTGCAGAGGTATTGACGGTGTGTAAAGTTACGGTCCTGCAGATACTGTAAACTGTCAATCCCGCTTTAAGAAACAAGAGCATGAAATTAAATCTTTTAGTTCATAAATTGTAGTTGAAAATGCGTGTCTAGTAGGTTGTTCAAGTTCAAGCAGGTTTTTGAGAAAATGCTATTTTCTTTATTTTTCTTTTAATTCTCGGTTTCAGTAACTCTAATTGTATCTACGTCCTGTGTTTCATTCATACAAGTCGTGGTTTTTAACAGCAAATAACTAATTTAATCGATACTCGAGTCTTGAAGAATTTGGATGCCCTGGACTATATGCTTATATCTATAGACCTATGGACCTCATGGCTTATATCTAAAGACTTTAGTTTATCTACAGTTTATAGTATAAAGTTTATAGTACCTATACTTTACTATACCAATATTGTAAGAAAGCGTAGATTTTAATTTTTTAATTGAAGCGGATTATAATACTAGATTTCCATTCAGTCCCACTAAATGGGGAGTTCGTTGTGGTTTGAGTGTTGAATTCTTTGTTATCAAACCATTACCCTAGAGAATTAGAGTTAAAAATATGCAACATCGCGAGTAACATCTCGAAGCAACTCGCCCATTGAATGCTCTCACGAATAATCCTTCCGAAAGAATGCTTTGCAATATAGTGATCAAATTCGAGGAAATTGGTATGTACCTAAGATCTTCCAAGAATATCACCTTGTGCTGCACCTTGGAGTTAGGTAATATTCGGCTTCTAAAAAATGTCCTATAGCTAACTTAAAATTCTTAAAGTCTGCAGCTATTAGGCTATAGTCTGCAGTGATGTGTAATTCAATTTACCCAGACGCTTCGATACACCATAGACTACGCCATGAATCTGCTGATTAGGGTATGGAATCAAATTCCAAAATCTAAGAAGCCTGTTTTATTTTTGAAGGGTTAATACTGGGTCCTAGAACTATACCAATTAGCTATAAACTACTGATGTCCTGAAAGTCCTCCTTTTACAACAAGATGTAGTTCGCTTTATGTGCCAGAGTCATGAAAGTTTGAACCACTCGGACGTCATTTTCACAATGACAATGTCAGGTTACTTTATAAATCTAAAATTATCATGTGCTTTACTAAAAGCCGTTTACATTTACACTACTTAGATTGTTCCATGAGGCCAACGGAAGGCTTTATTTGTGGAACTCCACTCGCGAGACGAAATAAATTTGAAATCTCTGGTTAGATGTTGGTTACTTAGACGTGTGGGCTGCTATTAAGGCTATTTTTTTGGAATAAACAAAATAAAAATACTTTTAGAATTGAGTTGTTAGTTTATGGTTTAAGCCAGATTTTACTAAACAAATTTAGGTCTTTAGTGATGTTCAATAATGATAGTCACAGTCAAACATTGAGTTATTAGACATTGTTTTGATTTTATTGTTATTTTTGACGCCCAACCTATCTACCTAACTTTATCGAAAACTTTTTTCATACATAAGCAAAACAAGAATTGTTCTAGTAGAGAAGAATAGAACAGAAGAGCAAATCAAACCTTATGTTGTGTTTGGCAACCCATTTTTACCAATTCATCTCAACGATCGCAATAGATCGGATTATGGCTGCTGTTCAAATAACCTCGGCATTATTTCCTTCCAACCTCACCATTCGCTCATCCACAACACAGGTTGTCAACGTAAGCAGCAAACCTCAATCGTTTCTCTTTCATCTTACAAAGAGATTTGCATATGTTTATCATTCAGCGCACAAACAGAGAAAGGTTTTTGGAAACGCTTTAGCAAAAATTGTCTCCGACAATAACCGCTGCCTGTCCACCCCATTATTAAGCAGCGGCAGATTAGGCATCGTTTGCGTTGCATCTCGAGTTGCCATTGTAACCGCAGCCAGCAGTATCGATTTGCTAAATCTGGATGATCTACGATCAAAACTGTTCCCGAGCATAAAGCGTTACAATGCGATTCAGCTCGGATGCGGGGAACATACGGAGCCGAAGGCTTCCTCATTATGCTGCATTGTGAGTTTAGGACAAGAAGAATTTGTTCTTCCCCGGGTTCCCACTGTGTCTGTTTGTTCGGGCATGCCGGAGAGACAACAGAGTTGAGATCGTTTTATTGGGAAAGTAGGTGGTTGGCGAGCGGTCCGTGTACTAGGATACCGGGTTTTTGGAAACGCGCCCGGCTCACGACTTCATACCTTAAGGGTCTCAAGTATGGTACGCATTCTTTTCGAGTCGTTTCTCTCCGAACGTTTCTTCTTCTACGTGCGTATTCCCTTTTGTGTGTGGATGATGTACGACCTAGACTTTACGCCCAGCGGGACACCGGCGACAAGCTGTCTGGGTCTGGGACTTTTTGGGTCTGACTTCGGCAGCTCAAGTCGCCAGCCTGTCTGGGCCGTCCTGGCCATCCTAATCCCAGGAAATGACGCACCAAATGTCCCTGCACGCACGGTATACACACCTCCCGGGCTCCTAATACCGGGCTCATTTGCCGTCCGAGTCGGTTGCTCTGAACAGCTCTGAACCATCAAGGAAGCTAGACCAGCGTTCTCGAGGCTAGACGCGAGAGCAGGTACATAACTTTATGAATGGTCAATACACCTTCACCTTCGCCCATTGCGGTGCAGCATCAGCTCATTATGCGCCCATGGGAAAACTCCAACCGTGCCATTGTGCGGCTCGTAACGGGTCACCTTGTGTTTGTGATGCTGCTTTTTCTTTGCCGTGCTCCTTTCGAAAACCTTTCGACCAGATCAACACGCAAAAAAGTACACGGGATCCCTTGCAAGGTCAGACGTTTTGATTTCCGATACTCGAGCTTTGCTGCTCTCGCTGCACGCATCTTGCCGTTTTTTGTCTACTTCGAGAAACAATAAGGAGAAAATGAGAGTTCTTGGGCCGAAAACAAAATGGAATAATGAAACATCAGATAAAGCATGGTCGGGTTTAGGTGTGTTAAAAAAAAGTGGCAAAAAAGAGGTTGCTTTTTGTTGGTTCCTTCGGATTGTTGCTACAGATTTCTATGTTTTTGCCGTATTATTTTTGGGTTAGAAAATTAAATTTTCCCACGGCAGAAAATGCTGTTTTTTTTGTTGCAAACTGGCCTACAAATTGTGAATTTTGTTTTCGTTATTTTTGGACAAGAAAAAAAGCCGGAAAACGAATTTGTTCATGATGCAATTATCGACAGATTGTGTGCTAGGGTCGGTAAGGGTACTCTTTACAATAAGAAATGATGATGATCTTTGTTCGTTTGTCTGTAACCCTTTGTCTTGAGGGAAAATAAATGAGGCCACCGAAAGATAGCGAAAAATAAGTGTAAAGGACGAAGACGAAAATGGCGATAGGAAGTAACGCTTTTCTAGCAGTTAAAGTATAAGATTATCTCTACTTTGTTTAACTTTTTGTATTCACAACGTAGTTACGGTTTAGTGATCTTGTATACATTTGTTAGAAATTAATTCGGAACGTCAGGACATGCTTATGGATCTTTGGGATATTGTTAAAGTTATTATATTAAAATTAATACGACTTTGAGACTTCAATTCAGTATGAGGTTAGCTCCATTTTTATAGAAACAAAGTAGGATATACTTCATTATCAGAGACATCATAATTCCTTAAATCTTATGTTCTGTTTAATGCGTTGCTTTTTCTAATGCAAGTTTTGTTCTGTGTTCTTGGTATCGCTTTGCCCAACAAATTTGTTAGTAAAACGATTTTAGCTTATCCTTTAGTTTTGAAACTTTTTTCTCTTGGGAAAATTGAAAAATATAATGCAACTTTAGATTAAGCAAATCCTACCGATGCTTTGCAAAAAGACCAATGCAATATCAGTAACCTTTACCCCGGCAGGATTGGTTCCACTCGATAGACATTCGATTCGACAAGAGAAAAATGGCAGCGCCATCGCCGCAGTCGGTGAGATCGGTATCTATCGAATGACATCTGTCAATGCACCGCATCCGCTAATCTTTTGCTCGAAAGATCAAAAGCAGATTGAGCATTCAGTGTTCGGTCGTTGTTCGGTAGGCTTTTGCCTGTTCAGCCCCCAATCGATGCGGCGACGGCAGAGAAAAGAAAAACGAAAAAAAAACCGTCCAAAAGAAAGATTAATCTGGTGACACACAAACAGCGGCATCAAAGTGATGCCAACCAATCGAAGGGAGACATCCGACAAAGAAGCAATAGGAATAAAATGCCAATTTTGGCATCGGTCGTATGAGAATTTTCTATCGGATCTAGTATTGCCGAATCGAATGTCGCACATTTTGCACCGCTCTGTGGGTTTGGGTGCCATTTTAATTGAGTTTCACGGTAGATTACATTCTAATGAAATTATCATCCGTCATCTCGATCGTCTTCGGTTGGTGGCGCAACCCGTTGACGAAACCCTTCGCTCCTGTGGAAGGCATGAGAGCCGTGTGTGTGTATGTTGTGCTGCATGTTAAGATGGATTTTACGATACTTCAATCAAGGGAAGGGTTTGCAACACTGCGACGTTGTTAAAAACATGCCTGAGAAGTATCCCTGTAACGAGATTGATGAAGAGCACGAGCTCGAGAAAATGAATATTGATGAGAAAATCATACGATCTACATATGGTTGGATGAGCTAGGGTGCAAGATGTCATGTAGAGTTGTAGAATTTGAAGCATCAAAACTATTAAAGTAAGAACAACACTGCAGCCTTTTGGGATTAATGAAGAAAAACACAAGAAATAAAACTAGATCAACAAATTGCAAGGGTACAAAAACAAAAAATCCCATTAATTTCGTTCGTTAAGCGTTTTTTTTGTGTATCAGGAGCACACTTTTTTATGTCCACAGCCATGTCCGCTGCGTTGTAAATCACCCCACTGCGTCACAGTTACACACAGCGAAATTAATCAATGGTTGAAGGGTACGAGAGCGAAGACGGTACGGGGATCTAGTATTGCCGAATCGAATGCCGCACATTTTGCACCGCTCTGTGGGTTTGGGGGCCATTTTAATTAAGTTTCACGGTAGATTACATTCTAATGAAATTATCATCCGTCATCTCGATCGTCTTCGGTTGGTGGCGCAACCCGTTGACGAAACCCTTCGCTCCTGTGGAAGGCATGAGAGCCGTGTGTGTGTATGTTGTGCTGCATGTTAAGATGGATTTTACGATACTTCAATCAAGGGAAGGGTTTGCAACACTGCGACGTTGTTAAAAACATGCCTGAGAAGTATCCCTGTAACGAGATTGATGAAGAGCACGAGCTCGAGAAAATGAATATTGATGAGAAAATCATACGATCTACATATGGTTGGATGAGCTAGGGTGCAAGATGTCATGTAGAGTTGTAGAATTTGAAGCATCAAAACTATTAAAGTAAGAACAACACTGCAGCCTTTTGGGATTAATGAAGAAAAACACAAGAAATAAAACTAGATCAACAAATTGCAAGGGTACAAAAACAAAAAATCCCATTAATTTCGTTCGTTAAGCGTTTTTTTTGTGTATCAGGAGCACACTTTTTTATGTCCACAGCCATGTCCGCTGCGTTGTAAATCACCCCACTGCGTCACAGTTACACACAGCGAAATTAATCAATGGTTGAAGGGTACGAGAGCGAAGACGGTACGGGATGAAAGCATTAAGGATGGTAGCAAAACTTAAACGCACAGCAAGGGAGATAGTCTCTGCTGACCTTTCCTGGCTGAAGTAGTCTAGCTTTGGTTTACGTTTTTTTGTCAATCTAGTTTCTTAAAAACGATCCATTTGGAAATAAAATTCGGGTTTTAAACCAACACATGTGAGCGTATGAAGACAGGGAACAACAAAACAACACAACTCCAGCACACAAAAGGAAGATGAAGTAACCTTTGGTTTTGTTCTAGCTGTCACTCAAAAGGACCTCATGTCAGGATGTCAGTTTTCTTTTGTTCGCCTTGATACATCTGTGCATCTTCGTACCGGCGAGGTTATCTGTGGAAATTTCGTTCCTCACCGATACAGACAAGACGACGGAGCCGCAGAATTTTATCACAAACAAACACACATATTTCTCAAAGTAGGTTTTCCCCGTCCGCTTAACATCTCCTTATCGATACAAACTAATTAGAGAGGTCATCATCATCCACTCCGTTCTTGGCTTGAATTTCATCGATGTGGCAAATTAATAGTGGCTTGAAACACTCTAAAACAATATTTATTAGTCTGTGCATATACAGGATGTGGTTTTCCAATCCCCGAACGGTTCCGTCGGTCGATCCGGACGACATACAGAACGGCGACAAACAACCCGTGGAAGCAGACCCAAAAGGCGCAGCAGTTAAAAGCGAGCAAGCCGCAAGCTGTTTAGCTAATTCCAATTTATGGCTAATATTCCAGTTTTATTTTATTGACTTGATGGTCCATAGAAATATTGTTATATATTTTATTCACTTGTCGGATTAAGAGAATTGTGTATGGTTTATACGATCAATAACCAGGGGGTAAACAGTTTCCGCGCCACAGACAGCTATGGGTGAAGCGGTTGGACGAGCGTGTTCCTCCTTGTTTTTGTGGGTTCAAATGTGAAGTGATTGCCGGGTGACGTGGTTTGTTTGGTGGGATGGAGAATCTTTGAGTTTAATGGGTCGCTTGGCTAAGAATTGATTGGCTAAGATTGCGGTAAACACAAGCTTCAAACTGTGGCACTGGCAAGGGATTAAGATGACGAGAAGCATCGAGAGTTTATTGAAGGTTTCGTATTTTTATGTTTGTTTGAAGTTGGTGTATGTTTTCAGGAGATGTATGATACATATAGGCTGTCCAGTTTTTCGAGAAATAAACTTCTATATTAAGTACAATTACAAGCAAACAGTTGTTAGTGATATGGCGTTAACATCTGTGACTTAGTATCCAAAACTCTTCCAGAAATTAACTGCAATTATTTCTCAAATATTCTTTCTCCATCTCCATACTTTATAGTTTTTGAAGAAGGTGGATATCACGGCCCGGTCTTCACACGGCAAAACTGTTTTTCGAATCCTGTCGGCCTGACTATCCTGGACTGGACTGAGATACGGGTAATAACAAGTCACAGAAAGCTAGAAATAGCAGGTTAAGACCTTCTAAGGTTGTAGAGCCAAAGAAAAAGAAGCAGAAGGATATCACAATATACAAAAAGTGGATATGAAGAGACCATGAAACTACATCCTTAATAACTTTAGCTTGGCATCCGAAATTGAACATCTACAATATTCTCAGCGCACCTTACGAACATGTACAAGATCTATAGTATCTTTGCATGGCATGGAACGCTGGAGCTCCTGGAGCTAAAGCGCTTGTTTCTATGATTTCGGTACCAAGATTCAATCGTTTTGCTTTGGTTTAAGTCTGTAGTTTCAAGAATGCTTCAGATTGACTTACTTATGCCTCATGTGAATGCGGTTTATGATTCAACGATTCGAACATTATGATGCATTGGCTGGAGTATTGGGATGCGAAATTACTGATTCTCAATAAATCGGAGGTTCAGACTGAGCGAATTTTGAGTATTTTAAATGAATCCTACTCAAGCTCTCGTAACGGAAGATAGATCAATTAGAGCAATTATTTTCCGTATGATTTGATCTTTCAACGCCAATTGTCTAGTGCTCCAATCAACCATCGAAAAGGGAAAGCTTCAGTTTTCATCGAGTACAATTCAATTCTCTTTACGATCATCTCTCTTGCAGTTCAATTTCCAATTGTTCCCCTCGATTGTAAAGACCCAAAAAACCCCGCTTACGCACAATAAGGAAAAACACATCACTGCACTTTGATGTTTCTACACACTTTGATGTTTCTAAGATGGCCAATTTGATGCATTTTCATCCATCAACAAAAAAGGGGAATCCCCGTTATCACCGCTCGTCCTTACCGGGCGACAAAGTTGACGCACTTGCCATACTTGCGTTCAAGAATTTCCGTAAATGCTGCCGTTGGCCTTTTGTGCCCTCCGATTGTTCGCTTCGGAACATTTGCTGAACGGTGAAAGTTTTTCGTACTTTTGACATTTTCGCTTGATGCCCGCGTACGACATTGGCATGCCCGTCTTTTGTTAAGTTGATAGATGTTTTAGAAGAAGGAATCCTGACAACTACTGCTGCATGATGTGGACGTACGGACAAGGTTGATAAGAAATATTGTGCCTATGGGTGATGCCTGCGAGCGAGGCATAAAAAAATCCGATTGTGGTAAGTTGGGCGAATGCGAATTTTCAAAGGTTGTATGTTAGCAGTTTTTCAACGTGATTGTTGTGTTTGTGTGTGCTTTTCGCGGCTCAAATATCGGATGTTTTGTTATGGCATCAGGTACCGGCAGGTTTCAAACAGGGCTCCGTTTGCCGAAATTAAGCGCCCTTTGCTTAAGGCCTCCAAACTTCACTATCCCCCCATGAACTCCACGGTGCCGGGTTGGGAGCGAAATCCGCCTAACAATGGCTTCAAAGATTTGCGTTCATACAATGGCCTACGGATGGTAGGACGCGCGCGCCTGAAGTAATCCCCTCGTCGGTTCGCCGTCGTTTGACAGAAATCAATATCGTCGCTCACTTGTGAATAGCAGAAATCAATAATGAAGTGACGTGCAGGTTGAGAATATTTCATTATGCTGTACGTACGAGTCAACTACGAGTCTGTGATGATGGTGTTGGGTATGTCTTGATTGAAGAAGAAAACTGTGGACACCGAACTTTGGGACTCATGACCCAGGAAAGTATATGAAGAAAAATAGATTAAGAGTTATTAAGTTTGATCACAATTTAAACTATAATAAGGTTATTTTAAATCCATCTTGAAAATGTTTTCTACAAGATACCTACCGAATATCTGAAGTGCCCTTACATTGAGTCCTCACCAAAAATATTATAAATGATTCATTCAAATCGAGGATCCAGCTTGCAGCAAGCAGACCCATTTGGTTATTCTATCGTCGACTTGAACAACCACCAACAACCGACATGTGACCATTAATTTAATGTACCGGAACACTCACCGGACTGTGTGAGGAATTTGGGAAGTTTCGGATCCGTTCCTTTTTCATTCTTTTTAAGTTTTGTTTTCCACCTTCAGGGATTCATTCCGATCATCCACGATGAATGAGCGAATTTGAGGATATGTGAACGAGAAGAAAGAAAAAAAGCGATCAACGCACACCAACAGACCAACGATTTCAATGGCTCCGTACTGTCTGGAATGTCCGGCAGGCAATAGCACCATTCCATTAATGCGTTCCAATGTTCGCCGCTGAAACTGTTAACCGTACCGACCGAACGCTAAAGAGACGACTCAGAATATAAGCCCTAAGGATGTTTTGAATGTGGCACTTTTATCTTTGTTCGATGGTTTTATTAAATATCAATTTAGGGTACTTCTTGTTTCTTTTTCCTTCCCCAGCGTTGCGTGCCGAATGTGGCAAGAAAGCACGAAACGGTTCTGTTGCGATCGGGAAGAATGGTAAAGATGATTGAATAGCGAAGATGACTGGATTAAAACGTGAATCGAACATGTTTGCAGGCAAATGGCAAACGGGCCTTTTTAATATCGACACGTTGAACAATTCGTTGCCTAACTAGAACTTTTGGCGAGGCTGGAAGGTGCGGGCGGTTGACAGATACTTAATGATATTTTGTGGAGAATTGTTTGCAGAGGGTACGCGAGTGAGGGTGGAAGTTTTTGTTGATAGGTTTAGAATTTTTTATTCTCTTAGCTGTCGTGCTTTAAGGCGTTTCGATGCAAGTGCTACATTTATAATTGTCATATCAAACCAAGTTTTCGATCCTGTTTCTCAAAGGACATATTTTTCAATACCCAAAGTATCTTTGGAGTTATAATAATCCGTCATGAATTTATCACTGAGTAATTTATTTGATTTTTTTAACTGTTTATTTTGTATTTAATTTTATATAAATATGATGTCTAGACGCCTTGTTGCCATTTGGAGCTGTGGATCAACGATCCCTTTTTGTTTATTCGTTTGAATAAAAATTTCTAACATATTTCAATTACTTTTTTTTACTTCTTTTTCTCATTGCAATATCTAATATCTAATTAGTGGTAGATTCGTACCTTTTTTTTTTTTTTTTTTTTGATATCCGAGGAGGAGATCTTCATAGAGACCCATGGGACCACCGATTGGGTACTGCCGGATTCGACCGACTAAAACCTCCTCGAGCCTTACGCCAAACATTCCCAGATCACCAACGGGGGTATAACATTGGAAATGAATGGTATAGACGAATTTTTGCCATGGGCAACTCGTCACGGCGTCGCGCTGTGACAACTTGGTGAGGGTTGTCGGGCGTCTTAGCTTCACGATCACCATTGGTCACCGAAGAGCTAATGAGACTCTTCCAGTTTCCAACGGTGATCTACTGCCTGTCGCGATAGCATGCTCTTCCAGGAAGATCATAGCTACCACTACAGTATGAAACCGGGATCACCATTAATGATATGGTTCTCCCGGCTGACATCTTGCTGAGCCCCTGGACCGGTCTCAGTCGTACCTCTGTCGATGCGAATACGTCGCTGTTGCAGGCGGGTAAGGATCACCCTGATGGTCTCTGCTATAACTCGCCAGATGTTTCGGCTGGAGCACATCAGGGGGATGATGTTCTCCACAGTGACTTCTTCTCCCACCTGACAGTTCATATGACGTCTCACGGCGATGAAGCGAGGGCACTCAAAAATCACGTGCTCTGGAGTCTCTCTTAGCTCCGGACACTCCGGACAATGTGCCTCCTGAATGAGGTTCATCCGCTGAAGATGATCCTGGAAGAAGCCGTGTCCTGTCATCAGTTGTGTTGTAAAGAACTCAACTTCACCAAAACGACGGGATGTCCAGGACGTCACTTCCGGGCTGCTGCCACTGTTGAAGTGAGACCATCTAGATTCGTACCTTAAAGCTAAGAGACCTGGAAGGATCCTTTGAGTCTAACTTAACAAATTGTGATAGTTGTCCGAATTGACTTGTTGAAATTCCATATCATAGCATACTCAAAAGTGAAAATATCTTTTGATAATCTGTTTAAGTTTAGGAGTGTCCCGCTTGCTATGGCGGATCAAGTCCTTAGAGGCCTTAAGCAGAATGAAAGTCTGCTTGACCGGGCCAGAGTCCAAGGTCAAGTAGTGAGAGTGTTGTTCGTAGCCTGACGAGAGTCCTCTTTATGGAGTCCTAGAATCTAGTCCCCTAGGACCACACGGTTCGCGTATAGGACGATTCGCCTCCATCGATTAGCTCTAGGTTCCTTCAAAGCTCTTGTCCAAAAGATCAGATAATGCTACAGATTTACTCAAGCATGGTCTACTTCAGTTTGGATGTAACTATAGGACTGGCTGAAGAAGCGGAACGAACTCTTATTAGAATTTACCATATGAAAACATGAACATCAAACAAGAATTGCAGAATCTAATCATCGCTTGTTCCTCCAATGGACCATTCTTCCTAGTGCTCAGTGCGTATGACACATAAGCGATTATCTCGACCTAATATACCAAAGTAGAGTACAAGTTTAAACAAGTATTCGTTTTACTTTCTTGAAAGCTTAAATAGGCGATCCAAACTTCGACGACCTCCTTCAAATGATCGGTTAGCAATGTTTTTTATTTTGATGCCAGCTAACAAGCTACCACCTCACCATCAGAACGAGACCATCCGGGATAAAAGAAGAAACTAGACTGGACAGCCTGTTAGAGAAGAAAACAAAAACTAATCATCTCAAACTCAAGCGGCAACTGAATGAATTAAAGTGCCGTGGAAAGAATCTTCCGAACGCTTCGAAAAAGGAGGCTTTTAGCTCCATCTGCCACCATCTGCGATCCTAGCGCGTGAAACAACAACAACCTTCCTAAATGCTATCGATCAACTGTCTTTGCTCCCCCACAAGATCGGTCCAATTTCCATATACAGTCAGTGTTTTGTTCGTCGAACCGTTGTGTCTGCGGCGGCATAAATACGTTACGTGACTATCCCCTCGTGTGATCCCACTTCTCCCCACAAGTTCCCGCGGGTCTCGTACAAAGGTCCCGCCCAAGTAGATCCATTCCGTCCATCCATACGAACACCCAAAAAAAAAAAAGAAGCGTGGCATACAAAAGCTCTCCATTATGGTGGCTGGTGGCGGCCATGGCGGACGGAGGTGATGCTGTGTAGAATTGGAAATATGATTTATCACTCCACTAATTCATATCCCGAACAATAGGTGTATAATGTACTTTGACATGTTGAAAAAATCATAAAACAAATAAATTGTTGATGATACGGAGGAATCCCAGCACTGTAGTGAGCGAGCGAGACGGCGAGTTCCGAACTGTTTCTGGTGATGCCTTTTTGGACGTTCGGTCTCGTTTGGAGTTGACCGCTCAGCTTCGTGCTGGTCCGTGCCTTTGCTACGGAGGTGATCTGAACTCTGTGTAAAGCGGAATGATCCAACACTTCCTGTGGCTGGACTGTGTGAAGCATAAAGCGGAGCACAATTAAGACATTTTGTACGCGCATGTATCCGATTGACCCGTACCACGGTTTGATGGGACTCACATGATGACGCAATTTCTCAACCACTCGAAAAAGACGACCGTACGGACGGAATCCCTTTAACAGTGGCTTTCGAGAGCGATCGGCCTGATGACGGATGATCGATTAGTTAGCGGTGGCTAGTGGCAACGGATCGCAAGACTCGCCCTTGCCAAGACATCCTTTCGGCATCACCTTTTTTGTGTGCCGAAGAAAACCGCAAACCCCGTCCCAACGACGATGTAAAGGTACGTTCCACATGACTGGAACATTGGATCGATGAATGAAGACACGTGAAAAGTAGATGCAACCAAGAAAGTGTGCTGAAGGGATCCGGCTTTGATATTTAAATTAATTGATAAATTATTCACTCATACACCCATCGGCAGGGAACCGCTCGGGAGGGAATAATAACGCGCGTGCCCTGGAATGTTGCCGATCGAATTTCCCACTTGTGGATGTGTGTGTGCGCTGTGCGCAATAAATAAGCATTATGGCTGAGCCGTTGATTTGCGGCAGGTACGATGAAGTGGTGTACCTTATGTTTGTAGTTTGCTAGGTCACTCGAGGTACTTATCGACTTTTTTCCACCCTGTTGGGACTCTCGCTAATAATGCTGTTAGTAAACATTAGAGGATTAACTGTTGACAATTTATTGTAGCACGCTAGGCAGTTCCGAACTAGGAAGTAGGGTGTATGACAATGTAGTTTAGATGCTTTATACAGGAATTTATATGTGTTATAAATATTTCTTACCATAGATGAACGAAGAGCTTTTAGAAGGGTTGCACCATAGTATGACAAAACAATTAAGTTCGTTTATGCTGAATTATAGTGTAATATGTATCTAGATCAGTGATTTAAACTCTAATAGTCTTGTTATTGCGTACGCAGGACTGACTATCCAGCTACGGGTAAAACTAAGTCACAGAAAGTTAGCGATTGCACGCCAAGAAAGAAGAAGGAGAAGGGCTTGTTATTGCTCTACAATACTGATGTTTCATAGAAAGTAGCTTTAATTCTTAGTATTTTGGACAATCGAAACATATTGTTATCTTATTTACATATTGGCCTGCTTCAATAATCCTCGAAATCGATCAAGGTTTAGAGCTGTCGATTTTTCTGGAATAAACATCAACGCTAATACCCTCTCTATACTTGGATAACTGTGTCTATATAGATAATTTACAAGACATAATATGAATATATGTGACCTCAGAAATAAATAGAAACTGCATTGAAACATTAAAGCCATCAACTTTTTTAGATAGCAACAGTAGATAGATGGAAGTATAATAAAGACAAGCTCTAGAAGAAATATGACTCTAGATATCAGATATCATCCAAATAAATGAAAAAATAATCCTTTGATTATGAATTTTTAGAATAAAGCTACAACTTGGAGGATTCAAGCTATCCCTATATATTACTCCAGACGCACGAAAAGACTTCATATATTCTGGCAAATTTCCATCGAGTTCGATAATCGAACGGGACATCGTATAAGGGAGTCTCTTATTAGTGCTCTCCAACTTCAATGCCACTCATCAAGGCCTTGATCCGCCACTGAGGTGATTGTGAAGCTAGAACATCGGACTACCCTAACCAACCAGTTATAGCAAGGCGCCGAGACGGATCTTTCGGTATATAAAACGAATTTCTGAAATAATTCTCTACTTGGCATCCTGGAAATGCTTGGTGAAGAGTCATGTCAAGTTAAGTTATCAAAAACCTGACAGTTCCCAACGTCGTGGGCTAGAAAGTTATTCTGATGTAAATAAGAATATTAACTTAAATCTTCGTAGATGGAAAGAAATTTGATGCTGTTAATTTATATTAGTTTTCTAGTACTGAATGGCTAGTTTAATTTAAGTTAAATTTAAGTTAATTTAATTAATTTTAACTCCTTTCGTAAAGTCGTTTTCATAACTTTTATATTTTCAACTAGATAATCATAACGGTTAAAGAGAAAATATTCATGGACGTTACTTTATTTAAAAAATAATCTTTAATGCGTTTATTTATGATTTTCTGTTAATTTTTGCCTTCACCTATTGAAAATATTCTTTTTATGGAATAATGAATAAATTTAACTAAAATTTTTGGATTGATTGTCTCTTGGTAAGTAAAAATATTGTTTTGTATTGTTTTGTGCTTGTGTCTGATACATATTATAGATATTAGCTGGGAATTTCCTGAAGGATTTTATTTACAATTTGTAAGCATAGTAAATTTCGAATAAATTGTCTCTATAAATTTTATCAAAGATTCATATTTGAAATTCGTTTTCAGTTTACTTACCATTTAACTCGCATCTGTTAGAAAGAACGAACGGTCGATTTCAAACCCACAATCGAATACGAATCAAACCGCTTTACACAGCATTGCGAATACGCCCCGAAATTCGATCGTTCAACCTAGAGAAATGTATTCTACGCCAATAAAAGACCTCCTTCTGTTAGCTATGTGGTGTAGCATAAAGGGTTCAATCGAACATTTAAAAGCAATTGTAAAATTTAAAAGTTTCAATGTAATTAATGTTGCTTTGCACCCGTTATGGACAATGTAACCTATTCTTCAAATCGCAAATCGCAACATACGACCTTTGCAATGCACTGATTAATGATCCATACATTTGCGAGTTTTCCGGCGATACGTGACCAGCCCACCAGGATTGATAACTCTATTACGTGCTAATGGGAATCGTGTATGGGTCGCAAAGATCGGTGCACCACTTTCTCAGCGTCATAATCGGCAATAATTTATCGAGTAACTGCGGACCATAAAATCGGTAAACGCCCAAAATTTTAAACTCTTTTCCTTTATGCGACACGGAATGTAGCAAAAAAAAAGATACGAACCAAAATTCGCACCAGCCAGCAGGGGTTTAACACCAGAACGGGCGGTTGACATCATTTTGGGCTAGCGTGGCAAACATTGGTTCAATTTCTAATGGGGTGCTAATATTCTATTTCCAACTGGTGAGCGGCAGCTACGGGGAAAGTGTGCAGAAAAATAAAGTATGCAAAATTAGCATATGCCACAAATGTTTTCTACGTTGCCCCTTTACGGATTTTCGCTCAATGTATGTGTTATTTGGTCTCTTAATAACGTTCGAAAGGAATTATAAAAGTGACAAGTACACGAAAATGCATGAAATTGGAAAGAGTAGTAAAAGGGATATTTAAAATCATGTCATAATCGACATTTGCAACATGCCTCCCGGAAACAATGAATAATGGAGAAAATGTGTAAAACTTTGATATGAGTGAGACAGAGAATAACCTTCCTTTATATAGATAGAATGAAAATATTGTGCAACGAGAAAAGATTTTATATTTATATTACATTAAACATTGAATAGTTTAAAAGGAGTTTTTAATTTTCGTGGCTTTGTTATTTCCCTTGAATAATTCCATAATTTATCTATTTATGTTATCTTATGAAGTGTGCAAATGGCCAACAGAAACAATCAACAGAGCAAAGAGTGATAAATTCGCAAGTAAATTAAATTACCTTTATGTTTCAATAATTAGCTATAATCTTTCCCTGTTTCTATTATGATCCTTTCCAAATTTAATATTTTTTTATGTTTGATATAAATGAACCTTTCATGTAAATGAGACTGTTAAGTATTGAACTATTCATTACAAAATTAGACGAAGAACGGTGATAAGCAAATTTTTCGCAAGAGTTATTTTAAGCTACACAGACTATTGATATAATCATCCGGTTGAAAACTACTATCAGAAAAATTACTTGTTTGCTTGAAAAGTCAACTAAATAGAGTTGTTTGACACATATAATATTCTTCTTCTTTTTCTTTCTTAACTTAACGACCTCTTAGGTCATGCCTGCCATTTTTGGCTCACTAGACTTATTGTTACCGCATAGTTGGATAGTCAGTCCTCATTATGGGGGAACGGCCCAGATGAGACTTGAACCCAGGTCCTACCGTGTGAAGACCGACGCCGCTGTCGCATCTACCACCGGGCTGCCCTACATGATGACATAAAATATTATCAGATACAGATAAACCGATAATTCGTGGTGCAAAGATCATGCACTGCATTTGGTGGGATCAGCTGCGTGTTGTGTACTATGAACTGCTAAATGCTAAATGAAACGATAACAAGAGATTCGATTACAGAAAGCAAATTAAGTTATGATAATTCAATTTTCCCTGTGTATTCAGCGAAGGTGAATATGTGTTTCCTTCTTCATGAGGCTTTACATGAGGATTTAAAACCAATTGCAACGGTTTACAATAAGCATCTGCGACTATAAATCCCTTGTAATTTTTACCGAGATGAAACGTAACGGAAAAAACAGAATTTGATGTTTAATTATGTACATTCAGTTGCAGCGGAACCTCATGTTCACCTTTCTTTCACGTATTATCAATCGCAAAGGTGCACAGATCTTAGAACATTTTTATTTGGTGAAAATCCTTACCAGCATGTTATTGCAGCAGGATGTTTAACGTACTTTCTTTATTTTCCTATCACACACGTCATTTCGCTGCCAATTATAATTACTTTCATCTACCCGTTGCTTCACATAAGCTTCCGCACGAAACCAAACCCACATCAGCCGAACCAAACTGGGTGACACAATCACGCGTAAATTAATTTTCCCGAAAAATCCCATCACCAAGAAAGGGCGCGTTAGGCAAAGACATTGCCACAAACGGAGAAAGGTTGTTTTGTAAGATGAACACAGAGCAAGAATTAGAGCATAAGAAGCTTGCTAAAATCCGTTAAACCACGGCGACATACACACACACGCCTAACTGTTAGCTACGTGGCACCCAAGAAAAAGGTAAACCAGCAGCAATAAAACGTTTGTGTATGCTAATGCATCGCAACCATGCCGGGATGCCTGGGACAATTGGCTAACACATCTCGGTGCAAAAATGGATTGGTGGTCCCAGGCTTACATCTTAATAAATTTTAATCAAAAATCGTTTCTCTTTCACCTTACCCTCGGCAGCTTGTGTGGCGCGAAAAAGGGATCCGTTGGCGCGAATCTATTTTCCCGGGGCCAGCAAAAATTGCCCGAGATCATCCCAAAATAAGGTCACTCACAAAACGGTGGAAATTCAGCATGAAAAGGCAAATACCCTTGCGCGAGCGTGTACGTACGAGGACCAAGCGCACCCTTCCAGCTTCTCTGACTGCGTCTGGGCCTGGGCAAAGACACAACACGTCCGGTGTTAAGGGTACCAGAGAGAGAGAGATCCTTTTTTCGCCCAGAGATGAGAAATCGTCCTCACACCGCGAACACGCTACGCAGTGGTCTTCGCCGATTAAAGCCACCAAAACAGGAAGGGTTACATCTTCGAATGCTGATCCTAAATCGGCAAAACAATGGCACAAAGAGGAACGATCAGTGAGTTTTGCGCTTCGTCCCGGTTAACCTAGTTTGCTAGGCTTCCAGGCACACCGTTTCGGTCAATGCCATGCAAATGAAAGATTTATGTGAAATCAAAGGAAAGAATCTTACAACCAGGGCAAATGTTGCTGACTGTAGAAAGAATTGGCATGGGATGTGTAGCGCGGGCAATTGGCAATTGTTATTATAATTGCAAATGATAGCGAACGTTCCGAGGAAATTGATACTTTCACATGTTGGTAAGTCTTTCTGGTCTAGAAAAGGAGATTGTTTTACGGTTGACACAGTCGTTTGATCATGAAAGGACTGATTGGAGTAGTAAAATTAGGTTCTCCTCTAGGCAGAATTGTGATAATTAGAAGCAAAGCACAGCGCCGACAGATCTTACTAATACAATAGTGTACACAGAGACACGGGAAGGATGAACTACTGTGTTTAGTACAATAAAAATTCTGAAAATCTTAACAATAAACTCAATTTGGAGAAACTCTTAATTCTAGTATTGGACAGTGGACAAAAACCAAAACAGGACGAGTTGTTTGTTTGTAAATCGATTGGTTAGGAACTTTTCAGGACCTCTAGGTCCGGCCCATATCAATGGATATGAGCATTTAGTTAACATAGTGCATCTTGTAACTATCCTTTTTGTATGACATTAGAAATATAATTTATGATCAAAAGCGAGAATTTCAAAGTCTACGGTGTCTGACCTGAGAATGGCAATGCTTATTTCAGGACCTTGATGATTTAACGTCTTCAATAATGTTTTAAGTCATTGATTCAGAATGTAGCTTGATATTTGTTCTTATGTATCATAGTCTTGGCGATAAGTTCTATCAATCTCCTATATCTTGCAGCGTAGCGTTGTGTTCAGTAGCTCTTTTTAAAGAAGAGATGACAACTGATCTTATTTTCTTGAGTTGAAGTTTCTGAAAAATACATGTTCGTGAGGAAAAAGTGCTCGCATAGTGCGTAAATCATTCTACTGAGTCCAGAAATATAATTATGTTGTTGATGTTTTATTGTTGAACAAACATCACTCTTTCGAGTCCAGCTTAAGACTAACATATTCAAATGAACTTATTCTAATTGACGCTATCCCTACCTGGCCCTAGCTGTAACCCTAACCGGTCAACACGTGAGGGCGGCATCCGATGACGTGCGGTATTGTCCGGTATCCGAAGCGCTGTCTGTCATCTGATGCGCTGTCTGGCGTTTGTGCTTACGCGTGTAGGTGTCGCGCAGCTTAGTCGGTCAGCGTAACTATATGTCGGATCGGTGCAGTAGCAGCGGAAAGGAAGGCATGAAGCAGCAGCAGAGACAACTAGGAAGGAGCAGCCCAAGAAGGAGCAGAGCGTGCATAGAGTACTACGCATATCAGGTTCAGATCAGGTCGAGGAGTGGTTTAGTTGGGTCCCATAGGCTGCCCGGTTCGCTTCACGGGCCAGTTGTCACGACGAATCCCACATAACCCATCTCGGAGGACGTTGTTTGTCGAAACAAGTTCTTCTTGGTGGGTACCTTTTGAAGGTTTCCTCCTCGTTAAAAAAAAAGTCCAGAAATATGTGACGGTTGTCGGTGAGTGAAGGCCAGGCCATTTTTTAGGCCACAGAGGCTACATGGATACTGAGTGAGGAGAGAGCTCCCTGAACGAGACAGAGCCACGTGAAAGCCGAACTCCACAGTAACGACAGGACTACTGTGTAAAGGCAGCAGTATATAGTTAGAGCTACATACCCTGCAAGCAATGTAGACATCTTGGCCCTACAACTAATTTGTTGGTCCTTTCGGGCGGTGAACTATTTCACGCCTAGGTTTGTAAATTTGGAAAACTAAATGTCAAAATTGCTGGCACAGTAGTTATCGCGGAGCTCCTTAGTGAGGACATAGCCATTTTTTTTTAGTTTATTGGATTAGAACGGCCTGGCCGTGTTGCTGGACATAGCCACTTAATAAGGACAGAAGTACCTAGTGAAGGCCGAGCTTCAAAATTATAGCAAAGGTTCATAGAGATCAATAACAGAGCTACTTACTGAGAGTATATCTACTATTAGAGGACAGAGCTTCATAGTGAAGAAAGAGCTTTTGCTACTATGCAAAGGCAGAGGTACTAGTGAGGAAAAAGCTACCTATGGAGGACAGTGTGAGTGGCTATGAAGGTCGAACTTCATAGTGAGCACACTAAAAGCCTTCCGTTTATTGAGGTGAGACTTCAAAGTCGCTCTTGGGCTCACTAACTAACAACAAACTCTTGTAGCAATTGTCATTATCTTCTGTATCGAGAAACAGATAAGTATCACTTGAAGAACAGGTAAATCCACCGTGTCTATAGCGTATAATAAAGGGCCTATAATGTTAATTGGTGAAATGAATATGGTGGCTCATATACTAGAACCTGATACATATCCAGTTTATATTCGTTATTGTTTTATGAAGCTCCAAAGCAATTGATGAACAGTATGATGGCCCGTAGAATTGAGCCAAAGCCCAATACTCAACTTGATTGTACTTCCTTACTAAAGTAAACGTAAGTACAAACGCTCTTTAATTCGATGTCTTTTATGCCATTGGCATAATCGGTATGGTTGTAAATGCGTTCCTTCTTCCTACAAGCACTTGATAAGTAAATTAGGTTTCACCGTTCATGGGCATTGTTAAGCGTAATCAACCATCGTACCACAGACCACCTCGTTGCGCGTACAATCAATGCGAACCGTGCTGCTAGTGGAAATAAAATAATAATACCGTGCCCCGAACGGTCAACAAGTTCAGCCGTCACAAATCATAACATCCAACATAAATAAAACGAATTATGCTCACTTTGCAGTGTATGAAAAACAAATATTTTGCGTCGTGTACGGCGTCCGCTCTGGTACTCACTCTCTCTCTCGCTGGCAACAAACACCTCGGCAAAGCCTGGTGGTAACAAACGGATTCACTTCGTTTTCGCCAACAGCCCCAAGGAAGCCTGCTACGTGGAGAAGGTGTACCACCGTTCGGCCCTCGAAGTGGTCGATAATCAGGGAAAAATTGCAAACGGATAAATAATTGGATCCAGGTGGTCTCGAACGCAAAAAGGGTTTCAACCTCGTGCGTGTGTCTGTATGCATATGTATGCTACGGCGAACTGCATTATAGGACGGTCATAAATTTGCCAGCAATTCGCGCTTTCACTGTACGGTTCTCGCACCTTCGCACGGTAAGCCAGTTCCTTGGTTGCATGGCGAGGCGTCTGCAATTGGCCGACACACGGGCCAGATTGTGATGATTCCGGAGTGCATAAAGGCAGTTTATAATATTTTGTCACATGCGAATCGATAATGCAAATTTATTTGCGCAAATATTTCATGCATTGTACCGGTTGGGTGGCTTGTGGCGGTTGCGCTGGTAGGCAACTTCTTGAGGCCAAGTTCCAACGGCACGAGTTTGGAACGAGTCAGGCTGGCAAAGCGAATGGGGCCGCGCTGGAAAGGACTCTTTCTTCAGTATGCAAAGCATAAGAAACATTTTATTCGAGTACAGTTAAAAGAAATAGATCGAACATATTAATGGAAATGGAAAATAATCATGAATCTTGTACACATGTTAAAAACTAGTAAAATGTACCACAACATTGAATGATGTCTTGGTTAACTTAATCAAATATTCGCAACAAGCGATTGAGCTGGATAATAATTCAGTTAAAAGACCACAATACCTTCTCGGAATATTTTCTCATGTTAGTTATGAAAATTCCGAGAGATGCTTATATGATGGCTGGTCGGATATGATGCAAATTGCTGAACGTGGACATGTGAACATCGAACACATTTGACACATTTGTAACATTTCGTGATGTCTGGAGGATAGTCTAGATATTGTCAATCTAAGTTTATCTTGAAAATAAGGATCTTAGGTAGTGCCTTAAAGTAGTTCTGCCATTATTATGGTCTAATGCAAAAAACGCCGATGTTCTAAACTGTCAAAGCCCTACAGTTGAGAACGCTCTATCTAAGACAGAAGAGCGTATCAGTATATCCAGCCTATCTTGAGAATAGCGTGCAATGTAAACTTTCTTTGTATGGACTAGAATCCGTTTATTCATTCATGTGTATGAGGACAGCACACAGATGAGCAATGATCAAGGAACGAACAACACGTCAATAGTTTTAAAACACCGAGAGTCGTCAAAGTCACGAGTCAGTCTAAATATGAATCCTAGAGTTCTGTCAGCGTAGTTGGTAACGTTGTCTTAATGAAGTCCAAGTGTCAAATTTCCGTCAAGTTAAACACCTGAATCGCACATTTGTGTAATTTGAAAATATTTTATAATATTCATGAATAACCATTAATCTTCCTGCGTAAAGAACAATATGTCGAACACCAAGACTTGCTGTAATTTAGTACAATTTTTGATCGGTTCTACGGACTAGAATAGTTTGACTTCGTCAGCATAAAGCAAGTTGAAGTTGGCAAAAGCAGGCACAAGAGAGCAGACGTCGTTTATGTACAGGTTAAGCAACAATGTTCACAAGTTTCAAGATCAACCGTGAGGAGCTCCTGAAGTGTTTACAGAAGGGGTAGAGGTTTGATTCCGAAATTTCGAGCGATATAATCGGTTCAGGAGTTCAGGTATGAGTTCAGCCAATCGAGGATTGACTACTTGATCTCTAAACGGAATCACACAAGACAATGCCAAGAATATACATACTTCAATAAGAAATTAATGTATGAATGTGATGAAAACAAGTCTGATTTGGACTAGAGTTAGATAGTAGAGTGGACAATTCAAGTTCAAGTGGAAATAATAGACCTACACATCGCATTAGCAAAGAACGGCACTGAAGAGCGAATGTTTTGAACTACAAAACTGTCCTATTTCTTGTCTTTAAATCAAGTTTAGCAATAATAAAATTAGCAACAACCTTCCCTTTATCAATTATCGATATTTCTCCCCCATTATGAACATCACTTTTTGGGCTATTGCCGAAGTCTACCAGCACCGATACAGTACCGTTTTTGAAGCAGTATGACACAGATTACAAGAAAAAATGGCAACCAAACCACCTCACAAAAGGAAGCATTTAAGAAGCAGGATTTGGAAAAGAATAGCAAAGACGACAAATAGAATACGCCCGTTGACCATTTCATGCATCAGAAATGTTGAATGGTCAATCGGTTGGGATGGGGAGCGTCCAAGGAAGCGTGTGGTTGGAAAAATTGACATTTCCATGGCAAAGAGATGATGCTGGCTGAGTCCGACTGGTGGTCGAATTATCTACTCCGTGTGTGTCTCCATGCAAGAATCCCAAATGTGTCGCTTGAAGTGGACCTCGTACTGACGCTTCAGTTCCATCCACCAACGTTAATATGGTTTCCTATCTGAAACACTATTATCAATACTGTTGGCGATGGGACTTATTTTCTTTTCTTTATCCATCCCATCCCTTGCTTCCATCGAATCCTTGAGCTGAAGTGGTTTTGTTGATTATGTTTGGTCACATCAGCGATGTAGTAGCATTCTTAAGACGACATTGCGAAAAAAAGACATGCAAAGAAGGGACGTTTTTTTATGCGACTCTCTAGATGCCATCTTCAGTCGGTGCAGGTGTAAAGAAGGGCATGCTTTACGTTGTCAGTATCCCTTTTTTCTCGATTAGATCTGTGTGTAGCTGGCGTTGGGTGAGGAATTATCGTCTTTCTATCTTGGCGACATGATCCTTCTTTTTTGGGGAAAAGCTACACTCACGCATAATCTGAGAGTGAGAGATAAAATCAGATTGAATGCTAATGTATTTCCAGATACGTATGTGTTTAGCGCGGATTTCTATTCAAGAAAATCGTATATTAGAATCCTTATGTTGGTGATTACGAAGCACTTTTTCGGCAGGAAAAACAGTTGAAAAATGATTGAACCAAAGCATGAAAGGAACGGTCTGCATCAGTAGCCAGCGTTTGACCGATAACTCGACCGTTCCATGCAAATTAAAAAGGGGCCACCAGAGTATGACCTTTTCCTTTGGCCATCGAAATCGTTTCCATCCCTGAGGAAATCTGTCCCGATTCCCGAGAGATGTCTCACGGTGCAGGTACGGATCGGGGCGAATCGTCCATTAGTGAGAAATTGACCAAAAGATTTTCGTTTTGGTAACCTTTTTTGATGAACCACATCACCACAACCATTCATCGATCGCTGTGTGTGCCAATGATGTACAATTTTCATGTTCGAGTTGTGAATGGGAATCCGAAATCCATTTAAAAAGGTTGCTTTTTTGGCAGTGTCATTTGGCGCATCGATTATTGTACCTTGCAACCAGCAAAAGCAAAAGAAAAAAGGTTCTCTTAACAGGCTGAGCGTTACCTACCTACCTTATTGTTGTTTTAGTTTCTTACCAACGTGTTTCTCCCTTACGCACGACATCGAGCAAGTGTTCTGAGGATCTTTTTTTCCCTGAGTTCTGAGAAACAAATGGGGGAAAAAAGGAAGAAAAGCACGTAAAACTGACCAACGAAAGGAATGCATTCATTGATGAATACCATGGCCACGGTGGACGCTGGACGCATTCCCTAAACAACGAACGCCAACGCGACAGGAAGCTATTTACCTTCTTTCTAAAAAGGTTCCCCGGGTTTACACCTTCCATTCCTGATTGTCATTTGAGCGCATTGTATCGGGTGGGGTTGTTCTTTTTCTCGTCTCTCTATTCGGGTGTCTCGATCTCGACTGCTTCAATGATCGCCATAACCATATGTTTCCGAAATATCGCTCAATGGAAACGACGAATATCATATATCATGGCGAAGGGATGACAGGTATTTTCTGCTTTCTCTACACTCATCCCGTGCGGTGTCTTTGTTGGGTGCAGTTTCATTGAATAAATAGAAAGACACCCCTTCACGAAGATGGTTACGCTAGGTGTTGAAATAGTCCTTTTGGAGAATGTGATCTCCTTCCTGTGTCCTGTGTGAAAAGCCATGCATTCCCGGCTGTGTGTGTCTGATAGTTATGATCAGTTTTGAAGATTCACATCCCATTCATGAAATCAAAACAGAACTAGTTGTAATGGTTGATCATGAAAGAGATTCCTCTTTGTATCAGAGATTGCGTTTTGAATTGTCTGCTCGAAGAGATAAATTAGCCGACAAAAGCGTTTCCTTTCTTTGATTATAGTTGGTATATTTTTTTTACTGAGGATGTAAAAGTAGACAGTTAGAAGCTCTTAAATGTATTCCACTTGATTTAACTAAAAGCTAGCCTGGGAATCTAAAAAAATCTGAGCATTGTGGACATGGGAATAAGTTTAACCAATATTTTGTACATCGTCCTAACCACTTCAGAGCTAAGATGATATATTGCTGCAACGAGAATTTCTAAATGTATTAGCATTATTTACTGTTTCTATTTCAAAGTTTCGCCAGCCTATACTCACTGACATCTTAGACATTTTTAAAGACTATCTGCTGTAAATTATTATAGAACCTGCTATTGTCTGATATCATGAACATCTATGGAATATGGTTCAGCTATGTAGAGAGGATTAACTATAGATAGTATTATAAATAATGGAATTCTTAGTGCAGCAAATATTACAAGACGTCAAGTTACGTCAAAAAAATGTTGAATGATTCGAACTGTTCACTGATAATAGTTTAAGAAAGTTATTGATTTTCTATCACTAGGATTAAGATTTAAGCCTCTGCTATATATATGGATGTGAGTGAGAGAAAGATGTTGAAAAGAATTTTCTGTTCAGCACAGAATAATGAAGCAGGACTATGAAGTATAAGTTAAGCTCGCTATCATCCATTGAGTGATAAGATTTTAGACATAATCCAGCGGAGACACATCAAACCTTTTAATCTGGCCTGTGGCAATGTTAACATTTAAGATAATCGACTAATGAGAATTTTCTGGCAGGTTTTCCATTGACCATTTCCTTAATTTAACTGTTGATATGCAGGCATTTATAAACAAAGATAAATGACTTACAAATGTGTCATCCACCCATTAAACACTTACAAGAATAGTTCTGCCAAGAGGATTCATCGCATTATGGTGAACAAATTCGAGGGATCAGGTCTGTACCCAAGATCTATCGAGGATATCGTCTGTGTTTGTAATTGATAGGTTAACATACAACACTCGACAGTCGCTTCGGCGTCGCATACAAGAACGCTCGCAAACTTTAACTTACTAAATTCTGAGACTAGTCATGGCAATCGTGTGTACCGACCCAGCCACTTAAGCTTGAGGAGTCATAGACTACGTACGTCAAGTTTTCGAGTAGTTGGAAAAATACCACAACATTTTCTCGACTTCAGCGATGTAGATTCCTATACCCTTGATGGTAAGGCTATACCTGTACTTACGAAGCTAGTTACCAAGTAAACAGGTTCGAATTTGGTGCAATTCTGATACACATGATAACCGATTACCGCGATGCAGAAGTCATTAACGAGATTTGATTCATTTTATGCGCTTATTATTTTCAATAGTTCTTTTGTTCTTTTCTATGCGGTCTGAGGGCCATAATGAGCATGACATAACTGATCGAATCATTTAAAAAATCTTGCTCGTAAAGTATTTTAAGGTCTTCCATGCTTTCGGCAGGAGGCATTGCGTATTCTTAAAGCATTGCTTCTACATACTTATCGAACTAAGTAACTTCATACCAAAATTTCTTTTTCTTATTCTCCAGCAAAGTTGATATCTCGATATCTCCTGCTGCATCGAAAAATCCTGTTCATACTAGAAGGAGTTGTAGTGAGTAAAAGGCTTGCTTGCATATAAACTGTAAATGTTGCGTAAAACTAATTATGTACGGTGCAATCTGGATCTGTGGCATGCTAGATTAACAAGATAAAAATGGTATTAAGATACAAGATGAAATGAAAGAAAATATTAGATAAGAACACAGAATCAGTTTTTGAGAAAACAAGCAAGCAAAACCACAAAAAGTCTACCCAAAACTAGCCCTCGTCAAAGTGAAGATAAGCCTATAGCTCATTGGTAGCTCGCACATAAACGTTCCGTACCAGAACTAGAGTGCGATGTGGTCTTAAATCCAACTATAAATGTTTAACTCTTTATTGCCTTTTCCAACATTCTTCAAGAGCAGCTCCAGCAAAGCACCGTACCATTGCATCGTACACGCTATCATGCACTATCATAAACATGTGTATCTCAAATCACCCGTAAAGCTCATGTTCAAGTAGCACCATAAAACGATTAAAACTTCAACTTTAGCTTGCATTTTCTCTAAACATGTTTACAGTGGTTCAAAGTGCAGTAAAGAATCGTGTAGAATGCAGATAGAAGAGCATCGCGCTTCGTACGGTACAAAATCGATCAACATGATCTGCACCTTCGCTGCTTGCCTGCACTAAAACGCTCCAGAACTCATTTACATGGATTTACAAGCTGTAGCCGGCTTAACCTTGCAAGTTCTCGCTCCGTGAGCATACCGTTCAATTGATGCTATAAACTGGTTTTTTGTTCGCTTCCCATCATCATTCGTTCTGGTTTTGGCGGTAAGGTTATCTTCTGCCAGGGCTGGTATACAGAACAGGCGGCGCAGTTCTTGCAGCTTACCATGCGCGATTGTTCCCAACCAAAGGTGTAATGAAATCGATACAGGAAGACGATTCTCTTGGGAGTTAAAGTGCGCGGAAAATATGCGCGTGTTGGGCCTTTTATGACACTATTGATCGTAACCGGTTGGTACGAGCTGCAGATCGATACACTTTGCTAGATCTGAGCATCTGTTCGCATGGTATAATCTGGTGTGTAATTTTAAATGTGGCTGTGTGATGCCTTGTGTTACGTCTTTAAGCACCTTTATGAGGGCCAGCGTTTACACCCCTAGACTAAAGAGCATAGGGCACAGAAAACATGAACTCTACTCAAATCTAGTCCAATAAAACATACCATACGGGAAGCGAAAAATAATAAAAGCGTATAACTTCCAACGGACTAGAAGTGATTGACTTTCCCACTGGTTCTTGGTTTTCCCTTTTTTGCGATCGACCCAACCGGCAGATCATCCCGAGCAGATGAATCGATCGATATGCGAAACGACGCGAACAAAAGCATCTATCCAGCTTTTCTAAGCCCATATCGCAGCGAGCCAATTGATACGCAAATGAAATTAACTGATTCGATTTGCATATGCCAAACGTGGCTCATCCTTAAATTTTGCTTTTATCAAGCAAGCAACAGCTGAACATGGATGAAACAGTTCCAACGCCAAAGAAAAGGATGTAGTTTTACGCCTTTTAATGCGAACATAACATATGTACAGTGGCGAATTTATTATGCTGCCCTACATATTGATGCGAATCGATGCAAGTAGCGAACAGTTAATAATGGAATGAATTGAACGAATGTGAAGTTCGATCCCTTATAGAAGTGCTGGAAGGCCCGTTTTTCCCCTAAGCTATCGGGGTTGGATCATGTTACAGCTCAATTTAAAAGTTATTTTCCATGCAAATCGAAACACTTACACGTTGCGGATGATTGGTAAAGGTGAATCGGATAGGTTTATGGAAAAATTGGTTCAGCTATCGTATGCTGATTCCATTAATAAGAGCATAAGCGCGTAGTTGAAACGATTTGATAGAAAAGCATTACACTGGTAGCTAGCAAAGAGTTTAATAACGATAGATGTAGAGAGCTTTAGAGTTTGTGCTGTTTAGAGTAAAAAAAAAGTTAAATTTTGCCTTTAAGTACTAGTCTTTTCTATGCTGTATAATCCTATATTCCCTTACGCAGGACTGACTATCCAGCTACGGGTAAAATTTAGTCACAGAAGCATGCAATAAGCTGGCAGGTCAAGACCTCACGAGATTGTAGTGCCAATGAAGAAGAAGAGATAATCCTATATTCGATTGCTAAAATTGGTACGTTAGGATTGAGAATCATTTCAATTATTTATTATTCAATATTCATGGTTTACAGTAACTTTAACCGTTTTGTTTGCCATAGCTTCAGATAAAAGGGCCTTAAACAAGTAGTCGAATTTCCTTTATTGAGTTACTTTTTTCCGAGTATAAAACACTTCAAAGCTTCTGTGCTCTTTTTCATGTGATCCCTCGATTGGATAATGAATCTAGGCTACTGATGACAATGTTTACTTGAGCTTTAGCTTTCGTTTATTATTTGTGTAATGTTACAGAGTGTACGAGGGTTTTGTTTGAAGCTTTTCTAGATATGTTTTTGTTTCAACCCGCAGGTTCGGAACAAGTCTCAAACAGTTTTGAATTAATATAATGGAATTAATTGATATAATTGATATAATACATAACGTAATTTTTAACTGCAAAATTGACAATCACACATTGGAACGCACCAGTTGTATTCGAGACTTGGGAATCCTGCTTGATAGCCGTCTTAGCTTTAGGCCTCAAATCGATTCGGTGATCTCAAGAGCAAAATCAATGTTAGGCCTTATACAACGAATAGCTAGAGACTTTCACAAATCTTTCGTCCATCTTACGAAGCTCGGTGTTTATTGATAGGTATCCAACCATTATCTGTTCGTCGAAGAATTGCTCAATGTGTTTTTGTAGCCGGCCTTCTTGACAGCTCGATAAACGCTCCTAATATGTTAAGTTCGTTAACATTTTCGGCACTGGTAAGAACCCCTAGACCAGGACAACTACTACATGTTTTGCGCTATGGAACAAACTTCGGGCAAGGTGATCCTGTTAATGTTATGTTTGTGGCGTTAATGTTTCCAAGTTCGTGTTTCGTGAGCGTATACGTATTTTTAGAAACTAAGATATCTTTAAGAAATTCATGTAGACTGATGTTCGAAGACTCTTCTTCTTCTCTGGCACTACAACCTTCGTAGGTCTTGGACTGCTATTTCTAGCTTTCTATGACTTATGTTTTACCCGTAGCTGAATAGTCAGTTCTGCGTACGGGGAGGCGGTCCGCCGGGATTTGAACCCCGGTCCTGCCGTGTCAAGACCGGTGCCGCTATCGGATACACCACTGGGCCGCCCCAAGTCCGATGAATAACGTAAATCCAAATCCAAATATTTAAAAAAATAACTATCTTCATTTAAGAACTAAACAAAATCTCGAACAAAGTTGTTTAGCGCACATTCAGATTTTATAAATAAACAATAAATTCGAAATTCAATTAGTTTTTAAACTAGATTTAGAACAATCGTTAGCGAATAGCTAGAGACTTTCACAAATCTTTCGTCCATCTTACGAAGCTCGGTGTTTATTGATAGGTATCCAACCATTATCTGTTCGTCGAAGAATTGCTCAATGTGTTTTTGTAGCCGGCCTTCTTGACAGCTCGATAAACGCTCCTAATATGTTAAGTTCGTTAACATTTTCGGCACTGGTAAGAACCCCTAGACCAGGACAACTACTACATGTTTTGCGCTATGGAACAAACTTCGGGCAAGGTGATCCTGTTAATGTTATGTTTGTGGCGTTAATGTTTCCAAGTTCGTGTTTCGTGAGCGTATACGTATTTTTAGAAACTAAGATATCTTTAAGAAATTCATGTAGACTGATGTTCGAAGACTCTTCTTCTTCTCTGGCACTACAACCTTCGTAGGTCTTGGACTGCTATTTCTAGCTTTCTATGACTTATGTTTTACCCGTAGCTGAATAGTCAGTTCTGCGTACGGGGAGGCGGTCCGCCGGGATTTGAACCCCGGTCCTGCCGTGTCAAGACCGGTGCCGCTATCGGATACACCACTGGGCCGCCCCAAGTCCGATGAATAACGTAAATCCAAATCCAAATATTTAAAAAAATAACTATCTTCATTTAAGAACTAAACAAAATCTCGAACAAAGTTGTTTAGCGCACATTCAGATTTTATAAATAAACAATAAATTCGAAATTCAATTAGTTTTTAAACTAGATTTAGAACAATCGTTAGCAATTATTTGTAAAAAGAACCTTAACAGAAACTGTATCAAGCAGTTAATACAAGCAGTTAACAAGTTAAAGAAAACCAATCCCTGGTGGCCAAGTTTTCGTGATGCTGAAGAAAATGACGGTCAGGTCATCATTATTTATTAAAACTATAAAAAACAGTTTTATTATAAAAAGAAATCAAAAGTGATAAAAATTTGTCATACTTTTCCATGAACGATCAAGCAAAGTTTAGGGAGCTGCTAGAATGAATTCTTGGCTAAATAAACGATTCTCTCAGAAAGAGATGATTACCAGTATCGTATTTGACACCATAACAACTTCTACACAAAGCAACACAGACTTTTCTTATAAAACAAGAAACCATTCTCTCCTAACGCTGAAGGTGTCAAATCACAGCTCAAGTTACATCAGATTCGGCTGCAATACCTCGTTTTTTTTACTCCATTTCTACACGTTTTCTTTAAACAAAGCAAAAAAACACTAGTATTTCTCGCAGGAATTATAAAGATAGCATCACGAAATTGATCCAGTACAGAAAAGAAAACCAACTTACATCAGGAAAACACATCAGAATGCTTGGAAATATTACTCTGGTTCGCTCGTCTTTCAAATAATCTTCGCTGATGAAATTTGAGAAACAAAAACACCTTTCTTTGTACCTTGTTTGTTCATCAGCTTGAATAATGGAAGAAAACTGTAGCTACATACAGTTTTCCTGGTTAATTCTGGCGACAATCGTTTTCCTGAGTCGGCTTCTCGATCGTATTCTTAAGGACTTTTCCTCCTGAACAATCGCGTGCCTATTGTTGCAGTGCATAAAAATGACAGAGGGTGGATTAGGAAGTTCTCTCATTTCTATTCGTTCTGGTTTTTTTTTTTGGGTATCTGTTCGACTGCCAACTCAAGATGCAACGGAAACCTCAAAATCTCATCATAAAGGAAGACGCAAATGACGCTCTGGAGAAGCGAAAAAAAAGCAACCGGCCTGCGTGTACAAAACTCGTGATAGAATATTGATGAAGTATGAAATTGTCTTTACCATCCAGGGACAACTAACCAGGAACAATTGTCACCACGGTCACCGGGTGCGTGTCCCTTTCGATAGTCCCCTTCTGCGTGCTTTGACATTCTCCCGATTTGACCCTGTGTCCCGGTGACACTGTTTTCGCCTAGAGAGATTAGCCATTATTGGGTGTCCTTAGGATCTCCTTTGGCTTTGGTCTTTCATTATCCGTGGACATAAGGACCGAAGGACCACTCGTTCGATTGTGAAGGATTGTCCCGCGCTTTTGTTGTTCGATTGTTGTAGAATCTTTGGTCTCGGCAACCACGAGCGTCTGTGCGTCACGAAAGGAATCGATCGGACCATGAGTGCATGTCAATCAGTCACGGACCGGACAATCGATTGCTTACTTCGTCTGGGTTTGTCAGCCCGGGGGAACAATTGAGCGAAAAGAATATCTAATCTTTAAATCTGAAGATTGTGTCTTTCCAATGTCCGCCTGTCTTTCGTTTGCCGGGTGGTGCAATTGCACGGAACGGATCCCTATTTTGTTTATAATTGAATTCCTTTGGCGTCTCGTGAAAGGTGCGCCTTAATATTTTAATTTTTGCATTAAGAATAGTTCTCGACTCGACTACATTTCGCCGGTTCGGCAGCGGAAAACTTTCGAGGGAACGAACGATCTTTTACGTACGAATCGATATAAATATTACTATGAATTATTGATTACCTTTACCTCAGAAATGTTACGCTTTCACCGTACAATAGAAAGTTCGTTAACTTTACAAAGTAAAAAAAAAGGAAAGAAGCATCTCTCCCCATTCGCTGCGAATCGGTGCGGGATCGATTAATCAAACCTTTCTCACGCATCTTGACGCAGAAAAAAAAGCGTTTGCCAGTGGATTGGTGGAAATTAAAATTCATATCTAATGTAAACCGAACGTTGCTCCGATTCCGGTCACCCCTTTTTTCTTCTCGCTTTCTCTTTCTTGTTCCCTGTAAAACCTTCAACATCTTTGCCTAAACTTTTTGTGGTGCGAAAGTTCTTTCCTAACCCTACGATGATGATCCAGGAATGTAGAGCACGCCTTCGGTCCTGATGTCACCAAATGTTTTGTAGGAAATACGTTCAAACCCATTCTAGAGGGCAAAGAAGGAAGCCGTAAGGGGAAAAGCGCCTGCAGGATATCCCTGTGAGCCTGGCAGTTGTAACAAAAGGAACAAAAATTGCAATCGACCATCTCGAAAGTGATCGTGTCGGGAACCTTTTCGGTCGGTCGGTTGGTCGGCCGGTGCGTGCGCATTTTCCTTGGAATTCGGTGTACCGGTTGACATGCAATCGACTGCAAATGACAAACGTATCGTAGATGAAGATTATGTTTGTTACGGAAAGAAAAGACGGAAGCGAAAAAATTGGTTGATGCTTGTTCATTTATGTTGTTGTTTTCGGTGCGTTCTGTATGAGTGTTTCTATGCACGATGGTAACTATTAAAGTAAGGGCAGTCATGGAGAAAACTGTACGAAGGATTGAATATTCATCTACAAATAATTTAAGTCAAAGAAACCAGGGTAGTAAGGCCATAAATCTTTAAGGATATAGTGCTGAAAAACAATGAAAAAATAAGAACATTAATACAATTTGAAAAATTTAATAAATTAAAAACATAATGTTGACCGATTTTTAACAAGAGTCAACAAAATATTATCGATAGGCTTTAACAAAATTCAATGAAATAGTAGAGACGAATGCAAGATTAACAAATAGACTATGATTTACTGGTAGCTGTTCTTTCTATTTAAAACTCGTACAAAGTTTTATATACACTTGTGGGTATCTCTTTTAATACATTTCTACTTCTAAACAGGTTTTTATATTCGAAAGAAAGATTATATGATCAAATGTCTTTATTTTCCACATTTTTTAGGATTATTTTGCTATAGTTTGAGAAGGTTAGACATTTTACAAGTAACAAAAGTAATATTTAAAAAACCAAATAGTCAAAATAGTTTCAAAATTTATTCAAAACATTTTTATAGATAATATTAACAGTGTATTTTTGTCTTTTTACGCTGCCGAAAATAGGTACTAGATAAATGTTTATATTTGACATTTCATCCCTGTTTAATTTATGATCAATTTTGCCAATACCTCAGCTTGGCAGCTTGATAAAAAAACAACAAATAATGATCAACATAAATTGATTTATTTAACATTTTCGACCAAAGAAGTATGCTAAGTTTGAGTCGACAAGTTTTTTACAAATTGAACTTTGTTTATTTATTTATTTATTTACAAAAAAGTTATCTGGCCTGATGCGGCCTACATAACAAAACATAATAAAACAAGAAACAGAAATCATCCAGAATATGAACAAACATTATCACAAAAAAGTTTTCTTTTAAAATTTACCTCGCAGAATTATTTTAAGATTACTAACACTTATACTGAGAAATTTAAGCTGTTGTACTCATTGGTCAATTTAAGTAAAGGTTCGTTCGCACCAAACTCTGTTAATCTAAATTCTATGTTGAAAAGTGGTCTGGGCCTTAAGTGTCTGCTAGGAGCCTGATAATTAATTTTGCTAAGAATGTACGGGGCGTCGATTATTCCGGTGGTCAGCTTATGAAAAAAATACACTGAGCCGTCATTCGTCTATGTTGCAGAGATTCCAGTCCGAATAAAAGGCACCTAGCACGATAGGAAGGGTATGATGCTTCACGGGACCACGGTAGAAGGTTAAATAATTTACGAGTAAATTTTTTCTGTATGGATTCTAGTCTGTCGATTCGATATTGCTGAGATGGAGTCCAGATAATACTAGCGAATTCAAGTGTCGGTCTAACTATTGTGCAAAAGAGAGATTTTAAACTATTAGGGTCCCTAAAATCTTTACCAACGCGTAAAACAAAACCTAATAAACGGAAAGCTTTCGACATAATTAATTCGTAGTGATCTTGCAGTGTCAACCTACTATCAAGCAAAACTCCTAAATCGCGAACTACGTTGGTTCGAGGAATTGAAATTCCGTCTAGTTTATAGTCATATACGGTAGGTGATCTAATTCTGTAGAACGATATTACAGAACATTTATTGACGTTGACACTCATCAGGTTCGTAGAACACCACGATAAAAAGACAGACAGACAGTTATGAAGGACAGCACAGTCGTCAGGATCAGAAACAGGCATAAATATTTTCAAGTCGTCAGCATAAAGTAGTAGACTTGAATTAATTATACATTTTAAGTGGTTTACATTTCTTATTTGGATTGGAAAAAATAGGAACAGATTCTGCCGAAAATAGGACGAAATACAACGTTTATATTTTACCTAATTTTTCCTTAAACATAATTTGAAATCTTAAACCATTTATGAAGACACATTCTTCGATAGTTTGACAATCAAAATAATATCACTTTTTTATTAAAACTGGGCACATTATTAAGGAAATTATTATTTTTTGCTAAATAACTGCACTAACCTGTCAAGAACTGGTACATGCAGTTGTAAACTTTAATGGACAAAATCACATTAATGTGAAAAATACTGTAGGGCTTTCAAATACAACATTTTATAATTATTAGAATCATAGTATAGTGCATACTTTAATCTGTTTTGTGCTTGTTTAAGATAGTTTTTAAGTCATTTTTTGAATGAGTTGCATTGTTGTGAACTTTGAACGTTTTAACTCAAATGTTTCTTACAGATTTCGGTTTTTGTTATGCTCTGTTTATGGTAAGTTTGTGCAATGGTTTATTCTTTTATTAATCGGGAGTGGCTGGTGGTTGATAGTAAATGGTTTTTTCAACCGATTTTATTAATGTACTTTATTTGTTTCAAATGTTGATTTCACCTTTCTGTGAGTTTAATTTGTCGAAATTTTTTTTAATAGTTTAAATCTTATCTTAAATTCTTCTATTATTGGTTTTTAACTAACAATTTTAGGGTAGATCTTGCGTATATAGAGATTTATTGATTATTTTTATGTAGTGTGTGTACCTAGGGCTTGATTTTCCACATTCTTAAATGAAAAAAACAACACTTCTATATACTATTTTAAGCAGTTATAAGAATGTTTTTGATCCAATTATAACGCGAGTGTAAACTATCGATTCATAAGAATGGAATGAATGTTAATGCTTCAACGAAAGATTTGATCACAATTTATTGCATGTTCTTAAACGATACCTGCAAGGAAGCATCAGATTGGAACTTGTTTGCCCCTTATATCCCTTTCCCGACCCGATGATCACGTTCGCTTCCATATCCTGCTATAAAAGTGCTCTACTCTGCCATAAAGCAGTCCTGAATAAAAACACCTTTATTCCACCACGTGTTCATTTGATCGTCTATTCACACACGAACAGTTTACGGAACGAATTGCTCCAAGCGCGTTGGCGTACAAACATGGTCATCATAGGCCGGCGTTCATTATTGGCACCAGGATTGGGTCGCAATTAAGCTCGAGGAAGCAAACACGGCCAAGTAGAAGAAGGAAGCCTTTTTTCATCATTCGGCATCCAATACGATCGTTTCATTCATTCCGTTGCACAATGCGTTCGAATGTGTGATTTGAATAAAAAAAAACACCATCTCAAAGAAAGCCACAAAGCCTTCCTTGGGATGGCACGCACACGGGCCGCTTCTTTTCACTGCATCAAAGCCCTGTGTGCCCTTTTGTAGCTGGCAAACAAATGCCAGTTGCCTGAAGGAATTCTTTCGTTCGGTGTGGTTTGCTTTGATGCATTTCATCAGTTTTTTTTTTATTGGTGCCGTGTTGTTCGAGTTCGGGTGTATTGTCATTATGATTATCTGTGAAGACACACATACACACCGTGCAGTGCAGTTGTAAACGATGCGATATCATGCGTGTGCTTTGGTGAAAATGCATCAAAATGCACCGACTCTGCACAGATGGTTAATCACATGGGCTTTGCTTCTACTTCTTGACGTATTGTTTGGCGTCTGGTGGCGGTAGTATGCATTAATTAAAGGAGCAATAACACGCATGATGGGGTGTAAATACGATTAATCGATGGTTGAAACAGGGATTTTTTTTCTTCTTGTATGGGAAAGCATTAGTATTGAAGGTGAACCTGTGCACCTGTACAGCACTGTAATGAGATTTATTGTATGTTAAGCTACCTTGAATATTCGCTCTGGATCCAATCAAATGTGAAATAGCTTTATTGCAGAACAATTTTTATTTTAGAACAGCAATAGATCTGCTATATTTATTTTATTTATTTATGTATGGCTTAGTATGGCGGCTAGATGATCTGCTATATTAAAAATAATATTTAGAAATAAAGTTCGTTATTTTATTTCTTTGATGACATACGCTTATAATTCAGGGTATTATGAATATCCAGGTGTTAAAGAATGTCGGAGCAATACTATTGTCTAGAGATGTGTACACTGAGTAAGAGTGAGTGAGTGAGTTAAAAACCACAAGTGAAAGAATGGTTTCAAATCAGCAAAAAGAATTTATTTCACTCTTTATACTAACTCACTCTTTATACTTACTCACTCACTCTCTGTTCCGACTTCTAACTCACTCTTTTCGGTTTATACTCACTCACTCACTCTTTTCATATTATAATTGCTCTTTTCTAATACGAAAAGAGTGAGTTAAACCGAAAAGATTAATTATAGTATGAAAAGAGTGAGTTAAATCCGAAAAGAGTAATTATAGTATGAAAAGAGTGAGTTAAAACCGAAAAGAGTAATTATAGTATGAAAAGAGTGAGTTAAAACCGAGAAGAGTCATTATAATATGAAAAGAGTGAGTGAGTGAGTATAAACCGAAAAGAGTGAGTTAGAAGTCGGAACAGAGAGTGAGTGAGTGAGTGAGTGAGTGAGTGAGTAAGTATAAACCGAAAAGAGTGAGTTAGAAGTCGGCACAGAGAGTGATTATAAACAGGATATTAAATCTTGTTTGGAAAATTATTTTTTAATGAATCTTTAAAGAGTGAGTTAAGGATTTAAATCGTTATAGTTAATCTTTTACTCTGATTTAAATCACTAAAAAGAGTGAGTTTTCTCATCTCTACTATTGTCATAAGTTAATTTAATTTTACAATATTAAAAATTTTAATGGTATGTTGTAGGCAACATCAAAATTGATAAGTTATTTACAACCACTGTCATGAGCAGTTCTTGATGGGTTTACTTTAGTTTTGAAACTATTACATATCCAGGTCTTCATTCAATTCGACTCCGTTTCTGATCTCTTTACTTTATAAACGATTGTATTAAAAATATACTGCGTTTCAAGATTCTTGAGTTGAAGACTTTATATCCTATACAATCAACTATTCACCAAGTATTTATCCTCTTTATAATCATACAAAATGCTATGCAATAATCAACGGTTTTGCAGTAGCTATAATAAAAACATTTGAGGTAACGCTATCAAAGATTTTGTCATACTAGTAGTTTAATCTTTGATTGTGAAGATAGGAAATGGTGAGGCGCATCCTCACGAGCTTATTTTGTAATCTTCAAAATCTTTCCTTATTGATGACCGATCACAATCGTGTTAAGTTTCACTACATTTTCTCACATCTCAAAAAAGTCTATATCGTCTAATGAGGGACAGATTCTGGCCCGACAATAGATTTGTAGCACTCTTTTGATGTAGCAGAAACTTACGAAAATACTTTACTGCTTTTATAGTCGGCCAGTGAAAATATTTTACTGTCGGCTGGTTTCTACATTGGGAAGCTTTATTTCAGGGACTAGAGCAAGGAATCAAACTTGGTGCTGGTCATCCTGGACATTTATAATAAAACTCATGATCCATAGCTGAGCTAAAGTCGTCTATGAACGACTCCAATTACTCAGAGTTCTACGAAGAGATCTCCGGAACGATCAATAGATTTTGTTGGAAAGATATTTGGATCGAAGGATCTTATCCTATCACTCAGTACCAACAAAACAGAAATAACTGATCGCTAAGGTCAGAGGCGGATCAGCAAACTAATATAATCAAACCGATATGTATGACATGCCCCGTATATATCGTCATGGATGGATGTTGATAGCAGCCGTTCACGGGCCATGAGCGTTTAGAGGACCCCACACTAGAGGAGAATGTAAGTGTATTTTAATACACCCAATAATTAAAAAGTAAAATTTAGTAACTTAATCACTAATACAAACACATCATTGCAATAATGAAAAAGAGAATAGTAATCAGTTTAAGTAAGCTGTTGAAAATTTTTCAAATTAATGATTTTTGACAGACTTTTCAATAAGCGACATATCTCAAAATGAATTTTAGGGTGAAAAAAGGTCCTCAAAGAATATGAATTCAAAACTGATAGATTTTCTATAACCATGCATGCTCAGAAGGATTTTTGGCCCCGTATGTGTGGAAGGACACTGGAGGAGCCGCTACAATGACGAGCTCTATGAGCTGTACGGTGAACTCACCATCGTGCAGCGAATTAGGCTCGCAAGGCTCCGGTGGGCTGGTCATGTCATGAGAATGGCACCGGACGACCAAGCCCGTAAAGTCCTTTTAGGCCGTCCACATGGACAGAGGAGGCGTGGTAGGCCCAAACTGAGATGGAGTGATGGCGTTGATGCGTCCACCAGATCGGCCGGGATAATGGATTGGCAGACGAGGATTGTTGGAGCAGGCCAAGACCGCGAAGCGGTTGTAGCGGCTGATAAGTAAGTAGTATGCATAGGATAACCTTGAGAGGTCTGTGTCTACCATTTCTGTCTTTCTATGACTTAGTTTTATCCGTAGCTAGATAGTCAGTTCAGTATATAGTCCAATGATTAGATTGTCCGAATTAGCCTGGCGAATCTGTTGAAACAATTGATTTTAAAATGAAATCGTAGCAGAAGCTCACTATAAATGTACACCTAGCCTTCACGTGTTTCTCTCGTGTCTAATCTTACATCAGCACGAATACTGCTACAAAAGTCATCAACACGACTGTATAGTGAAGCTTAGTAGCGATTACAGCAACCTAATCGCCTATCCTTTTTGTCTCTTTCTTGGTTCAAGTGTTGACAGTCCGATCGCAACACCGTTGGGAAGTTGCTGCAAAAACCTTGGAGAACAGTTTCCATTTTGTTGCTCTCCACCACGCGCATTATTTGTTTTTAATTATGTGCCTTGTTGAAAGTTTGCTTTGATATACCCACATTCAGGTTCAGAAAAAAGCGACGACTGTATGCCAGTTTAATTTACGTTCAATTCATCATTGCCAACCGGGTTGGAGTTTTTTTTTTAATGATTTGTTAGTTGGGTTACCAGTTCACAGGGCTTTTTTGTTGCTTTAATTTTTTCCTCATTTACAGTACTCACATTATTATTTACTCTCTCTGTGTGTGTGTCTGTGCGTCTGGATACTATTATATTTAACCTCTCATTCGTTTTCCTACACTCATAAGGCTTTTCCTTTATTTTCGTTTGCCATTCTACTATCATTATGCTGCTGTCGTGCCACTCGCTCTCGATCCTATTGTGGTGCGGCAATAGAGAAAAAGCTTTCCCATTCCTTTCACCATTGCTGTGTCCTAGCGATTGTGTGTCTGCGTTTGTCTGCACTCTCGAAAAACCGCCCCATAATCCTTTCGCCATTGTTGTGTGTCTCTTTTCACAGAACGATCAGTTTGGCTCGCAACATCCCCGGTGCTTCGCACGATTTGCACTGATTTCAGGGGGATTTTTGTTGGTTTTTATTTTGCCTTCATTATTTATCACTTGTAATCCTTTAGTTTTGGGCGAGGGATTATTAGTTCGCTTTTGTGCGTTTTGTTTGGGAACTTTCGTTTGCTTTTGCGTTGGCCCCCGAATTCGGCACCGGCCCGGTTTGCGTCTGTCGACCAGATCTGGACCATCTGGAGCGAAAGCTGAAGAGGTCGAGGATTAGGTCGAATGTCCCCGAGGCAACGGCTTAAACATGTTGTTAACTCATTACCTAACTATTTTCTTGTGCCTGGCCGTCCGGTATCTGTGTTCGGTCGGGTGTTGTGTATTGTTGTTGATCGTTTAATAAAGCTTTCTGGTGTTTCGGTGGTGGTACAGTGCGTAACATAAGCGACACATCGTTGTTTTTTCTTGGAAATGAAGCTTAACCCTTAAGAGATTCCATGAAAATAGTTGCATTTTGTTTAGTTCTAATACAAAGTCGTTCAATTATGTGTGTTATTAGAAAAGCTTTCAGAAAAAAGAATATAATGCTTTAAGTGGAAATCCAGACAGCTTTGAATCAACTCTTTTTTTGTATCTTTTATGACGAAAAAACGATTAGAATTCACTCTGATCTGCATTACTTATCAAACTACATACATATCAATACATTCTTTTTGGTTTCAAAACGAATATCTAAGAAGTTGTTTTCGCCTCTTTCTACAGAAGACTACATTCGCGAGTGTGGCTGAATGAAAAGACGGGAAAGGACTCGTTCAATGTGGCTGGAATCGGAATCGTCCCAAGGTGCGGTGTTGCGCTTAATGAAGCGGAGTTTTGTGGAGATGTCTAGGTTCTGTGGTGTTCCAGTGTTGAGCGACTATTGCGTTAGTGAAGCGGATGGTGTCTCGGCGTGAAAGAGCACTGTGTGGTTCAGGAGGACGGAACCGACCTCTGTTAGCAAGCCGGAAGGGCCCGGCATCCTATGATATCGAAAACTATGGCAAGAGATGTCTTTTGAAGGGATGTCGACGAGGAGTTGGATGTGTAAATCTTTGGAGATGTCGTGTTTGAGGGCTGTAAGAACACTGGCACTATCGGTGAAGATGACGTTCGGAATGTCGGACCGCAGACTTTCATCGTCGGGAAATCGGATGCTTCGGCAGAAAAGATGGATGTGTGATCGGAAAGTTTGATGGCACAGTTGTCAAAGCTAGAGTGGATCCCACAGCCGGCAGATTCCCGATGAACGGAGCCGTCTGTAAAGATAAGATGATGGTGTTTATACTTGTTAAGGATCAGATGGTTCTCTTCTTATTCTTTCGTGGCCTGCTCCTAGGGAGCACGTCTAATAGACATGGCCTGCTGTCCAATCCGTTTCCAGGATACTCGGTCCATGGCTTCAGTCCTCCACTCCCGGCTGCATCCGACTACCGGCCGTATCGGTGTGTGATATATGGCGCATTTCGTTCGTTGTTGGAGTCTTCTGGATCTCAGGAGTTTGTGGAGCCCGATCAGATGGTTAAAGGTACTATTGGCGATGTGGCTGCTTTGTCCAGTTCCCCGGTGTAGGCGTTTTACTTTCCAGAAGAATTTTCCGGCGTTTGGCTTGGATGATCGGAGGAAGCTGGAAGTTGGTGAGTTGTTGTAGTTCGGAGCTAGCTCTGGTGATGATGGCAGTTGCATCAATTCCTTTCTCAAGGATCCGAGCAGCTGCGACAATTCTGTTGCATATTACAGCTGAATAGGAAGGAAACCACGTTCCAACCACTTGGCAACCGATTTATGACCAGTGTTTTGGGAAATGTTTACTAGAAAAATATAAAAAGAGATAAACAAAACTAAGTAATTAAAGTTTTCCAACCCTTAGCTCGAAAAAGAATACTTAAACTTAAGAATATTTGAAATATGAAGTTATCCAGGTTTCTGGTTTAGTAACTGCAGCTAACAGGCGATCGTATCTGACGAGAATTTCTTTACAGGGTACAATTTTGCGTTACTCACTGTATTAAACAAAACAGAAGATTGTTTTTTTTTGCGGATAATCGATACTGCTTCATGATCTCTTAAAGCTCTTTCTCCAAAAGTTGTTAAAAACGCAAGAAATGGTGTTCTCGTTTCCGCTCGCACGCCATCGGACGAGAGATAGCTGATAAGCCCTTTTCCCAAAGCCGATCATGCAAATGAGCAAGCAAATGTTTACTAGAAAAATATAAAAAGAGATAAACAAAACTAAGTAATTAAAGTTTTCCAACCCTTAGCTCGAAAAAGAATACTTAAACTTAAGAATATTTGAAATATGAAGTTATCCAGGTTTCTGGTTTAGTAACTGCAGCTAACAGGCGATCGTATCTGACGAGAATTTCTTTACAGGGTACAATTTTGCGTTACTCACTGTATTAAACAAAACAGAAGATTGTTTTTTTTTGCGGATAATCGATACTGCTTCATGATCTCTTAAAGCTCTTTCTCCAAAAGTTGTTAAAAATGCAAGAACTTGTGTTCTTGTTTCCGCTCGCACGCCATCGGACGAGAGATAGCTGATAAGCCCTTTTCCCAAAGCCGATCATGCAAATGAGCAAGCGGATCATACGTTTTGTAAACTGTCGGCCAGATCAGCCAGAAGTCTTAGCCAAAAACAAAATGGGAAAGGTTTTCTTTCGTCGTCTTCGATCGCAGTCCTGCACGATCGGAAGCCAGACGCTCCCAGACAGAGTGTCGCCGGCCACGACGAATGACCACGCTTAGGGTCAGGTGTGTTTCTGCTTCTGCTTCGTTCAGGTAACATGCAAACAAAGGTCCCGTCGGTTTCCCTTTGTTTTTACAGGTGTCGGTTAGTGCTACCTTCCTGGAAGATCTTCCTTCTGGCGGTCTTCCAGGTCTTCCTTCTGGCCGGGTAGGGTAAAGGTAAATATTTTTCATCATTATTAAACTGATGAGGTGAAGTGCGTGCGTTCCTTTTTTATTCCTAACTTTACTCGGTAATGGTGTCTGTTCTGGCGTTCTCAAATTCTCATTCAACTTGGTCACAAAACTCGATATGTGCGTATCGATTCGTTCATTGTTGTCGTAAGTTTTAATCTTCCTTTCGCTGTTACCAAACTCCTAGCTTTAGCTCCGGATGTTCGTTGGATGCCTAAATTCCATTAATTTAGCGTTTCTTCTGGTGCGCACAACGAATACGATGACCTTGCGAAATACATCCACTTGTACATGTGTCCGTACACCGAGCACAGGACATCAAACATTGAATTTTGTTATGCGTAAGAGAGACAGTGAGAGAGATGGGGAGAGAGAGAGAGAAGAGGCATAATAAAAAAATGGGAAATGAATTCCACCAAAAGAATTCACAATGGCACGCAACAGTGCTACCGTGTGCACAGAAGGAGAGTTCTTTTATTTCTTTATACTCACACCGGGCACACACACACAGTTTATTGGGAAAAAAAGGTAGCATTTTCTTTCTCTTGATTCGATCCACCAACAAAAAGAGCAAAAAAAGCCCATTTTGCGTGGGGGCCACACAACAATGGCACAATCGATTTTCGGAAGCCCACATGCAGCTTGCCTTTGTGGAAGAGGAATTTGTAACTTAAAATGGTGGATTAGACGAGTTGTCTACATTGCAGGAAGCAATTGCCACAAAATCTTTGGTATTAAAGTTGATAAAATAATACAACACTTCACACTTTGTCGGTGAAGAAAGTATGGCAGAGTTCTGAAACGCTTTATCTGCAAATGGCGAAAGATTCGTCACACTTTACGAAAACGCCAATGTAATGTTGCTGCTGACACATGATCCGACCTGCTGCTGCTTTTACCATGATTTACCATCTGGACCTGTCGGCATGGCAAAGAAGCAGCTACTGCTGCCACTGCTGACGGTCGTCATTTCCAACCGAACTCCATGCTGTATGCGTTCATCCCGGCCTAAAACGGAAGCCGATTACCCTGGTCGGGAACATCATTGTTGGGCCGGTTGTCCGTAGGTGGGAAATAGTTTTAATTGAGTTTCCATTGTTTCGGCTATCGGGCTACCTTTATCTGGCCATCCCCATCCCCCAGGGTTTGGATGATATTGCAGTTGTTGTTTGGGTTTATTGTTGCGCAGAAATAGAGAGAGCGCGAGACATCTAAGCGGAGGAACGCACACAAAAAAACACTAGCGAGAGCACAGCACAAGACTCATCGAACAATGCAGAAACGCAAGAAAACGGGAACACGGGAGCGTTCTGTTCGGTAGCCGTTGGCCAAATGCCGCGATACCGATACTATCGATAAATTGGCTTTTATCGATTTGATTTTCCACCTCTTACCGGTGTTAGTGGCATCCAGCAGGGATGTGTGCCGTAATGGGTGCCGGAATAGAGAGGAAAAAACAGTAGTCAGACAGCTTCGTTAAACTGTGGGTGAGTCTATTAAGGCCAGACCATATGGGTTGTGGATGTGTTGGCGGAGAGAATAGACAGGGTCTAGTATCTTCGTTGAATGGGGAATATAATCAACCACACAATACCAAACAATGACATGAAGAAAACTATGCTATTGCTCGGTTTCATGGTAATTTAGCATAATGAACTATAGTTTTTTTTTATGTTTTAAGTCACAGTTTGAATATAAAATAACTTCTGGGCAAATATTATTGGCATTTACCAGAACATCAAACCAAGATTTCCAAGAAAACAAGAGGTTGTAACAAGAGGCCAAGAAGATGCAGAAGAGATCTTGTCATTTTAGTCGCTTGTTTTATGTCGTGTCCACAAAGACTCATAAAGAATCATGAGAAGCAGAATTGAGGAGTTTGATAGCGAACATAGTGCTCTGTTGACTAAACTCTGCTGCTCAAATTCACTGTTGAGTTGTCAATCTTGGCGTTTTGATATAGGATATAGGTTTTTGATAAAAATGTTGGAAGAAAATTGGCCTGTATTATGAGAGCCTGTTGATTTGTTTTCATCGCTCTATAAGTCATATCAGAAGTCCTTGAATGGAATAGCATAGATTCCTGAAGCTGAGCAATAGCATAGCAATAGCAAAACCTTTGAGATGAAATCTTTGTTTTGGTAAGTTTTTAACAAGGGGCGAATTATAGTATTAACAAATTGAGGAGATACTTAGAGATACCCGAATATTCAATGACTTCGCACATATCGACAAATAAACCCTGTAACCGGGTTGTAGGGACCATACACATTTAAGAAGCCCCGAAATGCATAAGGTAGTCTCGTATACGGATATCTTGAGCACGATGTCTTCGCACGGCCTCTGTCTTCGGGTCTGTGAACGGTTTCCATGTATAAGGGTCTCCAAAATGCTTGATCCGCCATTGCTTTCAACCAATCGATATCTGTCGATTTGAACGCTACCATTTGAATGGTCAAATGTCAGTCAATTTTACTTTTACACTGAACCTCGGGTTGGAGATCAACGAGGCAAGAACCAAAATGATGGTGGCTCCACCAGCGGCCCTGCTAAGTCGAAGTCGTCCACAACTTCACCTATCTGGGGTCAAAAGTCAGCACCGACAACAACATAGATGTTGAGTTGCGCGCAAGGGTGCAGGCTGCCAATCGGTCATACTACAGCCTGAGGAAACTTCTCCACTCAAAATACCTGTCGCGACGGACGAAGCTGGGACTGTACAAAACCTTTATAGTCCCAGTACTCACATACGCCTCTGAGACATGGACTTTGTCCAAAACTGACGAAACCCTCTTAGCTGTGCTCGAGAGGAAGATGCTCAGAAGGATTTTTGGCCCCGTATGTGTGGAAGGACAATGGAGGAACCGCTACAATGACGAGCTCTATGAGCTGTACGGTGAACTCACCATCGTGCAGCGAATTAGGCTCGCCAGGCTCCAGTGGGCTGGTCATGTCATAAGAATGGCACCGGACGACCCAGCCTGTAAAGTCCTTTTGCGACGCAATCGACGTGGGCGTGATGGCGTCGATGAGTCCGCCAGAACGGCCGGGATAATGGATTGGCAGACGACGGCGCAAGACCGTGAGCGGTATCGAGGATTGTTGCAGCAGTAAGTAAGTAAGTAAGTAATTTCTGCTGTAGATAAACTAGAGTAGAATCAGTGCATACATCAAGATTGCGCGAGATCCTGATATACTCCCAAATAAAGTTGTAAGAACGTTAAGACTCGAGTATTTTAGATTTTGCAATGATCCTACGCCCGTTTTTTTGTATGTGTTTTGCCGTTTAGCGACTTAAATGCTGCTAGTAATCAATACAAACTGACAGGCAAAACTAGCTAAATAAAAAAGCATTAGATCTAAATCTAATAAAGTATTTTTTTGTGCTTCTTTGGAAAAGTTAGCTCAAGTTATGGATGTTCTATACATGAAAACAACAAATTTTAAAGAAAAATACTTATTAAATAGTTTTTATCACCTCGATGTTCATACAATGTTACATAGTCTTATACAGTAATTCCTCAACGTTTTACCACATTGACTCTGGCAAAAAACTTGTCAAGTTTGTGACTCTTTTAGCGACTTACAACATGGAGGTCTAATAGCTATTGCTTATGTTCAACTGCTGTGGCTGCTGCTGTGCATTGACAGAATATATCTTATTATTTTTAGATGTTTGAACTCGAAACATCATACAACTAAATATATATATATATTTTTTTTGGTTACCGTAACATGACTTCTGTAACTTATACTGCCATAGACTTGTAAATTTGAAGAGTTCAAGTGATTCTTTAAACGAATAAACCTGTCGCAAAAATCTTTGAATGCAAGCTGTGTTTTACATCGCACCAACTTTACATGTCATATATTTGGTAGATCTTGCCTTAATTCATACCTAATTCGGCCAAAATATGATAATAACTGATTCGACGTGTTACAAACTTTGTGAAAATATTTGTATTACAACTACTGAACAGATTTGTCTCCTGATCCACATGCACAAAAAAAATCTTATAAGAATTCGTCTGAAAGGAATTTTTGCAGCAATACACCGAAATTTAGCCAGACTTGTAAGAATGACTATTACCAACATCACGTATCAGGAAAATGTGGATGGAAAACTCTCAGGGCTTTTCGAATGCTGGATTTTATGGGTTTTATGGCAGGCATCGGCGCTAAACCGTACCAAGTGGCGGTATCGAGAAATTTTTGGAAAAGTCCTAGAATCGGCAGTAGCGCCTGATAAATATGTCTAGATATCATGGGTCAGCTTGCCACCTTTACCACACTTCTTGCAGACTATACCGAACTATTTTGAAGCTTACAAATCTTCACAAAGACCTTAAATAATAATGTTTCGAAATTATCAAAATCTTTTCAGATGTTAATTAATTGTTTCTAACTGTGTCTTCGTTGGACAATCATCAATCTTGTTTTTACAAAATGTCACGAATTTCTGAAGAAAGCATCAAGAGAACACATCCATGAACCATCCATCTGTACACGCATTATTAATGCTTTATTCGAATCAAAAATGAATGCGAACGACTTACCGAACATTAATTGTGTACCATATATTGCCACTGGAAATGGAAAACTGTCACCGTGAAGCTCGGGTAATCGCTTTCCTTCAGCAGCGCTGCTCGTACTGGCTTCTGGTGGCCTTTTAATTAATTACCACGAAAGAAATTTCCGTTTGCCCAAGCCCATCGTTTCCCTCCTGTTGTCGGGCCGCATCGGTCGGTGGTCACTTGTACGTCGAGCCGTACGAGGTTTCAGCAAAATGTTTCGCACCCCATGTTCCCGGTCGCATAGGGACGGACTATCGCACTCGACGGTTGACATTTTGCTGTGGCGATAAAACAGCCCGGTAAAAAAGCCATCCAAATGCTTGTTTTGAAGTGGTGTATGAATAATTAATTAATTAAAAACATCGGGGCTTTTGTGAAATGGCACACGCGTGCGTGCTTTTCCCCCGGCGTTTTTCCGACCCACCGTTGAGTGGGTTCCCGTGTTACAGTATGGGGTTTTGGAAAAACTCGAGACATCAGCGTCATTACAGCAGAATAACAGTTGGAACAAGTCGTCGCTGTTATTTGTGGTTGTGCCATTCATTTCTTTGACTGATTTCCAGTTTTTTTTTGTGCGTATTATTGTCCTTTTTTATTTCTTGTTCTTGGTGTTCAAACAATACAGTGTACAGTTTTTGGTGCGTTGAATCATGGAAAGCAGCAAATGTTATTGGTGAAGAACGAACGGATTCTGGTTGGAATGATTGTGAAAGGCCTTCAGTGAAAGGTGTTAAACGAAAGGATCTGTATTTAATGCTCAATCTTCAGGGAAGGCAAATGAATATGAGGAACCATTGCCAGTGTTATTTAAGTGTAAGGTTTTGTTATTATAAATCTGAAAATTAATAACGTAAGAATAAAAGTATAGTTAAAGTACATCGTTTTTTTGTTTAAAATATACGTTGTTGTATCTTCTGCTACGTCAGTTTTAAAATATATACTTATTATCTTGTCTTATTCATACTTCATACTGTTAACACATCATTTTTAGTTATGATAATGTTATTCTTTTTTTTACGTGTCATATTTCCTTTCCGTAAGTGTTTTCTTATTTATGTTTTTGCTACCTGCTTTCCTTGTTATGTCTTTATGTGATAAGTTTTTACTTTATTCTTGAAATTATGAATAGTATTCATATATTTTTTTAATCAAATTATATCTAAAAGTAACGTTTTAATTTTAAATGCTTTTATTGTGTTTTTTTTCATGTTGTCCTTGTTATTTTACATCTTTTCTCGCTTTTACTTTTACTATAATGATATACTATATTAACACATTTATATATTATTTACCATTATAGTAAAATAAAAAGTAAAACACAACACAAACCGAAAAACAGCAACACAAAAACACCATAAACCAAATGAAATAGTCCATCCGCACGTCTGAAAAGTGATTTTTGTCGAGGAAAAACCGAAAAAGTTTCGCTCACCATTGTGCAGTAGTTGAGTGCTTGGCTGATAATAGGCAACAAAGCGCCGCACACATACCCAAGGCCCAAACTGGGAAGGGGGGAGTTGGGTGGAAAACCTCGGAATAAAAACGAAGAGGCTTGAAAGAAATTTTGCACTCCACGCCAAAGGGTCCTCGCGAGGGTGTCGCCAGCTTTATGTTTGTGTCTGCGTGTGTTCGTGTGTGTGTTGATGAAGCAACACAAACAAGTGTACGAAGCGGCAGATAGTGTGCCGGCTTCTGCAGTACACAAAGCACCATCATTTTATCGTTTTATTCGGTAGCTACAGCAGAATGAAAGTGCTCATATTGCTTTTTATTCGGATGGGCGTGGATGGGGATGCTTTCTTTGGCTTTTGTAGCCGTTGTCTCTGTCTGCTGGTTGCTGGTACGTCCGCCGGTAACAATGGGTGCTGAGCATGGAAGAAAGGAAAGAATAAAACAGTGCTTTTTACTTTATTTGAAATAAAACTGGGAAAGAATCAGGCATTATAGTGTTTAAAGAAAAGATTGTTTTATAAACAGAGACTCGAAGAGATTCATGCATCTTTATTTTGTTGTGAATCACAGCAAGTTGGGTTTAGAACCTATTAAATGAATCAACTTTAACCACCCTTTATCGTGTGTGTCTATAACCTTATGCTCATCCTTTCTATATTTCCTTTTTTTGTTATTATCTCATTCGGTTCCCCTTTCTTATTCATAAATAAATGGTTGTCACTTGCATTTTGAGAGAGCGGTTTTTTCTTCTCCTTTCTATTATCAGCTTTGTTGTAATTATTACTTTTATTCCCGTCGTCTAAAGCGTTCTCTGTCACGTACGTGCGGCCGTGTACCACAATTAACCAGCCACATTTGCATACGTACCGAATGGTTGTGTCGGCTGTTGCACCACGGTTTGTCGATATTGAGCCATTGTGTCATTATACTTCGGCACAGAAAGTCAACCCTTAAGTGCATCAATTTTCCAACCCCTTTTCTTTTGAGCGCACGTGATAGTAAATGCGCAGGGTCGTTTTCATTCAGTGCCTGTGTTGCATTCTGGTAAAGGTTTAATGACGGTTTGAAGAATGTGTAAACATTGAGTATGCATTTTTCTTATAACAGTCAAGAGATGGGATTTTATATTGTTTGAGCGAATAATGCAATTATAATTTGAAAAATGAAGATTATAAATTAAAACATAACAGTGACAATACAATAGTAACAGTGACAATAGTAATAAAAATGACAGTAAAAACATAAGCTTAAGTAAATGGATTGTAAATATAAGTAGGAACTTAAAAGAATCAACATTGTACAAAATATTAGACAGGAACACAAAGATGAAAAAAGAAAGCAGATGGATCTCGGATTATTCAAACATAGAAGTTAAAAAAAGCCTTCAACTTCAACAACAAACAGAATAAAATTAGTTACAAAATAATTCGCAAAACGTACGTGGTAGATACGACTTTAATATGGCATAAAAAAATAACAAAAAGATTAAGCTCAAGAAACAAAAATGTCTAATAAAAAACCAATAAAGTGATCACTCTAAAATATGGTTATCTAAAAGAAATAATAGGCCAAAACACAACTAAAATTTGAAACAATGATGCTTACAATAGAAAGGAAATTAAAATAATGGAAAACCCGTACGAGAAAGCACTTAAAGCAGGAAAGACAAAATGAAAACCGCAAGAGTAAAAATGATCCAAAAAACCATGACTTGAAAGGCAAGCTTGATATTATTTACTAGCCATTGTAATCTAATAAATGAATAAATAAAAGATAGAATTTTAAATAGATATAACATTGGAAGAATTGAGATGTTCAAAAAGAAGACTGCAAAACTGTCATAGACTGTGATAGGCACGGCTTATCGAATGTTTGGCTTTATAACAAGAAATGATAAAGTATTTAACGATTCAAAGTGTCTCAAAGCTATCTATGCCTCGACTGTTTGCTCAAGCTTAACATTTTATTGAGAGACTTAGACGCCCTACTCAGCAGGTTGGACCTACAAACTAGAGTCGGCGTAGGCTTACTTGACTAGTAGTTTTTAATGTACCGTGGTTCCGTCCTAGCAGACATGGAAGCTATCTTGACCGCTGTTTACTCTTAGGTTTACAACATATTTATCATAGCTATGGCTCTCATTTAATTTACGCACCATGTTTATTGGAGAAAATTGACCAGTATGTACCTGAACGGATGCTTAGAGTAAGAGGGACATTTCGAATACCCTACATGAACAGATCTTATTCTGGCAACGTCTTACTGACAACGATATGCAAACAATCCAATCAATGTGGTGACCTACACTATTTCTATTGGCTTACATTAGCATCGATATATTTAAGAATAATATTTGATTGAGGCTGACTAAAAGTAAAGGTTCAGATCAGTAAAGTATAGTCGAATAGCCGGACCGAAAACAAATAGTTCATATAATTCTAATAAGACATAAGTATCTCACGAATGAGTTAAGAATAATACGATTTAATACCAAAGCTAAAGGTTCTCTAAGGATAAATCTATCATTAAAAAAGTGACTTCAAACTATCCGAAAGTCGTTAAAAAATCTACTATCAATTTCGATTAAATTTAGGTTACCGTTGCCGACTAGATCGACCTCGAACACAGGCGAAACGTAATGAAACATTATTGATTGTCGTGTCATCTGGAGTGCGCAAGAGAAGAAGGAAAAAAAGACTTCGCTACCCAAAACATACGCATATACCCTTGAAGTTGTCGTGTGATGCAGAAAGTGTAATCCTTTAATTCTAGCCCCCAATTTCCACTCCCTCGGACATCCCTTCTGCCACGTCTATCCGCACGTCGAAATGCCCATTTGTCGTTAAAAGTTCGAGCCCCAACATTGCACTGTTGCCGCTGTGTTCGACTCAACCGTTTTTCCCCTACTTTGGCTGGCTGGCTGGTTCGCTTCAAGAAAGCTTCAACTAAACTGCCTGTGTGCTCTTTCTCGCTTAACCATTTTCGATCGCCCTCTCGCTCTCGGTCGCTCGTTCGTTCTCCTTCTCTTCGCGACGCAACCAAAAAGACGCAACGCCTTCCGCGATGTTGATGGGCGATGGTGTTTGTGGGGGGATGTTGTTGGAAACTGAACGAAACCGTCTGCTTTTCCCGGGAAAGCCAATCGTAGCGTGTGAAACAATGCAGCACGCGTTCTGTTCCACGTCCACAACGGCACATGCGCTCCCGACGGCCGGCGGCTCGTGTCCTGGGCTGGAAATCCTTGGAGGGTGCCCTTTCAAGCGCACGCGTTCACGAACTACCCTCTGTCCGTTAGCACCCACTTTTCCCCTCCGGTTCCTCAACCAGACCCAACGATGGCTTCTCTCACCTGTCGCACTCGGAGAACGCGCGCCCTGGGCTCAGAGTTTCTGTCGCCCATCGTCCGTGAAGCGTTTTGGTGATGAGCGCACGAGGGAATAAAACAGGTTTCGTATCGGTCGGGTCGGTTTCGTTCCATCTCATTCCAACGGCAGCTGGTTTCTTCTCACCCCTTCCTTCCCCCCGTTGCTCTGGACACCCTCCCATCATTCCACAACAAGAGAGGACCGCCAAAACCGTTCGGAACGCTCGAAGTCTCGGAACTCGAGAAAAAAAAACAAGGCGCAAAAAAGTGGCCCGGCTTCGTGGACAGCTTCGTGCAAACACGGTTGGCAGGGTCGTTGGGCTCGGTCCTAGGGCGTTCGCTTCGGTCTCCGGGAGTCCCTGACCGTGGTTGGCTCCATCCGTGCTTCAGGCGCAAAACGGGGTCGCAACAATCCTTATCGCTGGCTCAGGCTACTGTGCTACTGTACGCGGGTGACGAGTTCGCTGCTCAACGGTGATCAGTTGCTGATTGTGTTTTTGTTGTTCGAACGTCAAGTCCGTGTGTGTGTGTGTATGTGCGTGTGTGTGTGAGTGTTTTTACGATTGTTCTGTTGCTTCCTGACGACAACTAAACAACGACCCGTGACGCACAAAGTACACAATTCTGGGATGACAAATCGATGGATTGATGCACACAGAGACGTCTGTCACAGGTGATAGTACTATCGACGATAAACAATAGTGAACCAAAGTGCTGTTGAGTGGTAGGTGTACGTGAAGGTAACGTGCGTAAGTGTATGTGTGTGCGCTCCTATTGTGATTCACAATTACACAAGTATCCAAGTGTATTAATGGCTGCAGACCGAGTTAATACGCAGCAACGATTTTATGGAAAAAGCCGATCACGTGATACGATAAATTGCACAGTTTTAAGTGGTGTTTGTGTGATGAAGAAGTAAACAATAATTGAGAAAAATAAAAACGCAAAAGAAGAATAGATTTATTTTGAAAACATAACCTAAAATCAAAATTAAAGTTAAAGTGACAGTGTTCAACGATTAAATAAAAGTTTTAAGCGATTCGGAAAGCTACTGTTCAAGAATATTAACTTCTTATGTGATTGTTTGTGACCAAAGCTGCCAGTGTGAGTATGATGTATGAAAAAAATGTTTACCAATGCACACATATGAATCAGGAGTAAGTAATACGGTTGCCATCTATGGTTGCTAGGTGACATTGGGTGTGACAATGAAACAGACTTAAACAAGCAAGTGAAATATGCACCGAACCATCAACAATTTTCATACAAATAAATATAACTAAAAAGGCATGACATTGACGTATAATTAGCAAATTTAATCTCATTTTAATGTGAAAAACAATCATAGAAAAACTGTCTTTAAGTTCCCTACTACAAGTAAACAAAAGTCTATTTTACTGTTTGATGTACGATAACGAAGCAAGTAAACAATAGGACACCCATCAAACAACAACAAAATGGTGGCGATTTATATCGCTCTCTGAAGGTTGGATTTATTTAATGTTGTTTATTATTTAAATACAATTTCGCAAACATTACATTTTGTTGATATTGTTCTTAGCTGTTAGTGTTGTCGTGATAATGAAATATTGAGGTGTGTTTATGTGTTGTAATTATAAAAATTGTTCCTTACTACTGGAGTCTATTAAAGAAACATTTTAAAGCGTTTTTTACTGTAAAATAGCCATTTTCTTAAGGTTACTTATTCTTTGTTTAAACTCAACATTTCTCAAACAAATCTTCGGATTAGTCGAGCTTCTTTCGTCTACAGCAGAAGATAAAGCCACAGAAAAAGCTTCCCTATATTGACATATGGAGCAAACTGGGTCCGCTTTTGCCTACGAACCAATATTTATCCTAACTGCAACGGATCTTCTAGCGGTCGAAAGGCGTACGTCCGCCGAGTTGTCTTAATTTCGTGCTCGAGGTGTTGAATACCACCCGACAAAACCTCAATGATAATGATGAAGAGATAGCGAGCCAAGCTCCATTGCTTGGGAAATCCTTCGCTTACCCTGTCTGAGTGCGCCGATGGTTGGAGATCCCGAAAACCGATTTCTTCTCTAGTGTTTGCACAATTTCAACAGCACCGTACTGTGGCGCTTGTTTGACCGTGGCTTGATGATAGCTTTTGATTCCATTTTCCAACGTGACACTCGAGTGCTGATGAAGTTGATCCGTCGTGAGCCGTAAGTGAGTGATTCCAAGGGTGATGTTGCGTGTGTGTGTCTGTGTGCTCTTGTGTGCTTTTGATTCTCCACCCGAAAAAAAACCAAGATGTCGAATGTTTCGTCAGCACGCGCTCTGTTGTGAGGTGGTGAAAGTGGTCGGAAGGATGAGACCGAGGGGCTATTTAAAGAGCGGCAGAAGACGTCGTGAAAAAGCAAACGATTTCTTCAAAGACGCAAGTTAAAAGCGGGACCACAATGCTGATGAAAGAATAATAAACAGTAGAGTCTTCTTGAACAGATTTGAATGGTGCGTGCGTGATTGCATTATCTTCCGAGGCAGTTCTTGGCCCCGGGTGCTCGGGAGGAATTAATTCCGTGGATATATCTTTACTTTGTATAATTTAGCTGTTTTGTGTACATTGTTTGGACGGGGAGAAAGGTTTACAATGGAGCAGAATTGAAATAACATGACAAATGTCAATAGTTTGGTAAAGCGAAAGAGAGTTCTCGAGTGCCGAAGGAAATTGATACACATTTTCACTCCGAATGGGTACTTGTGGACGTGTCCGGGAATGTGTCTTTGATCATTTAATGCCAAACGCGGTTAGCGTAAGATTTTATACCATTTATGGCACACTGCAATGACTTTTTCAGTTTATTTTTTCGTTTTTATAGTGTTTAAATCAATATCATAATAATTAAAAATAGGATTGTTCCTTTTTCTTTTCTTTACTTTTGTAAATGCCTTTTCCCTATAGTGCAATCCTTCTACGCTTGATTTCAAATCGATAACTTTAGATTCAAAGTAGCATTGCAGTAGAAAATAGGAACATATAACGCTTTAAAGCCATAATAATATTCCAAGTTGATTTTTGGCGTACGTTTGTGAACTAAGTAAGGATCAAATGAGGCGAAAAAGATAAAATTTTGCAGAATCAAGATGATATCCAATGCATTTTCAACGAAATATGTGTAACAACACACAAAACACAGTTAATAAAAAAAAACGAGTATTTAACCTTTTATCTTAACGTTTTCATTCTATTAAAATCCATTACAAATTATATCGTATGAAAACGGTTGAAGCATTAAAACAGATATCAAAATTTATACCGATCATTAACGAAATTTTTATTTGTTATTACAAAGCTAAAAATAATCAAATATCAATTTATTGTCTTCTTCTTCTTCTTCTCTAACTCTACAACCTCGGTAGGTCCTAGTCTGCTATTTCTAGCTTTCTATTACTTGTTGTTACCCTTAGTTGGATAGTCGGTCCTGCGTACGGGGACTTTTGTCTACAGTAGCTTATTAACAACAGAACACGTTAAAGCATTATCTTGTACACAAAAACCTAAAAAATCGTACTGTAAGGCTACTGGCATAAATACAAACATAACGTAACGGTTAATAACTATAAGACTATCTTTTCAAACTGCTGTTCTTGATACTTCTACTAGGTATAGTTATAGCAAAAATGTATTAAAAGCATCATCAGCATCTTAGCTTTGTATAGAATTTTAGGTTTTGTTCAAAAATGCCAAAAAATTTAGTGAAAATGCATAATTTGAAGAAAGATTTAAAAACTGTTTAAAATATACTTGATATATTTTTACTATCGGTACTGGTGTATGTGTAAGTTAATAATAGTGAAGAGGAGATACACAAAAACTCTGTAAAAATATGGCTTAAACTTTAAAATTAACGATCCTAAATGATATTGCAGTATAATATGGTTTAACTATATTTTAATCAGAATGACAAAAAGAGACACAACATCGATTAAGAAAATCGATTAAATAATAGGATAGTTTTCCCAACAATTTTAACAAATTCAAATAGAAAAAAACCAAATCGATTCGTAAAAATTTCATTCCTAAATTAAAATAACTGAACACTTTATAGTACATAGTACATAGCACATAGCATGGTAAGGTGTTAGATGTGAGTCTCACTGATATGGTATGGTCCCTAAATTCGTAATGTGATTATACTTTGCAAGAAGAGGCACAAGCATGGGAATCGCTTTAAAAATATAATTTGCCACCACAACTACCAAAACGACTTTGATTACTTCTTTCTTGGCCTAACGACCTCCTAGGTCATGCCTGCCATTTTTTTTGGCTTACTAGACTTATTGTTACCGTTGGATAGTCAGACCTCACTATGGGGGAACGGCCCAGATGAGACTTGAACCCCGGTTCTGCCGTGTGAAGACCGGCACCGCTGTCGCATCACCACCGGGCCGCCTTGATTACTTGTCTTCCTGTTAATAAAAGGATTGCTAATGATTAATAAAGGAGCAATACGGCCAGGCCGTTCTATATGAATAAAAAACTAAAATAAAATAAAAGGATTACTTGTTTTATCGTTTTTCGAAAGTCACAGAAAATCGTTAGTTAAAGTTGTGATATTTTCTTTTCTCGATTTCTCGAGTTTTTATGTCATTTGACATACTTATTACTTTGAGAGCTTTCTTCTTCCTTGGCACTACAACCTCGTGAGGTCTTGGCCTTCTATTGCTAGCTCTCTGTGACTTAGTTATACCCGTAGCTGGATAGTCAGTCCTGCGGACGGGGAGGCGGTCCGCCGGGATTCGAACCCCGGTCCTGCCGTGTGAAGACGGGCGCCACTATCGAATACACCACCGGGCCGACCCGGAGAGCTTTAGACTCATTCATTTAATTTATTCAAAATTATACCTTTATCTAACTCAAATTGTCTTGAAGATCTCCTCTCATATAGTGGCATGCCTAATAAGAGAAGATGGAGAATTCTCGCCTTAAAAAATTGAACTTAAATATCTGTCAGAACCACTCATCTTGTCGCAACATGCCGTTTCTATTCATCTTCACCAAGTATATGTTATTAACGTTCCATCCCTTTTAATACTCTCATGTCACATTACCTGCCTGAATAACTTCCGTGCTACAAACACAAACCGCTGTGAGAGAAACACTTTCTGACTGAAAAGCCACCAAACACCAAATAGCCGTCGGCAAAAATCCCATTTCCTCGTACTGCTGGTCTCATACTCACACTCCAAGAAAACACACCCTACAGAAGCGCAGGTCACCATTTCGGCTGGAAGTGGGTTTTTAAGGGAAGCAAAATTATTTAATCGGAACCGTATGCTTCCTCGAACCAGGAGTAGGGAGTTCCCAAAAAAAAAACACAAGAAGCAACCAGATGCGGAAGGGAAGATTAGGGAAGCGTAATAAATATGTTAAACATTTGAGTCGTATTAGCAAATGTGCGTGAGTGTGCGAGTGTGTGTGTGTGTGTGTGTGCTGTCGATAAGTTGTTCACACTCCCTGTCCCTCGAGGCATACCTGCATGCACCGGTTGGGCTTGGTTTTATGGAGCAACCTTTTACAACTTGAACGGAACTTGCGTGCAAAGTGAAGTTCGCTGAGGATTAACCACCCAATTGTTGGAGGATGCGAGGGAGTAAAGGAGGTCTTGGTTGTGGGGCAGTTGGTGTTTTTTTCCTCGGACAAGTGGGCCAACGTGTCGTGCACGTGTCGTAATAACCGTCGGCCGAAAAAAGTTGGTCAAAAACGTGCTCCGAACGAGGTCGCAAGATGGCCGCCACGTTGACGTGACGATTGTGCCAACGTGCGACGACAGTATTATTCAATTAGAACGCTCGTCTAAGTTCTAAGGTCACCCCGAGGGAAGAACGAATCGGTGGAACCCTTTTCTTTCGACGTAATGAAAGTGAAACTTATGCAAATCTGTGGTCACCGTGTCCTTTCGCTAATTGTGTCCGTTCGCATTGAATTGTTGCCTTGTTGAGGAACAATGGGTAAAAATATCTTTCCGGTTAATAGAATCCCGTTTTCTTTGTGGTTGTGGCGGGAAAAGTGTAGCCATTTTTTCGTTGTGTGCTGTGTTGCATTATTAAAAGTAAAATGACAGTTACATTCTGACGGTGCGTTACACCTACCATCGTTACGGTAATGGTGACGTAACACACTGGGAAGGAAAGTTTTTAGCCTTTTGTATCCTTTCTGTTACCTTTTTTTTGTCCAAATGTTACGTCCTGCATTTTATGCGATTATTAAGGGATACAATTTTATGTAACATTCTAATTTGTTATTTCATTTTTCTTATCCCTTTTATTCACTTTTTCTTCGTTTAATTTTAACCTTTTTATACCTTTTTTTAACTTTAAAGCTTGCTTTATTTTTGTTTATTTCCTTCAAGCGTAAAAGTTATTTCATATTTTAAGTTCATATCTTTTAGAACATTATCTCTTGCATTACTTTTTTCTTGTTACTTTCGGTAGGTTACATTTAATTGGATAAATTTATTTTCTATATCGAACTATTCACAGTTGACCTAAGAACTTCTTCATGGGGATACAGTAATGAAAGGATTGTTGTAATTTTTGGATTTCATTTTCCAAATATTTTATTTAAAGTAGATAAATATATTAAGACTTCTATAAACACCTATTTTTGCACTAGTTTTATTTTGAAAACTGACAATTGAGAGGAAAGAAGGCACCATTTGCGCACCTAAAATTGTCCATTTGTGTGACTCTGTGTAGTCATTAAATCTTAGTCATTATTTAATGACTACACAGAGTCACAGCTCCATTATACAAAAAATAAACCAAATAAATGAAGCAATTTAACTGCAAAAGGGAAAAAACACCATCGCATAGAATTGTAGTAAATCCCACAGTTTCGCCTTCATAACGCTTCAATGATACGATAAAAACTCACCCGAACTGAATCGCGCACTCGACAAACATCATTAAATAAAACTCTTACCCGTCACTCGGTTTCGGCTGTAGCTCTTTTCTTCGGTGACATTGAGCATTTTTTGTAACATTTCGTCTTTTTCTATGGCTCGCATTGAAAATGGAAGGTTTCATACCAAGTGGCCACCAGATCTTGCACCAAGCACGCTCGCGACAAGAGGGCTGTGAGAAAAACTGACGGAAAACGACGCTTATGATACCATAATTCTCCAATTATCGTTCCCCCATCACCCTTGGCATGCACGAGGTATCATTCGGTGCGTTCGGTGCTATGATGAATGTAATAATATTTCGTCTTTTTACTTCGCCTTCGCCCACCTGCCAGCCTACCAGTCTTTCTGTCCGCGCTGGCTTTTCGCAAAACACCAGTGGCATAAAAATGGGGAACTGTCTAAGGAAAAATGCCACCGCTTCTTCGACAAATCGCTGTGCGGGAGAAAAGTGCGCTCTCTGTTCGAAATGCTACTCGGGATGGTGGGCTTTTTTTTTCCTTTTCGGGGCGGATGTTAAACTCGACGATAAGGCAACAAGGGAAGAAACCCGGAGAAACCCTGGTGGTGAAGGTTTGTTTGTGTTTGCTGAAAAGATTATGTCGCATTGAGTGGAGCATTATGACGCATTATTATTTAGGGGTGGCAACCATTGGGTACGATAGTCAGGAGACAGCCAAGAATAGGAGGGAACGAGAGAGAGAGAGTCGAAAAGTTACTAATTAAAGCTATAAATTGTGACGTGAAAAGATGCTTTCCAGTTTTTCCTTCTTTTTTGTTTGTGTGTACTTTGCTGGGTGAATGGGACTGCATTTCTTTTATGCTCGTTATCGTGCAGAGGAAAGTCGTAGGCAAGCGGTTGGAGGGGTAGCATACGTTTGTCTGTTTGGGGGTGGATAAGCTGACTTATTTCAATCATACATGAAAGCGATAAATCATTAACTTATAATGGAGCTAATGCGAATGCTGAAAGTGACTGCGGGATCTTGTTGGAGACTACTTTGTAAGCAATTGACAGAGACCTTGGGGATGGTTGAGGTTCATTTTGCTTCTACAATGTATGTTAATTTGTTTCTGATTTTATTTTACTTTGGTAAAACAGATGATTCAATAGAAACCTTCTTATCAATATCCAGTGATTCCTTATTTGAATTGGTAGAATTTCTAGGATTAATTACATTTTCTCGAACGATTTAATCGTACATTAAGCTACTCTCTCAATTTTTGGGACACCATAAAACCTTTCTTAGGCATTTTCGTGTAAATTGAAGTTGGTTGACTCCATAAAATTTTGTGAATGAAGCATAGAACAACTGTTAAATTGTAGATTTTGTGACAGTTTTCAACCATCTGGAGATTAGAACACAAGCGTGCAACACAGCTTATCGATAATACGTGCATTATCGATAAGTTCTTGTTCTGTTAATTCTTAGCAGCGAGCTACATCGCTTTATATGCTTAGGGACATACACTTTCTATTCTCGATAGTATCGCGGGTGCATCAATTTCATCTTTAATACCTTTTGTAATAAAACGCATCATGAGCTTTTTAAGCCAATTTAAAGACTGCATACTAAGTAAAAGTCATCTGGTCATCAGAGGTGCATCATAGTATAAACAAACGAAACAGATGCTTCTGGTCCCGAGTTTTTCTTCTTATGAGCCTCGTGCATATCGACAGTGATGGATTTACCTATAAACAGGTTGTGAGGATCGTAACCATTTAGAAGGCTCCAAACGCCATAAGAGGGCCTCTTATAAGGACATCATCAGAACTCCCTATGCTAAGGGTCTCTAAGAGGTTTGATCTGCCAATGCTGGTCTCCTATATTGGAGGCTTAAATCAACTTCACCGTCAGATTGCTAGTCTCGTGAGCTTGTTTTAAGCATACGCTCTATGCGTAGGAAACAATTATAAAATTAAAGTAATGTACATACACCAGTGTAATCCACTTCGGCGTGGAATAATTGTTTACACACAGATAGAGTCGTTCAGTTTTGGAAGTATGTAAATCGATGAATAAAAACAGGTAGCCGATATGCTTTCTCAATAACGTAAGTGTATTGCTCACGGAAGAAGAGAAGAGAATGCTTAACTACTAACTTATATGAAAGTTAAGAGTGTAGTTACATAAAAAGGACCCTTTTTACAAGAAGAGTGAGTTTGCAGAGCACCAATTGCAAAACTTTTCCAAATTAAGCTGAAGTTTCGAGCAGTCTGTGTCATATGTCTAATGGTAGTATACATAAGTAAGCTTTAAGATTGGAAGAGCAAGATCGTTCATATTTAGGACAAACAAAACTGCTTGGTGGGACGGGCAACGTATACTGTATTATGAGCCACGTTAACACAGTCAAATATCAAAATATAGCCATTATTTAAAGCCCGCTCCAGACGAAGCGCAAACTAGATTGCAAACTAAAACGCAAAGGCTGGCAGTAATGTCATACCATACGAATTTGACAGCATTTTGTTCGCAAAATCGTAGTTTGGCCATGTTCCTATCTTCGTGGTACAAGATTTAACTCTATAGTTATAATATCTTTGACAACGACCGTATCTCCCACATTTCTAGCATTAGAACACTAGGAACCAAACTAGAAACACAAGGAAGGGCTGTTGAAAGGACAACGTTTTCAAACATCTTAACTCTTCTTATGGATTGGAAACTGTCATATAGATTTAAAGCCCGCTCCAGACGAAGCGCAAACTAGATTGCAAACTAAAACGCAAAGGCTGGCAGTAATGTCATACCATACGAATTTGACAGCATTTTGTTCGCAAAATCGTAGTTGCGCTTGGATTTGCGCTTCGTGTGGAGCGGCTTTAAAGCCCGCTCCAGACGAAGCGCAAACTACCCAGGCTGCAAATGTCACATGAAAAGGCGCCTTTTCGCTGTCCGTCGGGCCGCCCGAAGGACTACGGAAAGGCGACTTTATAACGATAGTTTAGGCGCTCTTTGACAGCTAACGAAAATCAAGCTACGGAAAGGCGACTTTATAACGATAGTTTAGGCGCACTTTGACAGCTAACGAAAATCAAGGGAAATATAGAAAAGCTTATTTACCTTGGTTTTTCGACCTAGGGCAAAAAAAACATAGTAACCCTTCTCTCGCTCTTCTTCTCCATATTGGTATTTCTCAATTATGCTCTGCTTGCTGCTTTCCTCTCATCTCATCTTGGCTCTCTTCTTCTCGCTTTCTGTTGCTTTGTGCTCGCAGATCTTTTTCTCATTGTGGCTCCTTTGGTGTTCCATATAAGCGTTGAACTCTATTCCTCCGTATTCGCTAGGTATGCATTTGTGTTAACTGCTACGCGGTCCAATAACAACCGATAAGGTCGCTGTACACGATACGATTCTAACGCGAATCTTCACTGACAGCGAACCTTTGTTTCAGTGTATTGGTGCATTCGAGCAGATTCGGCGAATCTTTTCGAGCAAAAAAGATTATCCGATTTTGGCGGACAACACGAATCTTTTGTGCGAATCTTTGATAACATTCAAGGCCTACTTCTCTTTTTTCTTTGAGCGGAAAGTACTGATGTCTTTCTTCAGGTACCAGAAAAGCAAAGATGATATCAAAAAATTTATGAAAAGATTCGTGCCGTGTAAACGCAATATTGCACGCGATTCTTTTTTACAGCGCGAGCGATTCTTTTTTGTGATGGTATTGGTGAGATTCGCCATCAAAGAATCGTATCGTGTACAGCGACCTATACCTTTATTGACGCATTATAAACGTTCTTCCCGATTAACGCATAATGAAAGAGTAACTGTATGAACATAGCTTAATTTTTTTTTATTCTTGAAGCACGGCCTGGTCGTATTGCTATAGCTTAATTGTGTTGAACATATTTTAACAAAGTTATTCGAAATATATACACTATATAATATTTATTCAGATCAAAGCGACCAAAAAGTGTTTTTTTGTACATATTGATAAAATATTTAAGAAGAAATATACAAACTGATTTTTATTTATTTTTATCAAAAGAACCTTTTATTAGTTTAATACATTTTACTACAATAAACATACTATATATTCGTTTAAAACGTTGTCATTTTTAAACAAAACCCTTTGCGTACGTTACGTGAGATATACTTCCTCTGTGATAAACGAAGGGATATTGTTCATTATTTTTATCCTCATGATAAGCCTCAAAAGGTACAAAAGGTCGAAGAAAGTGTTCGATGCTTGCTGGTTTTGACGATTCTCGCCGCCTCTTTCTTGGATGGATGTGGTGGGAAGTATTCTGCACTTACGCGCACGTTCGGGTTCGGTTAATCCTCTTCGTTACGTTCGTCAACTTCTTGTTCTTTATCCTAACTTGCAATGAGATAATCGACTTCCTGTTCTTCAGAAACACTCCTGTTCGACTTCCTGAAATTCAGAAATAATTACTTTAAAAGAAGGTTTACAACTTCATTGCTTTCACTTACCATTCGCATTTCCTCGTGCTTAAAACTCCTCATCCTGTTCTGCTTTCATGAGCCGATCACGATTACGATACAGATTATAATTGTATCGAATCCGCTTCGCAAATGAGTTCTCCATGATGTTTTCACTTCAAAATACGCAAATATGACCAATTCGCTTCAAATATCACTGAACTCACTCTTGCATTCGACTTCGTTGCTGCTGTGGTGATTCTGATCAAAGCACGCTTTGATTATGACTGCAAGAAAAACAACAACAACGCTAGCCAAAATACCACCATCAACAATACTAATGCCCACGATTTTTTATTCATAGTGTGAAATTCACGAAAAACCATCTGAAAATGATGGCAACTTGCGTGTTAAATTTAGAGGTGTGCATTTCATGTACTTTCTTGTATATTTCCTGCTACATAATTAGAAAAAATGCGTAAAAAGCACTTAAACTCTTTAACCTGGTAGCATAAATAGACAGAGTTAGCCCGTTCGGCTGTCGTTTGCAGCCTGGGTAGATTGCAAACTAAAACGCGAAGGCTGGCAGTAATGTCATACCATACGAATTTGACAGCATTTTGTTCGCAAAATCGTAGTTGCGCTTGGATTTGCGCTTCGTCTGGAGCGGGCTTAACAGCTTAATTCGCCAGGGTACTTTTAAACCAAGAACTCCAGCAGGACTCATCAACAACTCTTGAAACACATCTGAAAGCACATAAAGTTAATAAGATCATCAAGATATGATAATCCTTTTCTCGTAAAACCAAACTATTGAATACTATAACATTTCTCCAAATTCGTAAGGAAATTATAGCTAAAAATAGTATTAACAGTTTTTAAAGTTGTAATAAATGTTACGAAAATTGACAAATATAAAACAAGAAAAGCACGTTGATAGAATGATGTTCGGGCATAACCGGTGTCGGAGATTATGGTTTTTTGTGCTTGTAACTAAAACTACCACAAAGCTCAAAATAACTTTGTGCTAATTTTATATAAGTAATTGATTGTTTTAATACTAAGCAAATGATATTTTTTTTAATCATGTTCATTACTTGATTTGCTAAAAACCCCAACTGTCAAATTAACTATCGTAAATCGGATCCCTTCGAGTGAATGTCGTAAGGGGTAAATTAAATTAACAACTGGTTTAGTGTAGCTTAGCTCACCTCAGTGACAATCCCTGTTTCGGCACGATAGACAACTTCTTCCATGCTCGGTTTAAATTATTCTCAATTGCACGTAAAAAAACACAAACACACACACAAACACATAACAACAATATTGTAAAGAGCAACAACACAATTCGACTCCAAACAGTATCGCACAAGCAGTACGAAATGTTTGGGTGTCCCGAGTAGGTAGGTGAGCCGCAAAAAAAAAGTGATGAACAAAACGAACCATTCAATGCTACCAATGCAATCCTGTCTGGGACGCATAAAACACACGGTGCCACATAATAATCGTACCAACAATCCAGGGAACAGCATCCGATATGGAACGCCAAGCACGGTAAGAGGCACCGACGGAAGTATTGCACACAGCGCCACTCGTTAGACGACGCCAGGGTAACCGAAACCTGCATCACAACCACCGTAAGGGTTTCCAGCAACCTCACCACCCAACTGGTCCTGTCCCACCCCACCCAGCCGGCATTGGCTTTTCATTAGGATTCAGTTCATTATTTCATTTCAATTTTCCAATGGAACACAAAACAACAGCCATTCAGTTGGAAGGCCGGCGACGGCACACGGGCCGACACAACAATGGCGACAAAAGCCCGGGCACAAAAAAACCGATCCACCGCACCCGGGACACCCGGGAAAACCCTGTTCCCTGTTGGACAACCTGTCAACCTGTGACAGAGGGACACGGGACTCACGGCGCCAGCGCTTTTTACAACCGTTTTACCAACTCGAATCGGCTCTCGCCCCTCATTATTGCTCGATGTTTTTCCCGCTGTATTGAGGCAGAGATTTAATGAAAATGGACGAATTGTCGAAGCAATAGCCGGGCGAACCAGTGTCCCGATGGGATTGGGTTCGCATTGTTTTGGGTTTTTGTGTTGTGCTGTGTTGTCGGTGGAATTTCTGTTTCGGCTTGAGGAATTTCATTGTCTTTTTTGTCGACAATTTGACGTGTAGCTGGCATACTCTTGTTGCGCAACACTTGTTGTGCTTGAATCGGGGATTTGGGGGTGGAATACACCCGGTCGTGATTGGAACTAATACTTCGATAAAATCGATCAATAGGAAGAGAATTTAATGAGTAGTTCCTATCGGGAAAGTAAGGATATAACACATATGTACAAAATAGTTGGGTTTAGGAGTCATCCTATATTTTCTTCGAACTTAATTGAAGCTGAGTAATTGATTGAGGACCCTGAAAAATATTCTATCCTTAAGATCTTCGATGGCAGAGGCGTTATCAGCGCTGATCCTCACACGGTGGTACCGAAAACCGAATCAACTATGTCAGAGGTCCTAGATAAGGCAGGATCCAACAACAGATCGTCAATGGAACACTTCTCTTCAAGTTGTCTATCTTCTCCACTGCTCTCTTGGAACAATTTACCAAGCCTGAGATAGCCCCCAAAAAGTCTTTGCGTTGTGTTTATAAATGGAATCGACAAGATCCTGTAGGCAATTTGAACTGTATGTTTTTGAACGAGGAGTCCGATAGATCAATACTATAGAATCATGAAGTAAGCTATACATCCAGGACGATCGTTAATAATAGCACATAAGAATATTAAGAGATCGAAACTTACATGAATAATTTTGAATTTAGACAGACTGTAGAAAACCAGTCATGTTCTTGGACATGGGAGTTTGGAGTGGTGGATCAAGCACTTTAGAGGCCCTAACCATAATGAAAGTTTTAGGCTTCCAACATATCGCATCTGTAGACAGGTTCAAAGACAGAGTCCAAGAGGTTTTATTGAGTTCATGATGTCCGTTTATTCAGTTTGGGGCCGTCTAAATCCTTGTGATCCCCAAGCCCTCAAAACTCGCTTATGAAGCCTATCATCCTCTGTTCAAATGTGCGGAGTAGCTATTAAAAATTCTGGGTCTTAAGCATCTGCTTTGTATGCCTGTACTATGATTCATCCATCTGGACCGACAGTAGACCTGATAATGCATCTTCGGAGCTCACTATATGAAAAAAACTTCGAACGTAGTTCATTGATAGCTTTATTCATAACTACTCCAAATCAACTGATATCGCCGTCAAATTTTGACTTTAGACAACAGGCTTTAGATATTGGTTCGTGACGAGCTAGATGTCAGGATCGTTGCATAAAAATAATTCGTTTAAACCTATCCACGTTTTAAATGCTTTCATTTCACTAACGAGAACCCTAGACAAGATCACAATCATCATTAATGTCGCAATCTAATCACTCCGATCGCAATCTCTCCAATGCTTGTTAGTCAGACAGACAGGATAGTTTGCAAGGATAAGTCTTCTCAGTTCCTAATCGCATAACCTCACAAAAAAAAACCATAACCATTCAACATGAAAGAATGCGCTCGGCAAGATCTATTGACGATTATTGGAGATCCTTTTTTGCTAATGCGACTATTCAACGCCGTGATCAATTGGCAGATCGGACCTATCCACTGAGCACCGCAATCAAACAAACAACAAACGTACGAATCACAGATTCAACTCGAGCAAGTACAATAGACAACCGAAAGCGACCCAACTTAAAGGGTGCTCGATTCCTTACGAATCGTTGGGCGACATCAACAATACATATACATATTTGCCGCGATCGTCATTCGCCGATGTGGTCACATTTTCGAGTGCGGCGCATGGCTTTGCCGCCACCACCCCCTTTTGCTCGCCTAAATATAACCCTTAATTGACACATTACTCACCGGCCGACAAAGACCTGGAAGGAATTGGAGGGGCTAATACAAAACCGACCTGCAAAAGAAGGCAACAAGACAGATTGGAAAGAACACAGAGAGAAAGAGAGAGAAAGATAGTGCAGCACCCAACGGCTGTCGGTCAACTTTGATGATTTTATCATCAATAAGCCTGCCACGTACAATGACAAGCTCGATCAGTGTCAGGCCCCGTGGGCCCCGTGGGTGTAATGGCCACCATTCGTGCTCCGACGGGTGGGCATAGTTATATGGTCGTGCAGGTGAAGGGTGGTGGGTTTGGGTGGGAGGGAAGGGAGGACAACGGGGGGAAAAAGGTGTACAAATGTCTAATCTCCACTAACAACGTGCCGGACTTGTTTGAATCCTTCTGTGCGAAGACCGAGAGCGACTGACAGAGAGAACGAGACCAAGTTTTGTTGCAGCCCGGGCGCGCGAAGCCCAGCAAAAGGTGTTATGATTGATGCAATAAAGGTTTCTCCCTTCCGCCTGGGTGTTCCCCCTGCCCCAAACACAGCCCTTCGGGCCACCTTTAACAACCTTGTCCAATTCGGCTCGATTCGATCTGTCAGTTTTTCCCCATTCATCGTGCCTATCGGCATCTCCTGTGCCCGAAGGCTGGATTGAAAAGTGTTTGGAATGGTGATGCTAGAGATAGGATTCAAGTTTTACCCATATAATCAATTCTTAGAGTATTATCTAACAGTTTTTCTGTTTCTGAAAAACATTTTTTTCTAAATATTAAACCTAAAATATTTTTTAAAGTTAAAAACATTTCATTTAGTGGTCGCCTTTGCTACATTTCATTGCATTCCTACCGACGCGCTATGCTTATTTAGAGCCCAGTGTTTCTTTTTATTATACTCATGCTTCCACCCTTTCATCCCGTCACCCACCCTACCACCCACCCACCAACCTCCAGCGGCCGTCACCGCTCATTTGTGTGGATGAGTTTTGTTTTTTGTTATTGCTGTATGAATATCAGCATTCTTTTGAATCTTGCGACTATTTCTCGCTCTTTTATAAATGATTAGTAGAGCTAAGAATGGTGGGGAAGATAGGTGAGTAGGTGGGTGGAGGGTGGAGGGTGGCATAATACAAAGGCAAAGCCAGCGACTCCTTGATTTCTGTTTTCACGCTCACGTGTGTCATGGCGCGAGATGAAATAGCGATCGCTTACTGTTCGGGTTTTGATCATCCTGTTAAGGAAAAGGCTTGTGCTCGTGTATTGCTGAGGATGATTTGGAATTAAAAGAGGTACTTAAGGACATGTAGGATGCAGGTTTATTTAAAAAAACTTTCTTTCTGTTATAAAATTGACTCTAAAAATGAAAATAATGGGTAAAAACTCAACAATTTTTAAACAGAAAGTCATAAAATGAGTAATATCTTTAAGAAGCTGTAGAAATCTTCAATGTTTTTGCAGCAAATGTAAGTATTAATATATTTTACATCACATTAAACACTTCATTGCACCGCTGGATCAAAGTTCATCACGCACAAAACAAAAGCACAATAAGCCATGGATAACCGCGTTTAGAAACAGAACAACAGAGAAAAACGAAAGAACTTTGCTCGCTCAACAGGGTTTACGAGATCCGTCGCCGAAAATAGCTTGTGGGGTTGGTCGAACAAAAAGGAAAACAAACACTTTCGTTAACGCTGCCACAAACTTCCCCACCCAAAAGGGCACATACACATGCCACATTTACACGCCTTGATCCTGACAGCGTGAAGTAAAAACGAGAAGAAACCAGAAAAACAAAACGAAACCAAACTTACAGAACAGCACGACAGATAAGTTAGGTTACCACCTCGCCCTCGATCTCGTGTGTGTCAGTGCGCCCGGTACAAAACGCTTTTAACGATTCTTTTTGCTTCACTTGGTACACTTTGGCTTGCTTCCTTCGGCCGTTGGAACAAAAGAAGCAGGGCAAGACGTACAGCAGTACATTAATCATTTTTACACCGGCATTTCAACAATCATTTAACGCACACACACACACACACACCGGCACGGTCCGGCTCGCGAGGTTTTGACGCTGGAGATGGAATTTCGTGATCGTGTAGTGCATCCTGGTGGTTGGTTCGGGACCGATCTAGACACGCTGGCAACAGAGTTTCGGGGGTTGCGACCGTTGAGCGATTGCGATTGTAATCGAAAGTGATAAAGCTGAAGCGTGTAGTTTGTTTGTACGTACATTGTGCCCGACCAGCTGGGTTGAAACTGTGTTGAAAGCTTTTGTACGTTGGGATGGGTGTTTTGGATGGTTGGTTTGGAAAATAGCTTGAAAAGATTGTTTTACTTTTATAGCTGCGACTAGATGTCACTGGAATCAATCCAACAAACTGCTTAATTCTTGTTCAAAAACACAAACATGCACAATTATTTAAGCATTCTTATTTGATCCTCTCATCAAGAAAATGCAGTTAGACATTAAGAAGTTTGGAGGTTTAGCTGTACGTGAATAAATAATAAATAAGAGCTATGATAAGAACTAGTGTTGTGCTTAATGCATCTTAACGAGGAGAGTAATTCATATGAATCTTTAGTGAAAAGTCATTCAAATCATGAGTCGACTCGCAGAAGATTCGTGAATCGTCAAAGATTCGTGAATCCCACAGATTCGTGAATTACCAAACAGCAACAGTAAACAAAAGAAAACTATTCAAAATACACATATTAGTTCATAGCCTTCCTTCCTAGGGTCTCCCGAAAACATCCCTTGAAAAGTATTCCTAACAAATTCCTCACAGAATTTCATCCAAGAAAGCGATAAAATTGAAATCAAGAGACTAATGTATGAATTTTAAGTGATTTATACTAATTTGTTGAGGATTCATGAGGACTCATGAATTTTTGGGATTCATAAAATTTTGAAGATTCACGAATCTTTGAGGATTCATGAAAAATTGGGATTCGCGAATCTTTGAGGATTTACGGATCTTTGATATACAGATTCAGAATCATCCATTCAGTTTAAAGATTCATTCAGATTCATGAATCTGAATCAAATTTACCCAACACATTTACCCAGAACATCATGAGGAAAGCTTTGTGTTTCCATTTTCAACCAAACAATCTTCGAAAGCTAGACTCAAAACTGATAGCTTTGAGTACTTCAAGCCAACTGTTGATTCGCCCCAAGGAAGCATCCTGTTTTCGGGACTAATTCTGCAATTGAAACACCTTAATGAAAATATGTTAAAAACTAGGAATTTTATAATAATAACGAATCACAGGTATGAAGTAGAATTGTTTAAGTTTTGAAACAAAGATAACAAAAGGATATTTAAATGATGAGCTCAAATTTAAAATTTGATGAGCTACTATAAAACTAAACAATACTTTTCTATAGGACGGCTGTACCAAGTGTGCTATCGCAAAACAAATTAAAATTATGGAAAAGTTCTGGCTACTTGAAGTTTCATATCAACATATTCGCATAATGCATTGCATTTCCTTGTTTTCGTACAAGTTTAACAATTTTTAGCAAGTCTATAAAACGAATAATGACATTAATTATTTTCCCTATTAAAAATTCAACCACTGTTCATCGACTTGCGAAGAAACAGTCCAACTTTCGGTTTAAATTTATTTTGTTAAATTATGCTAAAAATTTCACTTTTTATTCTTTAAAGTAGCATAATTTTTAGTCCTTTAATGATGTTCAATAAGTATTTTATCGAGCTGAAAACTAGCAGAAGAATTTGTGCTATAAAAACTGACATTTATCAATTGTTTTGCTAGTCTTGTGGTGTGAATTTGTATTAGAATTAGAATTATGTGAACATTTCGAAGATGAAATTGGGAAAAGCTCATCACAATTGTAAGCATAAAAAATATCGATTCAAAAACTTATTGTTGGCATTTTAATAGCATTTACAATTGACAAAAATTGTCAATTAAAACAATCATTTTTCGATGTTAAATGTTGTTGCCCATAAGCATGATCATTTTCATATGAAAAAAGGATTCTAATATAGTTTTCTGGACTACTACAACAATTGATACATTGAAGAGATTTAGGGAAATGGCTAAATTTTTTGTAAAAAGTGCTGAAAATGTTAAATTAGAAATTAGAATTAGAAATTGTAACTAAGGATCACGTTTACCGAAAAGATTTTATTTATTACTTTTGGATCGGTTGTTTCGTCACAATTGAGATTAAATGACTGTGTAAACTCGTCTCCAATTGGTGCACTTACCCTAAGATTAATATAGATATGTTAATTCATTGTTTGGACGGTTTGAGATGAACACAAAATAAATATTTAAAGTTAGTTTTGAAGCACTCAATGTAATAAAGCATAAATTAAATGCACAGAATAAGTAAAGTGCATCCATAGATATTGAATCACATTAAAGTTCGCTTAAAAATATTCTAAAAGCCTAAAATATGTCCCAAAAATACTTAAGTAATAACTTAATTTAAAACTAAAAGGGTTTATCCTTATTTGTTGGTTAAAATAAATGGTTTGCTTTAGCGCATTTCGCTGATTTAACAATCACATCTTCGAAAAAATCTTACAAATAATTTGCAACTTTAGCTAACTAATAGTCACTAACTCTAAAACAAATAGATAACAAACCACAAAAAACACTGCCACAAAATGTAACAAATCGTTGATCACAAAGTGCATAAAATATCTCTCTTTCTGCAAGCAATCTAGCCTTACAATCTCATAACTTCCATCGCTCAGTCGCGAAAATGTTGCCGCGACATTCCATCAGCCGCCGCGCATAGGCGCGCTATGCTGTGAGATGGTGTGAAAATTAATTATGATAAAATTAATTAATTTTTTAAACGTCTTCGTCACCACTTAATGGGCACTCGTGGAGCTCTCACCCGGCCGGTACACCGCCATCCACCGCAAACCGACGCCGGGGGTTGCAAATTTATTTGCCATTTGCATCATTAGCGAGGCCTCCCTTCGTCGATGCGGTTTGAAGGTTTGAAGTGCGAATAATGGGGCAAATAATTAACGATCATTTGCGGGATCGGCCTCAACAAGTTGAGTGAGCGCGTCAAGTTGTTTTCTCTCAGCCCTTTTTTGTTGTTGTTGTTTCTGTTTTGTTTACGACGGAACCGCCCCACGGAGTGTTGGAGGTGGTGGGAGTACTTCCACCCGTGTCGGGATGCACCGTTTTGAGTGGAGAGACTTTGCCGGTGCAGATGTCGTTGGTGATGAGGCAGGCGGGAAAAGGGTTGATTTTAATTAATCAGAACTTCAACTTTCTTCACTGTCACTGATGGATGGTTTGAGGCGATTGAGGTAAATAGCATCCGTTAGGGTAAGGATTATTACCTTGTTTCTGAATAATAAATAAATTAAAGACTCCTAGTTGCAGTAATATAATAAATACTTAGCAAAATTATCTGTATTCCAGTAATTGAATTACTTTATGATTTGGTTCAGCATGTAATTTTTTAGAAATTGAAAACTTAAGCAAAATCCTACAATTTCCTTCAGATTTTGTATGTTTTCAGTGAGGAAGAACATTGAAATTAGTCTTCAGTTTTTGTTAAAACACTTATTTATTAAACATAAACAATATTACTCCGTCATATTTTAAATTAAATAAATAAAAATAATTACTCTTACAGTTCAATATCATCAACATCAATATAAATTGTTCCCCGCATTTGCTAGTATTTCTTTATGTGTTCTCGATATTATTTTCTTACTCAGCTTTATTAGTATGATAAAAAAAATCTTGATACCAACGGAAGTCTCTTTAGTATGCAGGGTCTTTTGGTTCTCTCAATGTGTAGGAATATGCATGATTTTTTTTTTATTCATAAAGAACGGCCTGGCCGTATTATGTTCTTAATAGTCATTAAAAATAGACCATAATAGATAATATCTCTATGGTGAATAGATCTATTTCCTATAATGGTGAGGAGCTAGAGTTTTAGTATGAGCCATTGAAGCTCTTAAAGATATATCTCCAGAGACTTTACTGATACTTTCTGCATCAAGGTGCTCTAAATTTCGTTGGCAGGATCGAAGCTAGAAATATGTTCAGTTGTTTGATATCCAATAGCAAGAATCCACATGAATCGTGTCAAACAGAGCCAGAGTAATGAGGTCCGTTGTCGTAGTCGATTATGATACTAATTTCGCTTTTGGAACTGATGCCGATTACGGAACCAATATCGGAATCAATCCGAGAACCGATTTAACCGATGCGATTTCTGTAGTTACTCATGCCGTAAACATTATTGTTTGTCTTTATTTAACTTTGGTAGTCTAAGACAACTGTAGTTCTTGTGAACTTATTCATAATAACTTTACCTTGTCTAACCTATTTCAATGAAAATGTTCATTTTCTCTACACATCTTCCGACTAAATAATGACTAAAACGTGAAAAATCAATAGTCAATAAGTGGGAGGAATACCTTAGAAAAAACAGAATGGGTTGTTTCAATTACAGTGGAAACAGAGAACAGAGTTAAACCAACCAACCAAATTCAAGGACCCCTTTTCCTGACCAAATCTGGACCTACTCTCCGGAATCAATTTCGCCAAACTTGGAGCTTCCTTGAATTCCTATCAAACCTATATTTTCCCATCGCTAGCAGAGACGCAAGCGTACACGCAAACGAAGCAGATACTTGGGACCCAGAGCTTTTGAAAGAGCTCTGTGCACCATGAGGCTCGATCTAGCTAGATCTCTGTCTTTGGTCCTGTCTACGGGATTCATTAGGGGTCCTAAACTTCCTTTCTGATTAGGAATAGATCCTTAACCAGGTTCGTTTTCCGTAAATTCCCTGGTGATAAGTGCTCTGGCCTACTCGATTTCAAATTCAGGTTACGTACCTTGTTGCGAATACAACCTGGTGAACAAAATTGTAGCTAGAACACGGGTTTTTAGTTTTATCTTTCGATGCTTTAAATATCGTGTCCTTTATGCGCCAATATAGAAAGAAGAACGAGAGAAGAACTCTCGTCTGTATTTATATGACCCGATCGTTTTCCGATGAAGTCCGTGTTCGGCGTGCCAATGCAGGCAAAGCGCTTAAGGGCATCACACACGTTTGTAACATACACATGCTTTCAACGTTACTAGAAAACTCGTTGTTCGATTGTCTTTATGTGCCTGGCATGAGCTATAAAACCTTGCTATACATAACTTTGAATAGAGAACTCTCTTTCTTTCACCAAAAAAATTCACCGGAGTTCCACCAGGAAATTCTGGAGCAGGCGCAGGTGCTCTGAATATCTATGAATGTTCCAAATTAGTCCGGAACGAAATGTTTTACACACCAAATCATGCGATTGAAACATCCAAAGTGATCTCGATTCGTTGGCATTTTGTTTATATCTACAGTGTTATTAAAATTATTTTGTTATGTGAGTTGGGACAAATATTAATTTATTGTACCGCATCACCACAATAGTATCATAAAAATATACACTAAATGATTTGTCCTCTTTCATTACTTATCTTGAGAGCAACCAGCATTGCTTCTGAATCGTATTTTAAGATAAAGCTTCTACAAACGTTGAAAGAAGCGCGCTTCTTGTTCTTGATTGCTGTTCTCCAAAACATCATCCCCTAAAAGACGAGCTTTTATGTAAAAGAAAAACAACCGGCAGCTGCGTAGCTCGTGCTAACCATCTAATCATCATCGCCCCCGAACAAGCGACAACCATCACCAACACTTAAGACAATACACGCAATGTGTTAGGAAACCCATTCACCTTTCTTCTCGCACTTTAGGAAGCATTCCAAAACAACACAAAATTAACATACAGACAACAGCCGAACCCAACCGAAAGCGGTACAGTAAATGGGGAGCCGACGACGATGATGAAGATGATGATGATTCCCCAGGCTCGTTCCGAAACAAATCTTATGAATTTATAATCAGCCAATGATAAATTTTAGTATTTAATTTTATTGCACCCAGCCCAGGGTGAGGAATGTTTTATTTTTAGTGACACCGTGCGCGGCAGCATCCTGGCCGCTTCCGTTTCGTGCGGTGTGCGCGTCGGTCGGTTGGCTGGCAGAAGATGAAGAATAGCGCGATCGCCGCATGATCATCACACACCGTCATGCTGCTGCCTGGCTTCACGCGCGAACGTGGCAAAGTTCATGCCGTCGGCTGGAGCGAATCGAATTGGGATGTTGAGGTTGGGCGTAACGTGTTGGTTGGCTGCTGCTGGGATGATGCTGGCTTTCATTAATATTCAAATTTAAATTGCTACTTTCCGGCACATTGTTTTGAGTGTGAGGCTCCCGCTGAGCAGATTCTTCTAAAGGCAAACGGGGGATTAAACGAATTCTTAACTGATCAGCACAGCTATTGGTGAAGCAAAGAAGCACGAAAGAGCTGTTTCAATGTGAAGCTTGTTGTAGTTAAATCAAACCAATTGTTTTTCCAACCACTTTAAGTAAAGTATAGAGTGGAACGCAGTGACAACTTTAAGTAGCCGATGAAATGCTCAAAATATTTAACGTCTGCCATTCTTCGTTACGGTTTCAATCGGACTTTGGTAATGCAAGGTGTGAAAAACGGGACCATCATTAGTATGCAACAGTCACCAAACAACACAGCTGCTCAGGTTTGTGTTGGTACGAACGCACGAAACAATATCATAAATGCTCCGGGTTGATCCTCGCAGTAAGGCGGAATCGTTAATGCCGTGCACCGTAATAAACCGAATCAAAATCTTCCATAAATAATAATTAACTTTTTATTAATGATGGCTATTGGCAACTTGTTTTGGGGCTCAGCATTTCGTTAAGGAAGAACCGGTAAAAATGAAACCTTTAAATTCTATAGCCGTTGAGATTAAGCGAGGGCCCATCAACAGCGTCTTGTTTTCGCGCTTAATTTCGAAGAATGTTTAATCCTTTTTGGGCTGTTGTGAGGTGTGGTTTTTGTTTTGCTGAACATCTTCCTTTACTTAAACTGTAACTCAACCGCACTAAGTAGACGCGCCTGAAGCTAGTTCTTTACAGTTTAATAATTATTTTCCCATTACCGATAACAAGCAACGCTTTCTCATTCTTTTCGTTCTTGAACAAGTTTTGAAAGCAATCCAACCAATAAAGATCGAACTAAATCCACTCACAGCTTAACAATCGTACTGTAAGCACGCACCATGTACCACCGACGTGTGGAACTCGAGAGAGGGAAGATGACGGTGTAGAAGGCGAGATTCCGGACGTACCGAATGTGCCGTCCACCTCCCGTCGAGAAGTGGTGCTTAAATCTGTCACTCAGGAATTCGTTTGATCGGACCAGCGGACGTCGGTTGTTCCCGGCTGGGGCCTGTCCCTGCTCTATGTTTTTTTTTTTCGGGAGGCGTTGGACGTCCTGGAGGTTGAGAATGTGTTGGTTTTTTGCCTTCCTGCAATGACCCTTGCTGGGCGAGCAGATTGTTTTTCCGACGTTTTGGAGCATTCTTCGGCGGTCGCTTACAGTGTCGAAGTTGCGCAAAGAATTTGTGTGAGTGTTGGGAGTTACGGTCAGACATTGTGGCGTCATTGGTTTTCGGGAGGTTTTTGAAGCATTTTTTGTCGATCAAACTTTATCCGATAGTTCGATGAAAGATGAGTGAGTTTTGAGAGAAGTCTTCATGAAGTTGCTCGTAAGATATTTATTTACTTCAACCTCAACTTTAATTAAAGCTTCATTTTTGAACAGAATTAATTAACAAATCTTGCCCTCAAAAACTATCGTGCTAGCGCAGAAACGACTTGATATTTGACACTAGATAGCTACTGGCTCTGTTAGTCGGGATTCGCACATCACCCGAATTACCGGTAGCAAAACCGGGCAAATGACCGCAACCGTCCATCTTGCCAAGACGCTCGCACACAGACACACACAGACTCACCTCCATTGGCCAACTACTCGACGGGGTGTCCCACCGGTTTTTATAGCTACTTGAATTTTATTTTCATCTACATAACCTCTCTCCAATGTCTACCGTTCCCTGGTCGTACGTGGCCACACTAGCCAGTCCAGGTATGATGCTGCCGTTGGTGAGTTTGATTGGATGTTAAAGTTAATCATGATTCCAATTCCAACGCTTCGCCCAAACACCCGGCATGGCACGGGTAGAAGGCGATACGGTGAAGGGTAACCTCCGTGGTGCGTGCAAGATGACGCTGATAAACAAGCATATCACTTTCAAAGGCGTAAACGTCGTGTCCGGCGGAACATCAAGCAAACGGGCATCAAGATTTTCTTCCATAAATTGGATATTTTACACACACGGTGCGGTCGCCGAGCGCGTTCGTGGGTGCTCTGCAATCGGCTGTTTGCCGTTCGTCGTTTCCATTTCCTTTTGGTCGGGTGATAAAGAGGGGGGGCAGAAAAATAGGACCCGAATGGGATAAGTAATCAAGTTCTGCTTGAGCATTTTTTGATCGTTTACGTACGATCATCATGTCACAGGACCTATGTGTACCTGTATGAAAGCATGATTAGCGTTTGAGCTATAGAATGATTGTTTAATTTCTGCTTTTGTGGTGAGGTCATTTAACGTTGAATAGCGTTTAGTTGGTATTGGTCAGAGGGATGTTTAAGTAGCTATATGCTCTCAGACTGATGTATGACCGGTTACATTGGGACATCCATTTATCTTAAGGATGGACATTACTTCAAGTATTTATTTAATATTGGGAGCTATAAAAATGAATCAAACACAAATTTTTAATAACGCATTACTCAACGGAAGACTTTATAGTACAAAGAATCAATGCAAGGCTAGTCTTAGTCTTAGTAAATGAGCAGAGTACTTGAACTTGATCGCAAGCAAAAGAGCACTTAGAACGACAACCTGCTTACTAATTACTCTGGACAACAAACATCTATATACTTCTCGTGGTACTTTGCTATAATTTGTTTAGGATGAAATGTGACTACTCTTCCAAATTTGTCCTAATATCTATACAGCATGCTATATAGTATCCTGTTAGGTCTTTAGTTAGTTCTCAACTAGTCTATTAGCTAACAGTACCATTTTGTTTATTTGAAAACACCTTTGCTATTTTAATTAATCGGTTGACCTATGTACGATTGACAATGTTGGAAATTTATTAACGAGGTTTAAGATGACCAAAGGCAGGTTTTTTTTTGGGTTTTTTTACGATTTGTGGCCGAAATGTTCCTTACTCTCCTTACTAACTGACGAGCAAAATTACCAAAAGCATTGGGTTTTTTTAAAGCAAAACCCAAACATTAAATTCTAGTTTTGGCCATTTTTCCTGCTTTTTTGGCAAGGCTCACTTATTTCATCACTGCTCTAGAAATATAAATCAAAAAGGAACGATAACTATAAAATAGTTAATACCTTCTATGTGTGACTATCCAACTAGGCGGTAACAATAAGTCTAGTAAGCCAGAAATGGCAGGCATGACCTTAAGAGGTCGTTAGGCCAAGAAAGAGCAAGAAGTGTGGACTTTGTAATATTATGTAGGCTTATGCTACCAATCCTGAAGCCATTATTCTGAAAAACTAAATTAAGAAATTCAGGTAATATGCCAGAAGAACAGAAAAGGTTATTGTAAGATACAAAGGCTTTTCTTCATTTTTTTAAGTGATAAATATTGCATGAAGTATGGTACAACGATAGCTTGAAGCTTGAGTGATACATGAGATATGTTTTAAAGTATTTATAACGCTCAATAGATATCTTATCGTAGCACAAATGTGTTAAGCTGTTTATCATCTTTGACGTGCGTCAGAGTCCCCAAACGGATATCCAGTTTGTGGTTTACAAAAGCATGATACCATCACTGCTTGTTTATGCGAAATTTAAATCATTCAATAACGCGACGCAACATTGTCAATCCATGTCATCTAGCAACACAGATCCACACAGCATCCCGTAGATGCTTAACACCCGGCAACATTTATGCTTAATTTAACCTCACGCATTATCACGCATCTTTTCGCCGGACAGTTCCACTAAACTCGACATTGTAACTACCATTGCAGCGCACAGTCGGCACCGTACCGTGAAGACGCACCGCTGATTGCTTCGGTTCCCAAGGACGCACAGCAGCCGGGCAGCCGAGCCTATCAAATCAATCCTTCCCCATCATCGCTCGACCGGATCCAGCGGATCTACGGCAGGATGATGGATCGAATACCGTCGCTATCGATACCGGGATTATCGCTGTCCCACTCCCTCTCGATACCGACCTCGCAAGCGCTCTCGAATCAATCATCGCACGCACTCAATACGCTCGGACTGCACACACAAAATTTGCATGCCTCGTCCGTGAACGCGCTGCACAACTCGCAAACGACCAACCTGCACCAGAACGTTGGCGGACTGCTGAACGGTGCGGCCGGCAATGGGTAAGTATTGGTTGGGGAGCCCCCTGTCTGGCCTGCTTCTGCCACCGTGTTCGCCTTATAACGGATCGATCCCTTTTCCGTTTCTCCTGATTTCCGACCGCAACGTCCCTCCACAGCCTGCTCGGTCAGGCGATGTTGAAGAAGCCGGCCGAGGAACACATTAAGCGGCCGATGAACGCGTTCATGGTGTGGTCGCGGTTACAGCGAAGGAAAATTGCTCAGGACAACCCGAAAATGCACAACTCGGAAATCTCCAAGCGACTCGGTAAGACATACGACTAGATATGGGGCTTTGTATTGAATTTTGGGTGTTATTTGTTTAAAATCTACTCAGAGGCTTGAAAATAAGACTTCGTTAATTATCTGAGTTTTTGGTTATTTACTATTTGTTATTTCAAGTTACGATATTATGTTGTATATGGGAAGATTCTAATAATAACATAAAGCCTTTTGCTTGGGCTTTGGAACTGCATCAAGACAGAATGTACTGACTGATGAGCCTCAAATTTGATCATGATCTGATCCAGAGAGACATCGTCTTAACTATTTGTCTAAAAGATAAAAATAATTCTAGTAAGCCTTTTATATGGCTGAGTCTTGCCGTGTGATCTCAGTAATGATGCATCTGAATCCACGTATCCATCAAGATAACAGATGTTGAATAATGATCTGAAAAGAACTTAACCGGGTATTGTCCTTGACCTTCAATGCTGCAGATTTTCCTCAACTTTGGAGAGTTTTTGTTGAATTTAAAACTACAACTGTGGTCGTGATACTGGATTCTTTACACTCACAACAACGCAAATTTATCTTTAAAGGGTCACGATTTAGGATGATCCAAGATCATCTTGTTGATCTCTATAAGAGAATGACATTATTCAAGCTTCAGTACATCAAGCAGTAACGACTGCCTTGTTTTAAGCCTCACGAATCATCGGTGGCCTTCAAAGGCATACCGTATGGCATATGGAAAGCCAATGTACGATCTTCGTTAATCCCCAATAAGTATTCAAGTGGGGATCACGACTCTTGGTGAGGATCAGGCATAAAAAGCACAAAAACAAAAAACAAAACTTGGATTACTTGGATTATTGGGAACTGTTTTCCGCTTAACAACCCAACTAATCACAGCAACCTGAAGCAAACGAGTGCGTCACTGTTAGTCCGAAAAAATGCTACCCCTATGCACCATCTGCAATCACATGTTGATCGATGGTGTAGTGGCGACAAGATGTGGCCACCTGTATCACGAAACCTGCATCAACAAGTATACCAACAGCCCAATCACACCGTGCACGAAACAAGGCGTCAATGAACTACCCAGATGCAGCAAACATTGGTGCCCGTCCAACGTTGTGTCGGAAGGTGGACTGCGGCGCATCTACCTGAACTACGATGCCATGCAGAGTCAGCAAAGGCAGGAACTGTGTCAACTGATGGAAACGATCGCTAAGGTGCAAAAGGAACTGCGTACGATTCAGCATCTGGTAGTGAATGGGAAATGTCTCAAGTGTGGCCACAAGGCGAAGAAACCATCGAAAACGAGGGGCAAAAAACGAACCGCTGATGGTAAAGTGAAATAATCGTTCAACGTTGTAAAACAGTGAAAAATTGCGGACGAAATTGTTTGAAAGCTAGGAGTCAAATTTATTGTGAATTAAATCCTAAAGTTTCTTCCATCACAGTAGTCTGCTATTTTGTGTACTCATCTCACGAGAAACCCAAACTCGACAGTAAAAGAAAGATGTACGTCTGCTGCAAACTATGCGAAGGAATCGTCCACCATTCGGTGTGGGTCAGTCACTGTGGATTCCTGTTTCACGACGAGTGTCTGCAGTGTTTTCACTCAAGCTGCAACAGTTTCTGTGCGGGGTGTGCCGAAGTCTCCGGCGAGCAAGACCACTGGAAGGAACATCCGGTGAATAACTATAGGAAAATATTTCTCAGACGTGCAGCGATCGATGCGGAAAATGAAAACCACCAAGTGCTGCTGGAGATGTTCGAAGAGGTGCTGGAGCTGGAAAGGAAATGGCGTTGGGAAATTTTATTCCCCGATATGAGCGCATACCTGCGTGCATGTTGTGCTGATGGCAGACCGTACGAGGAGGAACCATTTTAGCGTACTAAGATGAGAATTGGATACGTGGAACGGGATTTATTTTATGTGATATAGTTATATTTACGAGGAATTAAAGGAATTGGATGTTTTGATCGTAATTTCTCATGCTTTTTTGAATAAAGATTATTTATGTCCTTTGGTACTTATTTGTCAGAATTTGTACTTAAGTCTGGAACAGTTGGGTTAACAATAAAAGTAGTAACTTTACAAAACAAATCAACAAAAGTATATTAATTTTTGAGCGAATTTCGATACGCTCGTCTTGACGGACTCAGTCTGAACAATTTTCTAGGACCCAAAAATTTCACATTTTGGCTAACCAGTGTAAAGGTCTCGGCGAATCCCACGAAATGACCTAAAGTGACTCTGATCTGAGGGACTCTGACCTTCGTCTTACAAATTCGGTATTTGTATATATTAAAACACAGATCTCTTTTTGAGTCTCCAAGGCGTATTTGAGCATATCTGATACTTCAATCTAGTTGATTTTATATATTGAGGATACCATACTTTTTGAAAATTACTCCTAGAATTCAAACTTAATCTCTCTTAGTTTTAGTATGTCAATTTTTTTAAAAACCATTCATTGTAATATCCAAGCGCATGCCTTACAACGTAAACGGGTTGCATCAGAAAACATAACCTCACTATCGACGCACTTCCTCACTATCCTGAGCTAATCCATTTACCAAGCAGGATGTGATTGCTTGTGTCAGTCAACAAGTGACAGCTCCTTAGCACGCTGACATCTTCCAGCCTTTCCTTCATCAATTCTTCCCTAGGACGACCAACGACAACCGTTTTCCTTCGAATGGTGTGTCACAAAAACTAATGCTGTTGGGATTAGGTCAATCGACAGCACTCGAGTACGAGTAGTGTGCTGCCCTAGTAGTGGTTTGTCTGCTTCACAAACAATACTCAAGACCGACCGCTTAGTATTACTTCCGATGCAGCAGGACCCAACGCCCGACCGGTCTGTGTTCTTGCAAAACGAAACGAAATTGTTTGCGATATCATCTTCGGCAGCGCCCACTCAAAGAATGACCACTCAATTATCGATTATGGCTTCATTTAACCAATTTTGGTCCCGCTTCATGTACAGACACTCTCGTGCGTACCGAGAGGAAACAATTTTACACAAAAGGATTCACTTTTCGTCCCTTTTTTCTTTACCACACCACCCGGAAAAGCTCTACGACAAGTACGTAGTTTATGAAATGTGTTGAACAAAGAAAATGTCCCACATTCCAAAAAAAGGGAACCCTCACAGTTGCTGGAAAACCACACGCCGAGGGACAAAACATAAATCCCACTCTTCTGGTGGGCCCCAGCCATAGTGGTGGTGGTCACCGTTTCCGCT
>KZ061542.1:123932-165700 GCA_002091835.1 Anopheles maculatus | reverse complement strand
CCGATCTGATGTCACATGTCGCATGTTGTGCGTCAGTAATTCCTTTCTGGTGACGCCCGTACCAAAACCTGGGAGAACCCCGGTTTTTTGGCTGAGGTGACTGAGACACTGGTTTGATTGAAATCTTATCGAAATATCCAAACAACGACAGTGTTGTGTATGTTCCGGGCAGAGGTTTGACGTCCTGTACGTCAGGTTCGCACAACAGTAAGTAACGAGTGTTGAGAGCATTTGCTTTGGATGTGGGTGGGTTCGGCGAATTTTTTGGAACTTTCGGTTCGGATATGGTTGATTCTCCTTTCACTTTCATACCATCACAGTTTGTGGATTCGAGTGAGGGATGAATATTTGAATGGAAAGAATAGGGAAAAAGTTACAGCTAGCAGTTCCACGTTCTTTCGTTTCTTTTTTAAACACAAAGTTCGAATGGTAGCCAAACTCCAGTAACAATTTATTTCCATTCACAGTGAATGTTTGTTCTGATGTTCAATTTATGCTTTCGCTGGGTGTGTGTGTGTGAGCGCGCGTTTGAAAGAATCGTATAGGTATGCAAATAAACTGACGAAAGATTTATGTTTGCTAAACACAGTGGTGGACTCGAAATGGGTGGAATGCCAGTGGAAAAAGTGTCAATAAAAGGCATTCGTGTTTTTTTGGTTATTTTTTAACTCTCCTGCGAATACTCGGCATCGTTTGTGTTCAGTAAAGTTGAGTTAGATATTAAAGCCAGTGACGAATGGTTTACAATTTTGTGTTTTTAAACGTGGTTATTGATGGTTAAGAAGAAATTGATGCTTGATTCCGTTACAAAAATATCAACGATCCAGACATTTGTTGTATAAGTTAAGTGTACATCTTTTTGCCTGTTGATATTTTTCGCAGTTTAAGGCTAAACTGTAATGTAATAGGTCTTAAATATTATTGGAACTTTTATTATTCCTTTATTTCTATTTGTTTCGTGAGCTTGGTGACACGGTAGAGTCAGAGTAGTTATAAATGAATTAAAAAATATTTGATTTTTCCGATTTTCAATTGTATGATCCAGTCTTAGCTGTCTACCCACCTTTACATCGTCTGAGGCGTATGGATGCAATTATAACTGATATCTCATTAAAGCGATTATAGCTGATGATTTCAAATTAAACACACAATATATGAATCTATCTAACCGGGGCGGCCCGGTGGTAGATGCGACAGCGGCGCCGGTCTTCACACGGCAGGACCGGGGTTCAAGTCTCATCTGGGCCGTTCCCCCATAGTGAGGACTGACTATCCAACTATGCGGTAACAATAAGTCTAGTAAGCCAAAAATGGCAGGCATGACCAAAACAGGTCGTTAGGCCAAGAAAGAAGAAGAAGAGATATGAATCTAGAATCAAGATCTCGAAAATTCATAGTAAATTCATACCAATGTGGCCTAGGGCGAAATAGACGGCTCTCTAAGACTCCTACAGCTGCTTCGAATATAGAACCTCGCGTAAGGGGCTGCGTTGAAGAAGCTCTGTGTAAAAGGCCTCATCAAAGGGGGCTCATTCCCACATCACGAGCTCCATGGTAGCAGCCTCATAGTAGCAACTCCTCTCTCCCTCCCAACCCTATGCTCCACACGGTCATACAGTGCCAGCTAGTTTCAATTGCTTAGGGCGTTCATGCGGATTGATCCTCCAGTGATCAAAGTTAAAACTGGACTCTGCTGTATGAACTCTACTTTGAACAAGATCCGTGGATACTCCTCAGACATAATTGGAGAGATTAAAGATAGGACTGAAGTATATTTCAAAGGTAAAACCTTTATTTTTAAGCTCACCTCACAGAGCCTGTATATCATGCAGGTCTATTAAGATTAAGTACACCATGAGTTGACGATTAGAAGGAAGTTAAAGCAATTACCCTAGGAAAAACACCCTGGACAAGTTGAACTTGGCATGAAATGTAAACTATATCCATACGTCACAAATTAAGGATTTAAGCTCAAACCTTTCTGCTACCACCAGCACACCGAAAGTCGTCCAACTGGTTTTTGCACTCGTTCTTTCGTGCCCGTAATGCTTGTTGCAAGTTTGAGGCACAAAGAGTATAATATATTTTTAGTTTAACCACACAGAACAGGCACAGGCATTTCCTGTATACCACTACAATGAACAGAAGTATAGATCTGAAGAATGAAATAATTTTCTTGGATATCTTTGCCGATAGAGTAAAATATTTCTGATTGATGAAAGCCCGACAGTAGGGCATCATGTAAGTAATTATTATTTCTCCGCATAAAATTGAAACATCCGTCTGTGAGTCCTGCAGTGCTACAGATACTGACATCCTGTTGCACTTACCATGTATAAAACCGAACGTTTTACTTTAATTGCTCGATGTTCATTGCACCAGTTGCACTTAGAGCGATTTGTTCATTTTAGACTGATTTGAAATACTCTTCCATCAACGAGCCACTGTTCTAGAGCGAATCCCTCCACAAACCATTACGTGACATGAGTTGACTTCAATTTAGGAAATTGCACAGTTCGCTTGAATCTCGTTCCCGTTCCCGTTGCGTGCGATGAACGAACCCCGTGACAGGTTATCACCGTCTTCCACCCGACGGGAGCGCGTAAGCTTTGTACTGCCGGAAGGAGTGACAGCGGCACGTGACATTACGCCGCAAATGTCATGTTCGCGATGTTCCGTCTCGCGCTTCTGACACTTCAATCTCCTCAGTTGCAGTTGACGCTTGCTTGAAGGTCAATTTACAAATTTAAAATCCTTAACCCTTACCGAAGGTTCCTGCACACTCTCACGTTTCGTTCAACAGCGTCCTTCTTTCGGCTTGTTGCTTCGCGCACAGATTTGACAACCGAACCGGGGCATGCGTGCGGTGGCGTTTTGTTTCTTTTCCCGCGGATGGAGATGGTGTACAGTGTACACGTTCGGTAAATTCAATTTATATTATCATTCAATTAAAACCGATTTCGATTAAATGATGTGTTGAGAAGAGGGTTAATCTGAGTCACGTGCCCGGTAGCCGTCGGGTTGTCGGACGTTGTCGCTCACAGATAGGGACTGTCTTCCACGTTACGGCTCGTGTGGCTTCCGCACGGGAAGAGAAAAAAGGGAAAAAACCCACCACGAAAGAAATATGATAATTTGGATTAGTTGGGTTTGAATTTATTATCTCGTCTCGACCGCTGAGGTTCGTTCAGGCCCAGAGGGTTCGATTGCGTCGATGAATGTGCTTCGATGCGCTTGGCCGGAACGGGTCTGGTTGACGGGGCAACTGTTTGGCAACATGTCACGGGCAGCCCGTCAAAATCGGTGTTTGATGACGTGGCGAAAGTTAGCCGAGCGTGCAATATGAGCGCCGTTCGTTCATGGGAAACGTGGCGTCCTGGTTGCATTTGCGGTGTTTGCTAAGCTTGGTTTCGATCGGTATCGATTGTTTTGGACGTTAAGGATGGAAGGGATGCGATTGTAAATATGAGTTGAAGTAGAATTTGAAGAAGGCAATGAATGCGAACAATCATGTTTGATGTTCGCTCAATATTTAGAAAGCAGAATAGGAACGATTTAAGGATTCTTTTAACAACAATCGAACGTATGCAACCAAATTTACAATAAATTCTTTGCTCAAGGAGCGATGATCTAACCTCACCAACGAAGTCCACTTAGTCCAACTTATGCTGTAGTAATACTCAAGCAATTAATTGTATTTCAATGCTGTTAGCTAAGTCTGCTGGGTTCACGAAAAAAGTATTAAACAGCAAACTAGATAAATTTAAATCAAGTTCTTGCGACCAAAATCAGAGAAGAATATTCTTGAGGATTTCGTCAGAGAGAAAGATCTCGCCTCCATATGAATCTACAGGGTTTCTATGGCAAGACATATCAGGGTTATACATAAGTTCGTGCAGTTCCGATATCAGATGCCATCACAAATTCAATTTATTTTTGTACAATCTGACAGCACCTTTATTTCCCACTAGTTGTCATGCAGTTCAAGTGTCAATAAAGTAACACATAAACTGTTTACTAACTAAACTACTAAACTGGTAGAACTAAAAATTTATGAAAACCATGCTCTGGCCGAACAAACTAGTCAGATGTGGTTTCATAGTTCAAAAGTAGTCATTTTGTTTTGAAAGAGGCAGACTCGATAAAGATCTTTCGAACCACGAATCAAACTTACGAAGAGAGTTGGAGTAACTCAGTCATCGTTTAAAAACAATTGGAAGGTTCAATAAGATAGGAAATAGATAGCAGCATGAACCGAAGTCAGGAGATATTGAACGCCATTTATTCACTTGTGAACAACTACTGTCGTATACTCATGTTGGTGGGATCAGTTTGATCAACTTGTTTATAATTCTGATACTTATTAACAATACTAAGAACCTTGCTGAAGTGTAGAATGGGTAATGCATAATAAGCAGAAGTGGCAAACTTCGAATGTTTGTAGTACATATCCAGAAAATAAAATATAAACTCTTGACATTTTTCTTAAGTCCAACAGATATTTCATTTACATCTGTATGTTGATACAAAGCTATATACAAAAGTATCTATAGTAATGGGACGATCTTTGCAATTTGATCCAGTTAAAGCTTGTAGAAACTATAAAATTCCACGTAGGCCCAATTAGTCTCATTCTTTTTGACATTACTATCTCAAGAGATCTTGGTCTGGCATTTCTAGACTCTTTGATTTGATTGTACAATCCTGACGGGATACTTCGGACTTTAATTTCTTGATTTATCTCGAAGGTTCGATTTAGGTACCACAGTCTTATGCACATTGAAAGTTATCCTCAAGACTACAGAATAAGACATGAGCCTAAGTGGACCTGAATCTATAATAGGTTTACAAGAAAAGAAGATTTACAAGAATAGGACGAACATACAGTACCAAGCAGTACATGGATTAGTCTACAGAGCTACCACCAAACAACTTTGAATCTTAGTGCGTGATATGAATCCATCATATTCGTTGCTGGGACGCCAGGACAATTTGTTCTAGTTTTGAGAGCTAGTTGTAACAGTTGCCTAGCTTTAAAACTTCTACCTGGAGCTTACAAGTTGATGTTTATGTAGAGTTTTAATAATCCTTGGTTCAGCAAGCTTATGATGTCCTAATTACCAAGCATCCCAATAAAGTGTAGATAACGTTTTCAAGGTACTTTTCACCTGAAGTATGCATTATTATCAAACAACGGAATGTAAAGTTTCTACTTTAAGAAGAATTAAACCATCATATGCCTTTTTCCCCACTCACCAGCAAACAAGAAGGCTTTCAGGGCTCCAGTGCCACAGTTCAGCGTTTTTCTGGAGCAAAACATGTCCACCGATGGATACAAATGGTACAATGGCACGTTACATACATACATCCGCAACTCGGCAGGATGCTGGGATGCCGCCGCATTGTTCCGAATTTTAAAACATTATTCAACCATTATTGTACACAGCACAGCCCAGTTGTTGTGCCGATTGTGCGAGTTACCCATTGTACGTGTTGCCGGTCGGTTTTTGCAAACGGCACTGGCCGCGTACGTATTGTGCGAATGCCCTTCGGTGCATCTGTTTCCTGACAATGGAAGGTGGAGCACTCGGTTCGGTAGCATTAAGCAGCCCGGACTGAAAACACGTTGTGATGGCTCCATTTTCCGAAAGGCTAGGTGCTTTCAGACTGCACTCGAATGAAGCAAACAGAAGATAGCGCCACGTACACCGTAGTAGCAGTAGTTGGGTACCGGCATTGCAAAATAGCATTGTTTCCATCCGAGCGGAAGTGAATTTTCAGCTGGAAAACTTCCACTACGCTGCACCAACCAAGATTTGCCACCAGGAGCGCCTGGGATGTGCAGGACGATGGGGCGACAGGCGAAACACAGTCACGAAATGGTTGCCGAGCTATGGCCATTATGCTGTGTTTCGGAGTTTTGCTCGTCGCTTTAGAACGGCCATAGAAACATGTGTTGCCACGTATTGTGTGCAGGTATTGTACGGGAATGTTGGGGAGGAAACTCGTCGTCCGACAGTAAGATCCATACCAAGATCGAAGCAGAACCATTGTGCTAGACACACACATACACTACACAAGCACTCTTAATGTAAGCTAGGTTTCCTTGCGCTTGTTTTATTTTCCCAGCAACAGGAAGTTTTTGCTGGTGAATTTTACAGAAAAGCATGGCGTACGCTTTTCCGGTTTAGAGTTTCCCTTTAAAAAGAGGGAGTGAGAGAGCGAGACCCAAGACAATACACGCTCACAGGAGGAAATTAGAGGAAGTGTGCAAGGATATCCGAGATTATTTCTTCATCCGGTTGTGACGGGGCTGCTGGCAGGAAGATTTCACCTTTTTCTTCACCAGTGAAATGAAGTAACCTTCTGCTTCATACTCCGGTAGATTGAAAGTCCCGCTTTCATGCCACAACCAGGAAGCGGGAATGTGTCAAGACACAGCACAGGCAGGAACGGCGTACGGCGCCATGAATGTGATTGAAAAGTGCTCCTTTCAGGTGGAAATTCGCCATTGTTAGGCACTCTGCCAACCGTCTGAGGCAGGCACGCACGCTATCGAGCTCTTGGCGAGATGGATACATTGCTCAAGGACTCAGTCACTCTCTCTCGCTCTCTGTTTGCCTACTCAAGGATGACACACTTGGGGCGCGCCAGAGTGAATGAAATATAACCAACGATGGCAAACGATGGTGGACGAAATTGTACGCGCGCTCTGCATTAACCAAATCGAAAGCGTATCACACTCACGGCCACACGTCGACATACAGGTTGATTATATTAATTAATTGTGATCATGCCTACCCGAAACCAGCACACACACACACACATCCAACCGCAGAGCACCATAACACGGTAACTGACAGCCTGACTCAGGTGGAGCATAATGCATCATGAGCAACAAACTACATCCTCGGCACAAAACTAATCATGGTTGGAGGGTCATGATTCGATGGGCACATGTGAAACACTCATGTAACATTATTCAAATTGAAAAGTGCTCTCCAAACTAACAAACCACCATATTGAACTGTGCCAACTCTCTTCCTCTTTCTCTCTCTTTTTCTCTCCTCTCTTTCTCTCTCGTTGGTTTTAGTCTTGATTTGAATAATTAAGCTCTAGAGCACTACTTGACGATGGGAAAATGATGCAATGGTTGCGAATGGGAAAATCACAAATGAAAATTGCTTCGTGTGTTATTAAACAGAGTATGTTGTAGTCAACAACGAGCAAAGCTTTTTCTATGGAAGTAGTACAAATTGATTTATAAAACCTGAAATACTATATTTTCAGGTTATGTTAATAGTGCAGATGTTTCGATTTTTCCACTGGAATCGCGATGTAAAAGGACAAAATCGCTCGACTTACTTTGTGCATAGATTTAAACTGGTTAGACATCGCATTCTTTAATAGTCTCTTATTTTAACAGATATTTGGACAACACATGGGCAGGCAAACAGCTGTCAGGCCAAGACCTCGAGAGGTTGCAGTGCCAAGGAAGCAGAAGAGGTTGTTTATCATCAAAGCCAGAATGTAGTTTAAAATGTTGTGGACATGTATAGGAGAATCATCAAAATATTGTCAAAGAACCTCTGACTACAACTTTCAACATATTCTAATTTAATACCACTGTAATATTATATGTAATCTTAATTTATACATTGTGCAATGTTACTTTTACTAAAATTTGTACTATAACAATCACAAGGGAGTTAAAACATTATTTCAATTTATATCAGAGTAAATTATGGATAAGAAACTGTTTTTTAAGTGAATAAAAATGAATAAATTTATTTTTGTAGTTTTTCTCTCAAAAGCTTCATAAATGTTGAAACATATTACATAAATATGATCAAATGGCGGCCACTTTTTTATCATTAACGTTTAGTACGAATTGAATGTCTTCCTGATTACCTATTTCAGCTTAATACTTAAATACTGAAAAAAAAAATGGAGTAAAGAATTTCCTTTTGAGGGGTTTTTGATATACGACGATGGAAACAAAACAATAAAACCACTCCAATATTTTTGAAACCTTTGTTTCGATACTCATTTTAGCTGCAACCACTTTGGAATAGCATCAGCTGCATCTTAACTTAACTTGAGTCTATAGAAAAAAGTGTATAAAAATTCATATACAAAACAATTATTGATTTGTAGTGTAAGCAAAACTATAATAAGTAATTAAATGATAAATAAATTAATTAAATGATTGGAGAGATAATAATCTCGTCTTTTGGGTATGTTTTCATCAGTATGGCAAGAAGTGAAACGAGCGCGATATCCTGAAATACAAAGTATTTTTCGTTTTTCCAATGTTTTCTATAAAGTTTTTACAATAAAAATCGATCAAATTGTAAAACATCTGGGCTATTACCTTATTATTGCGCTTTTACCACTAAATAGTGGTGGTATTCTATTGTCCGACATTGTAAAAGCTGTTTACAATAATCAATATTCATATTCACAAGTTAAATGTTTATTGCTGCAGCTATGTAAAAGCTATCGTATCTAGCAAAGCAGCAGTCTTTTAATATTAAAATGTTGCTTCATTTATTATCGAGAATCTGATGATTTGAATCCAGAATTTAGTGTTTTTTGAAGAACGTTGAATCCTCGTATCCATGTTTGTTGTTCCCTTTTCTTTTCCCTCTCTGATCTTCATATTTTGCCTTCAAACTGACCGGGCTTTGGAGACTCTACCAATCATTCAACAATTGCATTGGGTGATTTGAAAAAAATATTGCATGTTGCTTTAATGAAGTTCTAGAATAGCATGTTGAGGTTTAGTTTTAAATATGACAAAAATTACTTGCCAAGAAATTAACTTGAATAAATAAAATAATCAAATAAATAAAAAAGCTACAAAACAAGAACAAAGTAAACCGTACTGCTTTACCAAAAAAATAAATTTGAATAACCGCATTTCGCTTTTCAATAACTACTGGCCACTTCGATGTTCGTTGAAGTTTGTAGTGAATTATTCTACTAACTAGTTGAATTGAATCATAAAAACTTTCCTCTACGATGATGGTTATGTTTCACGACTAACGTCCACCAAAAATGTTGCTCAACTGCTTACATGGCACACATTGCCTGCATCTTACACTCACGCCAGGTTCTGCCCACTATAACTGCCCCAAAAACTGCAACTCCAAACTTTATCCAACGTACAATTGTAAAACAACTTTCCATAAACACTACGAAGCCTTCGAAAAAAGCATATTCAAAGCTGTGTTAAAACAAACTCCCGTCGTCCATTGGCTGTAATGCATCGCCCAGTGGAGCGTGTTGAGCGTGTCTAGTAGTGGAATCATTTTCCCAAAGCGAACACTTCACTGCACGCCCGTTTGCACAATCAGTTGTGTTCGTATCAGTTGTTCGGACGCCGTCGATAGTTCCTTGCAGCCGGGCTGAGACTGACGGAACCAAACCACTTCACTGCACGGGTTCACGGAATTATGGAACCCTTGGCCGAAAGCCACCAGGCAAAAAAAAAAATAACACGGAAAAACACCCAAGGACCAGGCACACGGGTGGGACAAAATGGTGCAGCGTCATTGTTGTTAAGGATGTGAGCAAATATTTGTAGTTTTGCTGGCATGACGTGTAAATCGGGCCTATCCTCCCTCCCACGGTGGGTGAGGAATTGGGAAAGGACACTCATCCTCGAGTTCAATTTCCGGAATGATTCTCATCTTTCGCCCAGTGTAACGAGGGGTTTTTCGAAAACAATGGTGTGATTTGTTTACAATTCGATAGCGGGCGAACATGCATACCACTGGCGTCCCACTGAGTCGCTGGGTCGCCCCGGTTTGTGTGGATGTGCCTTTATTTGCACTGGCATCATATGCCGTCGATCGGATGGTAACAATGCGTTTGAACCCCGGGTAAGGTTAAATTGTTTAGGGCCAGTCGGTGTATGAGTTTGTGTGTTTGTGTGTGCTTTGTTTTTATTTCACTGTTTACAAATTATTGTAGAGTTTGCGTTTCTGGTTTGCAAAATTAATGTGAAACCAATCAAGGGCTAAGCAGTGGTGCATTTCAATTGCAGTTCTACTATTCTGCTTCAACAGATTACCATCCAATCTGGTCCCCCGGTAGTTCGAGTGTGTGGAGCAAGTCAAATTAATCATTGCAATCAATACGTTTATGGTATTGTAATGCGAGCGACTAACTCGAATAATTCACAACTTTTTCAATACCATTTCAGAAGGTTTGTTTTTCGTTTGTGTTTAAAAAATTAGTAGGAATACAAGTACTTTAGTTTGTTCTGCATATAATAAATTCATTGGATCTGGAAAATTAATGCATCATACAGGTATTTAAGAAATTCTTTTTCTACATAACGATTTATCTATTGACCTAGTTCATCACTGTCAAATCATCACTAGGACAAATCTTCAATTACAAATAAAAAATTATTCTTCAAATATGCAAAAAAAAGTTAATACCAGAGGACCCCTACATGGACTATATGAAGAATATTGAATATCCTTTAAAGCCAATAAAACGAACTTAAAAAGTACGAAATTTAGTTTAAAACAACTCATTCAAATATGGCAGATCGATCGTTGGACGAACTAAAATACTTATGCGTGAATTTCTGTTTGAAATCAGATGCTACAAATGATTAGCGTTAAAGAAGTCCTCAATGTCGATTGCTGTAGTGCACCGTCGGCTATAATTCAAATATCTCATCATTTCTGGAGGACGCACCAGCACCATCGCTCCATCTCGAACTCCCAACCGCGGCTAGGAAAGTCAGTTTTGGACAGAGTCCTTATCTCAGAGGCGTACGTGAGTACTGAGACTATAAAGACTCTATAAAGTCCCAGCTTTGTCCGTCAGGATAGATATTTTGAGTGGAGAAGTTTGCTCAGGCAGTGGTTTAATCGATTGGTAGGCATTATCTCAACGGCTATTTTGTTAGCGTTGTTAACTTTTGACCAGATGGGTGAAGTTTTGGACGACTTTGACGGGTTTGTTAGTTTGTTTTTCGCATCGTTAATGTTCAACCCAAGGATTAGTCTCGCTTGCTTGATCATTTGGTAAGCATCTGCTACGTAGGAGAGCCTCAAACCAATGATATCTATATCATCAGCGTATGCCTGGATCTGGATTTATTTACAGAAGACGGTCCCCGAAGTTGCCGTAGCGCCAAGTTGACATGCAAGCTTATCTCTAGAGTTTTCTTTGTACCTTTTCCTGGCATGTGGTGTTGGTCATTGTCATTCTTACAAGCCTGGCAAGCTTGGTCGATCTCTAAATGAGCCGATAACGTCGAATAGCTTTACCCTGGCTGTTTGTTTAACTGATCTTTAATAATCCATCAAAGTAATAAATCCATTGCGGGAGGACCTTTGGTTGGTAAAAGACTAGCTATCCATCCTTTTTCCGACAGCAGGTCACCTGTGATCTGAAGTTTGTTTCGGTGATCAGATATCTCCTGGAAAAACTTTGCTTTCTGCTTTGCTATCTGACGATTTCGCAGATTGCATAGCAAAAGTTCAACCAAGTGTGTTGAGGTTAAGTTTGTCCGTTGGTATCACTCTATAATAAAAGCACAACTGATCACATTCGGTGTTCGACAAGTTCTGATTTATTAAGCTGATTCAAATTATTGGTTAGTTGTTAAGAGGGCTGTGCAGCGTCTATATGACACTTTCTGCTGATATCAGCTAAGAGACGGCTAGCAACGCGTTGCATCGCAGCAATGCAAACCGCTCATCCTGTATCGAACCGAAGTTCGAGCCGCGTTCAGGTGACCGGTGCATCTAAGCTGTTGCCATCGGCAGACCCAAACTCTTTTGCTGATTCAACAGACTTGTAGCTACCCATCACGCCGTCAGTTGTAAACAGCGGGATACGATTCTGAGTCATTTGTGTATCTGAACTAAGTAATCTAACTAAGTAATATAACAAAAAATCCAAGATCAAACCTCATTTGAAAAGTCTTTTTTTTATTTTGTGAATCTTATTATCTAATTTATTACTGAATTTCAAGCATTCATTGCGTCAGTAACTTTGGAAGAAGTCCTAGGCCAATCTTCTTCTTCTAATCTTCTTTTATGGTCTGCTCCTAGGGAGGACGTCTAATAGACATAACCTGGTGTTCTAGGCCAATTCAAGGCCTTAAAAAGCGTCTTTGAAAACAGAACATCTTGTCTTACATTTAGTAACATTTAGTATTCTTATGTCCAAACACGTATACCGCTCAATATTTCCAAAACAATGCTTTTATTTTATTTCTTATTGCTTTGATAGATTAAAAGTCTCTCAAAAACTACACTTAACTAATCTGCACGCTTCATCTTCCCACAGGCGCTGAATGGAAGCTATTAACCGAAGACGAAAAGCGACCCTTCATCGACGAGGCCAAGCGTCTGCGGGCGATGCACATGAAGGAACATCCGGACTACAAATATCGGCCACGCCGGAAGCCGAAACCGATCCGACGCGACGGTTACCCATACCCGATGACGTACCCATCGGTACCCGTCGATGCACTCCGAGCCGGTAAGTAGTTCCATTCCAGACAACAGGAACGACAATACACGCTGTGGCATCCGTCGTTTTCTCATCACCAAACTGCTTTGCTTTCGTTTTCCCGGATCGCCGACCAGGTATTACGCCAAGCTACTTTGCGCCGGGCGCTCCCTACCATTTAGGAAGCCATTTGTCACAAGCCAGTCCACCCACGACACAGGTGAGTTTCAATTATGATGGAGATAAGTCGACCGATGTGCGGATTTGTACCACTTCACGAATGGAGATCGCGATCAGAGTCTGGAAGCAAGCACAATGAAGTCACAATGAAGGGGAAAATGAGTGTACGGGACAATACACGAAAGTGACAATTGTAGTTGTCAAAGATGCGCCCTAAAACTCAACAGTCCTTCCCAGAAGTGCTCGTCAAAACAGGCTGGCACAATTGCTTGACATAATTTTGTTTGTTTCCCGTGTGTTGTAATTGACAAACATTGTAGCTGACTCGAGTGTCTTAAGTTCCAAGTGCCACTCCTGTCAGGATTGAATGATGATTACCTTGCGTCTTGAGAGGTGAATCCCGGCAGACCTTTCGTTGAACACTTGTGTCCGTGTTATGTGGGATCTCTCTCGCGTAGTCACCGGATGTCACCTTCGCGGCCGCATGGGGTTCAATGTCTGGCGACGAACCTCGCACGGTAGCGAGCTTGATTGAGAAATTTGTCACTCACTTGATTAGTTGTTTGTCATGCTGATGGCTTCCTAACACCCATCATCATCATCTTCTGCACCATGGACCGTCTCCAGACGCTGCCACCGATGGGAAGTGGAACAGGAAATGGCCGTTATTTGTTGGCGGGCCCTGTGATTTCGTGGGAGGCTGACGCTGAAACGCTGGAGTGTCAGCTGCCACCAGCAAGTGTTGGAATGAATTAAGTTAATTGCGTCGGGAGACCTTCCTGGAGAAAAGCACAAAACAGTGACATTGTGGAAGCAGCTTTTAATTCCTGTGTTGGGAAGAAAAAATGCACGTTTTCTACCTTTTTTTCCTGCAACAACAGCAGCAGATGGTTAACACAAACTGAGACCAAAAAGAAAGACGAAAAATACGGTGCTCCAGCAGATCTCTTTTCGGTTAGAAACATTTTGACTGTGAAATCATGTATAATTGGAGCCGATTATGAGTAGAATTTCGTTTGCAGTCTAGCAGGTTCACCCCTTTGACTGATCCCTGCTTCCAGCATTCTACTTTGCACCAGTTTTATGACGTTGAAGTTGTGGTTCCGAACCGGGTATCTTGCCAGGTTTACCTAGCAGCGTTTAACAAACCGTAAACAAGTTTTTTTTTCTCTCTTGCACGGCAAGCGGTACAGCTCAGCTCAACTACCGATGATACCTGAGCTCCAGACATCCAACGTTGATGAAGTTGTCTATGAATGCCGGAGCGATCCCCGATTCGGAGTGGAAGCATAACGCTGTGTTTAAAATGATTACAAGATTAATTTGATGATTTAACACTTTAGGGGTTGTTTCGTTTTGCTTCCTTTACCTTCCTCGTGTGTCTTTCTGTCTCTTTACACACACTCTCTGCTAGCGAGACGATCACGGTTGTGTATGCTTCGTCAATGCCTTTTTCTCCTTCACCCAGACCATCTTGATCGGCGTTGATGGCTCATCCTCTCGTGTGGAAGTTAATCGGAGGATTTTTGTTTTCTTCTTACACTTCCATCACGTTTCGCGTTGTAAGAGGCGAGTGAGGCTCTCGGTAGTGGTTTAAGTGATAATTCGACGGTTTCCACTATGACCGATCAAATTATAGGAATTATCGGCTGTCGGTCGGTAGTTATTTTCATTTATTTCGATCGATTTACCGGAGTTTTTTTTTCGGGTATCGTCTGATCGACGTGTTACGGCTGTACACGGGATGATTTTCATGTCAGACTCTTTGCTTTCGATTCGTGCCTGGAAGCCGTGCGTGCGAGTGTGTTTAACACGGTAGCAGAAGATCGGTAAACGGCGTTAAACGGATCGGGATGATTGTTTTAAGCGGTGGTGGTTTAATGATTAAGTGGGATTTACGGCACAGTTTGATTGATTGGGCAGTTGATTGCTACCCTTAAGGATGGGGTTTAGCGTGACGCTTGGCGTGGTGTCAAAAATTACACAGCAATCTTCTTATTGACTTTGATGTTGAAACCCTGGTCATGAGATCCGTGTAATATTTACGAGGATAAGTGTATAAAATAAGTATTTTAAATTATTTGGATGTACGGTGGCTGGTTCATCTTTTGCCTACCATTGCAAATTCGAGAATCAAAACTGAGGATTGATTATGAGGATTTAACTGTGAAGATGCAGCAAAAAAGATAAATAAACCTGACCTTAGATAACACTAACATCTTCGTTAATTCACGTCATCCAATGAGATGAGAAAAGCAATATTAACACAGAACTCAATCGACATCATAAAACAAGTTTGCCATAAACTGCGTTCTTAGATGATTTTTTTGTCTCTTGACAAGAAGCGTCAAGGCTACAACAGATTTAGAAATTTCCCATTTTTCGCTTTTATACAAAAACTTGTTGTTTTATAGAAGCTAGCTGCTGTAAATTGTAAACCACAACAAATGACAGTGATTACTACAGGTTTACATTGAGACATTTTTTTGGATATCGAAGGTATCGGATGAAGTCAGGGCTCCTAGCTACCATCAAGCGCCTGCGCCAGGGAGATGGGCTTGTCTGTCTTCTCTTCAATTTGGCACCAGATGGAGGTCCATCGTAGACTCGGAAGTGGAAACTTTGCGGGCCATATTCTATAACTCAATCGAGATCCTGGCATTCGTTGATGACATAGACATAATTGATTGAAGGGTCTCTAATGTTACAGAAATTTTTCTACTCCTGCTTACCAATGGACCGAGCAAGCGCAACATAACCTCGGGTTGAATATCAAAGAGGCGAAAGACAAAATGTTGGTGACACTGTAAGCGGCCCTGCTTACCAAACACTGAACGGTGATGTACAGATAGACGATCGCATCTTTGAAGTCGTCTTCGTGTACCTTAAGTTAAAGGCTGCCTACCGATCATACTACAGCCTGAGGAAACTTCTTCACTCATAATACCTGAAGCGACGGACGAAGCTGGGACTGTACAGAAGCTTTATAGTCCTAGTACTAGCATACGCGGTGGCGATGTGCGAAGCGTACACCCGACTGAAACGCGAGGCCGATAGGATTGGATTGAGGATCAATGCGACGAAGACAAAGTACCTGCTTGCCGGAGGCTCTGACCGTGATAGAGCACGACTCGGAAGCAGAGTATTAGTTGACGGCGACGATCTCGAGGTAGTAGAGGAGTTTTGCTACCTTGGCACGATCGTAACTTCGGACAACAACGTAAGCAGCGAAATCCGAAGGCGCATTGTTCAGGGGAATCGTGCCTACTATGCCTGGCGGGTGCTACGGACTATCTTTGGCAGTGTGTGCGAGCAGGGCGTGTGGAGAAGGAGAATGAACCACGAGCTAGCTGAGCTGTTTGACGATGCAGACATCCTGACGGTTGTCAAAGCCGGAAGGATACGCTGGTTGGGGCACGTGATGAGGATGCCGGACTCATGCCCTGCCAGCAAGTCGCTCGTCAGTGACCCGTTCGGCACGAGGCGCAGAGGAGCACAGCGAGCTCGTTGGCTGGATCAAGTGGAGTCAGACCTGAGGGATATCGGATGCAGCCGGGGGTGGAGGAATGCAGCCATGGACCGAGTTTCCTGGAAACTAATTGGACGCCAGGCCCTGTCTACTAGACGTGCTCCGTAGGAACAGGGCAGGAAAGAAGAAGAAGACTAGCATACGCCTAATACTAGCAAGCAATTTGTCCAAAACTGACGAAAACCTCTTAGCCGTGTTCGAGAGGAAGATGATCAGAAGGATTTTTGGACCTGTATGTGTGGAAGGACAATGGAGAAGCCGCTAAAACGAAGAGCTCTACGAGATGTACGATGATCTTACCATCGTGCAGCTAATAAGGCTCTCAAGGCTTTGGTGGGCTGGTCATGTCATGAGAATGGCACCGGACGACCCAGCCCATAAAGTCCTTTTAGGCCGTCCGCATGGACAGAGGTGCCTTGGTAGGTCCAAACTGAGATGGAGTGATGGCGTTGATGCGTCCGCCAGAACGGCCAGGATATTGGACTGGCAGACGACGGCGCTTCCCAGTATGGGGTACCTGTGCGTTTTCTGATGTAAGGTGATTAATATAAAGTGTTTTCTGATGTAAATATTTTTCATAGTTCAGTAAATTTGTGACAATGGTAAATAACAATGGATGAACAAAATTATAACTACCCATCCCTACGCTAAGACAATCTAAGACTAAGGTGGATGATTTCCATTTAAGTTATGAGGATATAGGATCTATATATCATAGAGACTAATTATTGAATGGTTGGTAAAGCTACATTAAATTAATGTGGCAAATATTATCTAGAATCAATGATAAACTGATATTCGTTTTTAAAAAGTTCATCTTTGGCGGCTTTACCTAAACAGACCATTTGCACGAATCATTTCACAAATTGATGTTAGAGCTCTTCCTGGATTTTTCCTCGTTTTCGTATCAGAATTATTTATATGGTTTTCCTACAGTTAATGAAAACGCATGACATTTTTCGCTATATTCAAATCAAAATTAGTAACAACATTAAACGTTAAGTGAAAGAATGAACCAAAAATTGAAAACAACTATCGTTTTCTAAAAGAACCCGTCCCTCTAAGCAATGAAATGATTTAAAAAGCAATTTTCCGTTACACGCATGTATACAATATGTACAATAAGAATATTTAAAATTTTAGTTTTTAAACTCACCTCCAACGAAAACTTTCCATCCTTACATGTGAGCAAACAAACCTGCTCAACAAAGGGCGGTTGTGTGTGCGCTAGATTGTCCAAATCTCACTCGCAACATTGCGTCGGTAGTCATCTAAACAAACAAACAATTTTTCTCTTCCGCCAGAATACGCACAAACTGGGAAGTAAAACAAATTTCCCTTTTTTCGAAGAGGGTAAGGCAAAATTGTCACCGTTTGTTCAAGCCGCTTCCGAAACCGTTCCCCGATTTTTTGGTGTGTTATTTTTATTGTGCAACTTAAACACTGTTAGGCTAGAAACAGGGTTAGAAAAAAGAGTATTTCGAGTTTCTTTTTGTTGCTGGGTTCGGTAGGTGTGTGTGTGTGTGTATAATTACACCGACGACTCAGATACGCCCCATATTTGTACGCAAATGTGGTGTGGTGTAGTGTTTGCTTTTCCGACAATTGTCAATGTTTAGATTTTGACAACGACACCCCACGGGACGGTCATTTTTATCAAATCTCACCTTCATGCCGAATTGTTGAAGTTTCGAAACAGCCGCCGATGAGTTTTTTTTCTCTCTCAATCTGTCATTGTTTTCAAGTGTTTACTTTCTCCTTCAGTAGGAATTTATTTTTTCATGTTGCAAAACGGAACGTTCGTCTGTGGAAATCGTGAGAAAAGTTGGTTCTGAGTGGAAGAACAAAACAAACCCTATTGTTGTTCTAGCAATTTTCCGCTATTTTCCCCATTGTCTAAACAAGCACACATCATCGCACCCATCGCGAGATGATTCTTCTAGATCATGGGAAAAATGTGGCCATTAATGATTGCCGGTACTTCGGCGTCGATCGATTCGGGAAGCTAGATGCCCAATAGTGCCCGTCAAAATCTTCCTCATCATTGGGCCAGCGTTTTCCCATCGGCTACTGACGATTAAGAAATTGGATCAGTTTCAATGATCCCGATGAACCGTTTAAGCGTACCGTAAATCGATTTCCATCCGTTCGCCTGATGAAGATGTTTCGCCCGAAGCCCGAAAACTCGGTGAGAAATTGGACGGCCATAGCGAATGGGGTGGAAAATTCGATCCTCGGAATCGATTCGACCTTCCAATGAATGAGCTCGCTCGGTTGGCCGAATTCCGATCGATGAAACGGCTGTTTAGCCATTTCCAGCTAATGAGAAGTTTGAACATAGATTTCCCAAGCGAGAACTGCCGATCATGATCAGCAGATGATTTGCTCCGTGTAAAATGATTGACTGTAAGCGGCCCGGTCGAGTGAGATGAAACGAGATCAGGTGCTGTGGCTTTGTGTTGTGCGGTTGGAATGTCGTGAGAACTATTTTGTTTCCTGAGGAACAATATTGTGGAAAAGGCATTTCTGAAGAAGCGTTGCAAGGAATGCATCACATAGGTTGTAATAAACTAAATTACAAGACAATCATCACAATAATGCAATGGGACAAATGAATTAAATTTTGAATTTATAATATAAATTAATTTAAAAAAAGGTTTCTTAAGATTCCTGCAGTTCAATCGCTAAGGACACTAAGAGTTGTTGTTATTGGTTTGGAGCTAGGGATACTAAATAATGATGTCGTTGAATTTATAATTGGTTGGTTAAAATTGGTTTAATATAGCTATTGGATCTACGTGGGTTAATACGCTCTGATTTTAGTTAGCATTTGGCTTATTAACGTTTACTTATACGCTCTAGTTCCGAGCATTCTTTTTTTTTAGTAAAAAAGAACATCGAAAAGTGAGATTTTATATGCCATATCGGATCAAATAGTTCCTACGAGATGTTCCTAAGGTTTGAAAATCCAGAAACAGAGCCTAAAATACCAGAATTACTAACAATCTGGTACATTGCATCAGGAAAGCTAGCTAATATCTCTGTGAAAAAGGTACAGTAGTTATCAACAGAAGTATCAGTAGGTACAGTAGTTATTCATTACACAACTACTAGAAACTCGTTCGAAAAAACCTCTTTCTTTGCGACAGAAGGTGAAGTTTAAATTTTTAAATCAGGTCTCAACGTGGTGTCCTGAATGTCCTGAACACCGATGCTACGATAAATACCCTAGTGTATATCGAGATTTTGAAGGATCATTTGCTACTCTGAGTGAAGGCTAAGTACTGTGAAGCTCAAAACACTGCTCCACAGCGGAATGGAATATTGTATCTCAAGTCCCATCGATCGACAGGACGGAGCCCATCGTTTTCTGATGGAACATAAGCATTTGTCCTAACGATTTTTCACCATTTAGTGATCCATTCCTTAATCCAGATTAGATCATTCAACTTGGGCGCATATTGAAGTAAAAGTCCGTAAAGATCCTGATCCTAATGACACTCTTCGTAAGACTTTCTCTAGCATCAGGCGTTGGTTTATAAATTTTTAAAGTAATTTTGTTTTAAAGTCCTTTTCTTCTTCTCTGACTTTACAACCTCAGAAGATCATTTTAATATCTGTTCATTCCTTTCATATGATTTTTGACTCTCGACAATCCCGCAATCATTGTAATGGAGCTTTGAAATTAATATTTGTAATGCAATTATACTGCCGATAATTTTTTTTTTAAATATAATATTGTTTCAAAACACAGGTAGCAATTGCGATTTGTCATTTGTGTCGAAAACCAGTAACTAGATCACATCAGGTCATGTCTATTAGAAATGCTCCCTAGGAGCAGGCCAAGAAAGAAGAAGAGAGAGATATAAAGCCTGTAAAGTGGATAGGTCCCACAATGATGACAGATTATACATTAGCCATATAGAGATGTATTCCACGCTCCATATATCCACTCTTCTCCATAAATGATTAAACATCTATGCATCTTTATTAAAATACTTCTCTTCTTCAGTAGCTCTACAACGTCGGAAGGACTTGGCCTGCTATTTCTAGCTTTCTATGACTTAGTGTTAGCCGCAGCTGGGTAGTGAGTCCTGCGTACGGGGAGGTGGTCCGGACGGGATTACATACAATTAAAATTACAGGCAACATATTAAAATACAATTAACATATTTATATCAGTATATGAATCCTCAATTAACACAAATAGTAACTAAGCTAATGTATTTAGGCTTTCCTATTCTGTTCAAGTATTTTTTTAAATACAAGATTTCATTTATACATACTTAATTTCTTCATTAACAAGCTAATATTTAGCTACTTTTAAAATTAATGAGAATCTCTATGCAAAAAAGTAACCCAGAATTTATTCGCTTTAAGAAATTAGGTATTGAACACGATCAAATTCCTTACTTATCCATCCCAACACTCGTTTATGGTGTCCCACATAATCGAAGAATCGATTTTATTTTTATTGAGCTTCAGTCAAACCATGAGCAAAAAGAGACGCAAAAGCACCGACACGAATCGATTGCAAACATTACAACACCAGCCCAACAATGTAAGCGCAGCACTGATTGATTGACGATTGACTGTGGTTTGTGAAGTGCAAGTGCAAAGGACGCATCGTTTGCTTCCCACAATGAGCTGTCTTGCAGGCGCATTCGGGTCGGGACCGGTAATCGGTATGATTACAGATAAGAGATAACACGTTTAGATTTTCGTTCGTCATTCTGGCCCTCCGGTCAAGAGAATCAGCGCATCCCCAGTGCGAACAATGCGGCCAGCATATCCTAAACAAACATACAAACTCATGCAGCCAGCGCAAGGTACTTGATAAAGCTCACCACCAAACGTGCAGACACAATTATGCGCACCAACCGAGCAGCCAAGTGTTGAGGCGAAGGTTGAAAATATTATATTTATCGCATCATTTCTTTTAATAATATACCATTAGGTGGAAGGATGGAAAAAACAAGTTCATCGCCACCTTATTCGCCCTGCCCGTTGGTTGGTCCGAGGCGCGTTTGTGTGTTTAATACGGCTTCTGTATGGGGTTGTTTTGGAAATTTCTCAGCTTGTTAACTGTCTGTACGGTTTCTCCTTGGAGCCTCCTTGTTTCGGCGGGTTGCGCCGCTGTGTTCGAGTAATTACCCAACCTACCGAATAATGTTCTCTACGGGCAATGTTTCAATCTGTGCCCATTTATTTAACCTGTCAGGGTAACAACAGTAAGCCGTACGGTTGAGGTTTCGGACGGTGTATGTAGCCTCCATTGCTGTGTTAGCCGATGGCTAGGTGCAAGATGTAATTATGTTTTTAACACTTTGCTCATCCTACTGTATCATTATCCATTCTATTCACACCGGCAATGGTGGTTTCTCGTGTTTGTTTTACCTTGGGTTTTACTAGTTTTGTTTGTTTTACTATGGCTTTCGAGCAAGAAAGCTTGTTTTACTTGATTGCTTTGAATCTTTTTCTTTTTTCTATTGTTAATATTTGTTTACTGAAAAGTTTATTATATTTCTTGATGTCTATATTATTAAAAATAAGAATCTCCTCAATCTCACACAAGTTTTTCTTTTCTTGTTTATATTCACCGATAACGAGAGCTCTTACTTCCTGAGAGTTAATCTCTCACAGCATTAAATAAAAGAATCCAATCACAAGCTACAAAACAGAATTGTCAACCACATACCTAACAGCCTCCAGGCATTTGCCGTTTTGTCACCCTTGCACCGATAATGGAGTTTGTTTTGATTTGATTATAGGTTTTTCGGGCTTAAAGGAACCACAAGATAAGGTGTTTAATTTGCAGAAAAAGTACACATAGAACGCTCACAGACGCCCCTTGAAACGAAGGCGCGAAAATTACAGTCTCAGAGTGTGCCCCAAGGACATGCGCACCTAACCTTTCGCTTCCTTTTGCTTCACTGTTCCACTGATTCCGTGAAAATATCCGCAAAAACATCTGCCATTTGTTCGGCCATGCAAGGGTGCTGTGGGAACGAGTCCGATGAAGCACTCCCGTGCTTAGGGCGCTTGTCTCAGCAACAAAACAGCACAGAACGAGGAAAACGTACACGTACACGTCTCTCCACAGTTTCACAAAAGTCAAAAGTCTGCCAGAACAAATAGCGTTGTTCGGCTTTCAATGCAACACAAAGGATGGTAAGGCCCGGAAGCTGACCAAAATGACTAAAACGCCCCATAAGCCGTCTAATTATTGTCCATTAGGTGGCTCAAACAAATGCGAACAGGCATCGGATGGTGTCGACAGGGTCATGATTATTTCTGCAACTTTTCCTTTTCGTTGGAATTTTGCGCAGGTCCAAGTCAAATTAAGACATCCTTGCATTCTTATTGTTGGTTTTTCTTTGATTGAATAGGGTGAGAAAAGGGGGAGATTTGCGATTAACCAAGAATGAGAATGAAGTTCGGTAAAATGATCCATTACATCGCACGCATTCAAATAACATTAACAATACAGAATGAATTAATGAAATTTAATATAAGTTAATAAATCAATAATACATATATAGGAAAAACAAAATATAAAACAAAGATAAAACTGAAACTAATCTAAAATCAATATCAAATAACACAAACACAAGTGGGAGAAAACGGAAACAAAAACACAGATAAAAGAACAAACAACACAAAATGACACAACACAACCATAGTTGTGGCCGTAAACCGGCGGAAAAGCAACTCTTAAGAAATGAAGTCAAAACGAAAGAATGCACTGACAAAAGATGACACTCAAACAATGGCCGCTTAACGAGCGTCTCGTTCACGCTCGATCACGTTCGCGAATGTAGCAAGGTGTTGAAAAAAACGCACACACATACAAAGACAGAATTTCAAAAAAATGGTATGCAAAGGAAATCGAATGGATAGAAGGCATAACTACAGACACATTCAGCCTGTGACACGAAACTGGGTGGGTGGGACGGTCCGCGGTTGAGGTGCAACGGTAACGGCGCATTCATTACGGGTTATTTATTTGAAGTTATTTATTATTTTACTTGTTATTTAAATTCATAAACCCACGGCGTCAGTCCCGTATTCTCTGTTGCTCTGGACCGAATGTTCTCTCAAAGACACGCACGCGAGAGACACACTTCTTTCCGTCGGGTCGGATCTCATCGTGATCGAATGCACATCGGCAGAATGCAAGTTGCGAAACGACCTTCGGGGTTGAATGGTTTTACTGCATCCGATCACAGTGCTTTTGTTCTACGACGTAAATGGGAAGGCGCGAAGGAATCCTATATAGCTTTATCCACGGGACAAATTAGATGTCTAATCGTGCGCTTTTTTCTTAATTCCTGTTGACGTGCTTAATTTACAACAAGAGTTAAAGTGGTCTTTGTTGAACGCAGAGTATGAGATTTTGATTCTCTCGGGAAATTATGTTGAAACAGAAGGAGGAACTGCTGAAGATACATTTTTTGCTGTTGCTATTTATGGCACCAATACCTTGACGCATCCTACTGACAGAATGGACAGATGTTAGATGTCCGGTATCTGGAACATTACATATAAATGTTGCGGTAGCCTCGAAGTGCCAGTCACTCATCGAGACTTCTTAAGCAAATGCAAGATGCTAAATTACAGCCTCTCAAAGTTAGACCGTCATGAAGAATTACATATAATTCATAAAGTAAACTCTACTTTTATAATCCTAGACAAAATCAGTATGAAGACTAACCCCGACATGCGATTCAATAATTTTGGAGTAAAGTTGGCATTTAAAATAGGCTAATGAAGGATTGAATATTACTCAATTCCTCAGGTCAAGGAGCATTCTACGAAAATGAAGCGTCCCATCCGCTAACAACCATTCAGCAACTTGACTTTGGCAGTTCTAAAAAATATTTGGACAGCCAGTTTCTGACTTACGGCATTCTTAAGTTCCATCGTTTCAGAGATACGTGGATTGTAGCTTTTAGAACTAGAACTAACTATAAATCGATCTCTTAATACCAAGTATAAGCGATGTGCTAAACGAGAGGAGTCTCGATTATCCGCGTAAGTGGTAAAATGACTGTATTGCAGTTTTTCAACAATTATGTCCATCTCTGCATAGCGGACAGTTGCAACTCCGTCTTAGATCCAGAATGATATAGGATTATCTAAAACACTTTTTATTAGTAACCACTGAGATCAATTTTACGCTAAGACATGTTTCTTGAGCTGCTCATTTCACATAAACGACTTCGTCTCAGATGCAGATGCACGGTGAATTTTTGTACACCCAAGAACATCTTGTACAGGATATATGTACATCACTGATCAGTCGAATGCTGTGGATTTGAGTTATACAGCGATAAACTTCTATTGTCTTGATTCCTTAAAAAACGTTAGGTGGATGGAATCTGCCCTCTATAGTATTTTGGGAGGAATCGTCTTTCGATAATAGGCAGAAAACAAAAATTTGTTGTAATCGGCTAACATGAAGTGCCACATTATGTCCAACTTTTTCGCAAAGGAGTAATATTCATGAAGTTAAGAATCCTTAATTGAAGTCCCTCAACTATCCCAGTCATAGCTAATCCTGATGAAATAATCTTTCAGTTAGAAGAATTGCTTATACCTCTAGGTTCAAATTTACATTCAGTGAATCAGCGAATAACTCGACTTTGAGGACCTTTTTCTAAGCCTAGAGCAATGTTTTAATCGTTTGAGGGTAAATTCTATTTTATGATGAAACTGTTCAAGTTTGCTTTTTTCTTGAGAATATCTGCTCTCTTTTGCCCATTCTGGTAAGGCTAAGAAAGTAGTCCTCAGATTAACAAAAATCCGTTAAAGTCACTGTATGTAGAAACGGAAATTTAGTGTCTATGAATTCCTTAACTCACTATCAGGCAATGTTCAACAGTTATTGGTATAATACCTTAATTACTATTCGCGAAATAGTAATATAAATGAATTTCAATCACATAATAGGAAACATACAATGTTACACTAAACAAATGTTCAATACAATTCAATAGATGAACAAATACAATAAGTACACATGTGTTTTAAATAATCATCCTAACGCCTCAAATGCAAGTCCTACTGAAAAACAATACAACAATTGATAAATCTTACCAATCTGCAACAAAGCACTAGCAATATATTAAATATATGACCCTTGGTTGTCTTTGCTTCACACTTAGTAGACGCACGATGCGATCACAGAAGTCAGCAGCAGGCAGACAAGATATCGCCCCGATAAGATAAACTCAGCGGTGGCACATATGCCTCAACCCAATCATCCGACCCGACCATTCGGAAGAACTAATTTGAATATTAAAAACAGCAGCAGGCGGCAGTCGTCGTGATGCGTTTTATTTTTATTTTCTGCAATGTTTAGCATCCAGTTCCAGTGTGCTGTGTGCGGGTGTATGTGTGTGTGATATATTTTCTTTGGCTTGTACGAAAAAAAACCGTCCGTGCACCGCCAAAACAAGCGCGTCGAACCGATCGACACCGACAGTGGCATGCGGCGTGATCGACGCCACAGCGTTTGCGAGGAAGCTCATTCTGCCGGGGCATCATATTTTAGCTTCTTGTTTTGTGGGAGATTATCGCGTTTTTCATTTCGCCGGTTCGTCGTCTGTAAATGTTGTTCTACAGTCTCCGATGCGTCAGCTGGCAGGAACGCTTGGTTTGATCCCCCGTTGGGATCACATCACTTTCGGCTTTGCTAATACAGAAGAGAGTCTTTTCCGAGTCTAGAATTAAATTACTTTGAATTAAATTTCAGTTAAATAATTTGAAAAGTTATATTTGTTTCTAGAAATCGTTGAAAATGGTGATGTTTTTTATCGTCTTCTTTTAGAGCGATCTTTCACAGACTTTATTTGATCACCTTCAACATCACTTGACTGATGCCATGTGCCAAGCAGTTTGTCTATTTTATTCATTTACAACTTTATTGCCGGTGGACATGAGCACAACCATCCTACCGTAATGACACCATGTTTATTGTTCACCCTGACCGAACATGAATAATCTTCGTGTGTTTGGTGCAAAAGCATAATCTTCCCTCAACACATAATTGGACACAGTGTAGTAAAAGTGCTGTAAACCATTCTGCTGCTCGACCCAACATCGGACCTGATGGTGATTTGCATTTTCTGCAGAAATGATCGTGTGGAGGATTAGTGACGCTGGATCCGTTTTTATAGCACCTTTTGAGTGCTCATCTAGCACCGATCAAGCTTACTGATCAAGAGCTATTTGCTATCCAAATAAGCCCGGAAATAAGAGCAGTTGAGGTGTTTTATAGATAGCGATCGGTGGTGTTACGATCGTAAAATGCTGAGATGATACAATCGAAGAATAAAACGGATTATAGAATCGATGATCTTTGAGAAGAGCAACTGTGAGCTAAGAATGATACAGCAACGGGCAATGGTTTATGCAAGAAGACTTTTCAGACTTGCATCTGTGTCGCAGTTAGTGTGGGATGTAAAATCTTTATTATTCCTAAAATATTTATTAAGTTGATGTTCAATATTATATCCATTTCTGAGCGGTAAACTAGATCACATTTATTCAGTGTGTCTTTCCGAATTTCCATGAAGAACTACATGATCCAACAACACAAACAGATATTTAGAGAATAGTCAAATAAATGTGCTTTCTTAGCAACATATTTCAACAATTTGTCCGTGTTTGTCCATGCAATGTTCACAAAAATAGTCCTGCCGAGAGGATTCTTTGCATTATGGCAAACAAATTTGACGAATCTAGTCCATCCAAAATCTGAGGATCCAAAACCACCAATAAAAGCACCTCTGTACGTTAGTGTACTTTAAAGTTTGTTTAATAACACATGCTAGTCTTGGTCTCTCATAAACTTTAACTGCATGCATTCTGAGACTAGTTAAGGCTATAGTTTGCACCAACCCAAGCGCTGAAACTTAAACTCTAACTATCTTAGACTACGTCGTGTGTTTGCTGATTGAATGTTGAAGTAGTTGCAAACAGACCTAACATTTTCACAGTTTTTGCCTTTTCTGGACATAGGAGGTTAGGTACCAAGTAAAATGGTTCAAATTTGAGACAAAACCAATCCGCATGATTACCTCGAACTTACCACCAAGATTGTGTGATTGATCTTTTTCTTAAGGAGTTGTAGTCTTAGTTATAGTTTAGTCGTATGTCTACAATTATGAACTTGCCACAAATGAATGATTATCGATGCAACGACTGAAAGTCACTATTGCACAAGTTTATCATGTCGTAGAATTCACACACCCAGAGAAAAACGTGAATCATGACAATCAGAAACAGAAGACATTAAATCGATGATATGTAGTGTGATATAAGGTGATATAAGTGCATGACATAATTTATTCGAGTTTGAACAATTTCAAAACTGGGCTTACGATTGCTCAAACTTCCCAAAGCTCCCACAATTTGAGTCGTCCCCGTGTACGCAGTATTGTGACTAGAGATAGACAAAAAATCAAGACGAGGAAGCAAGACTCGGTTTTGACGACATTTTGCATTCTTTAACACTTTCTATTAAGGGTAATTTAAAGTCTCGAAATTAACAACATAACACAGTCAAGTAAATCAAGTACTTCGTATTTCATTCGGACTGTCTCCGGACGCAGGACTCACTATCTAGTTACAGATTCCAGCAAGGAATCAAGGCAAGGATGCCATCAATAGTAGACCTAGACTTTTTGAGATAGTAGAGCCAAAATCTTTAACGTACGTAAACATTGAAAACGCTACATACTTATTTCCCACTGCGCTACAGCCTTTTGATACCAGCAATTACTGCCGAGCAATTACAGTAAGCTCAGCTCATTTCTCATGAACGTCATATTGATGCGAAATTTATCAATGCAGAAATCAAACCGAAATATATCTGTGTTGAGGTTGAATTTGTCGGTAAAATTATAATTAAAAGTTTCATCTTGTACCAACAGTCTTGAAAATTGAAAACTAATACTGTGTACCTGTGTTCTATCGTTCCAGTCATCGATCGCATCCCAGATGGACGTCTCGAAGTTTGCTCTCGATCGCAGCGCATACCTCAACACCGCCGCTGCCGGAGCCCTCTACGACACGTCCAAATCGCAGACCAACCCCTACAGCGCCTATCTCGATCCAACCTCCGTCCTGACGAAGGCCTACTTCGACTCCAAGATGTACCAGGACCGGGCCCAAGCCGCCGCCAACTACGCGTTCGACATTTCCAAGATCTATGGCTCGACCGCTCAGCAGCAGCTCAGTAGCAGCGGCAGCAGCAGCAGCAGCAGCCAGCAACAACACCAACAACATCAACAGCATCAACAGCAGCAGCAGCAGCACCAACAGCAGCAGCAGCAACACCAGCAGCATCAACAGTCATCACATCTCCACCATCCGCTGCATCATCAGCATCAGCTGCAGAACGGTGGAGGTGGCAGTGGTAGCGTTATTGACGAGCGAGAATCAACACCTCAGCTGAGTGACGTCACGCCCGACATTAAGCCTCAGATCGTGGAGCCACTGGAAGGCTCGCCACTGCACAGTCACAGCTACGGCGCTAGTCTACTAGGTGGTGGTGGTGGTGTTGGTGGTCCTGGCGGAGTTTCGGCCAGTGGACTTTCCCAGTATTCTCCCGCGGCAATGGCTGCCAGTCAAGCGGCCGCCAATGGTGGTGGAAGCTCGGGAGCAAGCGGTGGAGGCAGCGGAGTTGGCGGCTCTACCGGTGAATACCGACGACCGTTGACCGTCATCTTTTGACCCAACTCCGAGCTGATGGTTGATCGAGACTACTAAGCAGTACGGTTTGCGCTGACCGTCTCAACGAAGTATACGAAGTCGATTTTACGCACACGGGATGCAGTAGAAGGGTCTGCCGTGTGAGTCCGATGCTCAAACTTTTATTTATTTGCCAGCAGAAGCGCACTTGCAAGGTGGCGGACAGGTGCAATAGAGTGGATTGGTACTGGGGAACATTGGGTGTGCTTGGGTTGTCCAAGGCTTCAGACGACACTAATGAGTAAATGTGGCTATAAATAAAGTGTAAGAATGACCAACCGTCTGTGCTGGTATATAAATCATTTTAAAACGAACCTAATCACAGTCATACTGTTCCACTCGGGAACATTTCTTACGGAAACGAATCGCAACAGATCGCAAAGTCAGCAGTCAGCGCGTCGGAACAGTTAGACACATCTTCAAACATTCATTTATTCATAGCTTAAATAGTCAAGAAGATGCTAAGGAACGAGCAATGGGAAGCTCTGTGCCGTGATTTGCAGTTCAAGTTGATGGTTCGGATTGAAGCAAACAAAAGTTCATGACAAGGGACGAGCAACATAAATAAATTAACGAAATTGAACACACATAATGATAATTTTAGGAATAAATCCAAACAAATAAGTAAGTTACAAGTTGAATAAAACGAACGAAAACTTTTCGGAACAAATTCTATGCGTGTAAGAATGGAAGTTTCAATTATTCTTTCTACAAATTGGTTTCTTTTTCAATATAACTTTCTATAAAAATGTTAACATTATTAAATTGCAATTTTATCCACGTAATTTGCCTCTTCATCGAACACGTTGATTTTTACTATCATTTATTGCACAATATTTGACATTTAAAGCCAATTTTAAGAACGATAACTTTATAATATACAATCGTGATAATGAATTATTATAAATTTAAAACAAAAATTCACAAAAACAGTTTAAAATGGAAAGAAATTATTATATTATTCATACGGCAAACATAACCTCCTAAATATCCAATGATGAACATTTCGTCTGACAGCGCCATCTATACGTGAGAATATACAACATCTCAACTTGCTCCATAGAAGTTTCAGCCTGTGTTGTATGCAATTTGCAATACATTATGTTTTCTGAGCAAACAATAACGATTTGAACCAAAAAGTATCCAATTTTGGGACATATTTTTAAAGTGACAGTTTATTCTCTGGTTAATTCCGTTTATTTAAGCAAAATAATTTGATTAATGAATAATATTTAAATCGAATAATTTAAAGAGGGTGCATATCATATAAAAACCATAAAATTGATAAACATTTATTTTAATTCACAATTCTAATCAACTTCATTATCCTTACTTTCAATTTCGGTACATGTTTGTATTGAAATCTTAACTACTTTATACTTTTTAAACACATTCTACTATTTTTCAATAACAATACAAATATTTGGATTTACTGTGAACAATAAATTATTCCAAAGAAAAAAATTAAAGCAATATCGCTCTTTACGACCAGAAAAAGTTCTATTTATGAAATACAATGTTAGATTTCAGTCTCAAACTCCTTGCACGTGTATGTTTTTTTCCTAGCAACAGCATTCCAATAGATTGACAATAAAAAAAGCTCTCTTCAGCTTCAACACTTCCACGTGGCTTGCTCAAGTATGCTAAATTGGGAATAAAATTAGCCGACACAAAAGCCGGTACAACGACATCTCACCCGTAAACAGGCCACTCTGATTGTGCGTAATGACCGTGCCAAAGTCCTTTCCCGCAGCCGCATCGAACCAACACTCCAAGAAACGATTCCTTCACGACGAACGGCACAAAACGCGTCACATGATTAGCCACCCACCATCGCACACGCATCGCAGTTCTTTCAAACCAACGCGCGTAAAGAAACGTTTATTCATTAGCGCCAAAGTTTCGTTACCGTCTGCATGCTATGATTCACCTTTGTGGCGGAATAGAAGCTCTATTTTGTAGGGGTAAATTGAAAATTGAAACACCTTGTCGTGCGGGAAGACAGGAAGTCCTCTCGTTGTGGTAAGCGCTGTGGGCATAAGTTCGTTTCGTGGAAGCGCAGAAACTCTTCTATTAAAAACTCTCTGCTCAATTGGCAATTGTCAATCGGATGCCAATTGCGTGACGCGATGCACACACGCGTGAGTATGCAAAAGTGGAAAAATTGTCTCGTGGCAATGATTGTGTGGAGGGTTGGGGGCTATGAAAACGAAGACCTTTGAACGACAAATGCCTTTCGCGGTGACATCTTTTATGGTGCAAATTGTCCCTATACTTGGCCTAAGTGGACGACCAAACGAAGTCCTTCTAGACCAGTGGCCGGCAACTCTGACTTTTGGGGTCATCAAATACATCAGCGTTAAAGTTGAGTAAAAAAAAATAACGAAAATGATGATGAAATGAAAACTTTTAGGAAATAGGGTTAAGATTTGTTGTACTATTTTGTCTATTTTAACCACTTTAAACATTTTTATCCGATTTTTGAAAGCTTGGTTAGTAGAAACGAATGAATTAAGTCCTTAATTAATCTCAGAAATTAGTCCTAATTAGTCCTAATAATCTTCGTAATCTTTGTAATAATACAAAGTTTCATTGATTTTCGTTTCATGCACTGTATGTATGACAAATTGCCTAACTTTAGGCGTCAACATAGTTATACCTAGCAAATTCATGGTTTACTCTGATGAGTTCTCAGTCTCATCTCAGTCTCTATTTTCCAAGTCATTTATCGTCTTTTATTTAACATTTCCATCACAATCAACTTGCTGTCCACTGCACGCCAGACATTCAAAATCCCAAATCTCGCGTTTCATACGCATTTCTACGTTCGCGACATCTTTTTCCGGTCAATCGAACCTCACGTCCTAGCTCCCAATTATTCACACCAAAAGTCCACTGCAAAGACGGGTACATTTTCTGATTGAATAACAATGATTTCTTCCTGTTTTTCCGTCATGTCTCGTCGGGACCACGGGACTACGGGACTCGTTCGAATAGAACCCCCGAGAACGAGTGACACCTTCACACACAAGGTGTGTCATCAAATTAGCGCTTTTTCTCCACCGGGTGACGGCGATGTCGCAATAACCCGGCAATGGCAATAAAATCTGAATAAATGTTAGCTTGCAGAAAAGGTTTTCCCTCCGAGAGGTGTGCTCTAAGCCGATCGTTCTACGTCCTGGTTGGCGAATCGTGTGCAGTAGCAGCAGCCCCAGCAGCAGCATCATCATCGTGGCAAACCGGTCCCGATGACACCTTCAACACGACGACTACGACGACGATGACAACCCCGAAACCGGTGAGCGTCTCCGACGATGCGGACAATGTTTTTGTTATCAGAATAACACAGTGAAGCCATTTGTTTTCGAATAATGGACATTATTCTCTATTATTCCCTTTTTATAGCGTACCTTTCCCTGCTTACCACCATCCTTCCCGCCATCCCGGCGTTTCTGCTTCTTCTGGCCCCTCGTCGACATCGCCGTCGTCCGGGGGTTGCAAATCGAGATGGAAAATAGAACGCCCAACTCGGTGATTTTCTTCACTTGCTTTCCCGGAAGGATGGTGGTGGTGGTGGTGGTGGTGGGATGCTGTAAGCCGGTAACAGACGCATCCCAACCAACACAAAGACCCGTCCCGCCATAGTGGGTTTTTGTGTGTGGTTTAGACAACCGTGTGTGTGTCGGAACCGCTCCAAAAAGTGCACCGAGGATGGAGAAAAATAGGCAAACCTCAACCGATGAGCATGAGCATCGGATTAAATCTACATACTCATACGCATCGTCGGACCATCGAATCGTTTTGTCCTCACAGTGTGTAAAAGATAAAAAATGGGAAATCTTTTATTTTTTTCTTTCGCCCGAGCCTTCCTTTCCGCCTTTGCGTATTTTGGGCAGCTTGTGATTTATTTTAATCCTCCTTGACTTAATAGAATTCGATTTGGTAAGACATTGCGACACGATTTCCCTCAAGAAATTGTTCGATTTCCGCAGATCAGTTTTGGATGTGACACCCTTTTTTTCGTTCCTTGTTGTTCCCGCAGCAGGGAAATCGAAGAAGCGAGGTGCGAATCGGTTGTTGAAGAACAGGAATAAAAGAGAGCAGATTAAATACACACTTCATCTTGCTTAGAGCTTTGTTCGAGACTTTTCGCCAAACACTTCAACACACCTGACAATGGAACTAGGATTTGAAGTTGGTGGGTGTATGTAAATCGGACGGATGTTTCGCAACAAAGAAACTCAAAGGAAAGTAAATTTTATAGCAACAATACGCGTTTGATTGTTTCCTCAGTAGAGTAAGTACACAAAAATGTAGAGGATTTTCTGGACAAAACATTTCCCCAGCGAATATATTGCACCTTAATAGTCCCAGTACTCACATATGCCTCAGAGGGATGGACTCTGCGATTCCACAGAAAGATACTCAGAAGGAGTTTTGGCCCCGTATGTGTTGAACGACAATGAAGAAGTCGCTAAAGTTACGAGCTGTACGGTAATCTTACTATCGCGAAGTGAGTTAGACTCTCCAAGCTTGGGTGTTCTGGTCATGTCATGAGAATGACACCGGACGACCAAGACCATAACGTCGTTTTAGGCAACCAATAAGACTTTAGAGGAGGTGTGGTAATCCCAACTTGAGATGTCCACCAGAACGAAGGGGCGCTAGACCGTGAGAAGTATCGAGAATTATTGCAGCAGACCAATACCTCGAAGTTGATCTTTTATCTTTAGTTGATAGGCTGATAAGTAAGTAAGAAGATCTATCTTACTTCACTTCTAATCACTCCTCCAGAGGTATACATGCTAGCGCCACTGCATCCTATAGAGACGTCGTGATATGTCGTGCCTAGTAGATGTTCTCATTACAGCAACCTTGCCATGACTGGCTGCTCACCGGAGTCGTGGCTAGTGTTGTGCAGATCTTTTGGGAGAGAAGATGCGTTGGGCGTTGATAGAATATTTTACCTCCCGGAAGCTCAGCACTTACTGATGGCGAAGTGCTCATGGAGTGAGCCATTCTACCTTGTGAGTGAGCAGTGATCCTCACAGTTAGGACACTAGACTATACCCTCGAGAGATCTTGCCTTGCCGTTTATAGCTTTCTTCGACTCGTAGCTAAATAGCCAGTTCTTCGTACGCGGAGGAAGTTTTGACAGGATTGTATGTCCGGTTCTGGGATCCTAGATAACCACTACGGGTAGAGCTTTATAGTAACGGTGCATCTTCGTATTCAGTGAAGAACCTTGGCCTAGCTTTCGAGCTCACTGCCCAACGTCACGACTACTAGATACTTCCGGAACTATGATTCCCGTTAAGTCTCATGTCTTTTAGAACAATCCTGGGACTCTATATCCTGTCAAAAACCAGAACTAGTTTGTAGTGCTCCATTTCCCCCAACTGTCAATATTTGTCAAATAGCCGAAGGACAATACCCTGTACCACTCCGAAGGTACAAAGAAGTTATGAATTAGTTATGTTAAGGATTATCTAACTACGAGAAAATAAAATCAAGGAGAGCCAGTAAAGACAGGCCAGGATCTCTCGAGTTTCGAGAAGAAGAAGAAGAAACATTCTTCTTTACTTCCTTCATTCTTTGAAAGACGTGTCCAAGACATTAAAATCTATTGTTAAAAGCACTTACTATGCTCTGCTTTACTTAAAACTCTTCCAAATTTTCCAAATCTGTTTAGTGAAAAATAGTTAAACTTAACACGAATTTTACAGCCTGTATCTCTCCACCCTGACCATCACCCTCATCATCATCATCATCTGCCTCGAACACAAAGCCCTACAAAGTGGCCAACTTTCCAACATCCGATTATCAGCCGGCAGGATTCTGGGTGCGAGATGCCTAAAGCGCAATTTATATCCGACCCATCCGTGGGCTAGCCAAACTGGAAGTGGCGCGTCTGCAAGGAAATTCAATATATCTGTCGCCATGGGCAACGATGGACGAACGAAGAACGAAACAGATACCGAACAAGAAAAGGGCCTACGAAATGGAAAATCAATTCGAATTTCCTTCGCTCAATAGCACACCACAAAACCACAAGTTGGCAAACGAATTTCAAAACACCAGCATTTAGGACAATAGTATCTTCATTTGTTTTGGTAAGCCCTGGTAAGGCAAAACTGGCACCCAAATACACGAATAAAAGTGGGCGAAGGATCGTATCGCGCGATAGGTCGAGACTCTTGTGTGCCTTTTGTGGGTTGTTACTACACAGCACGGTCAGGATGAAATCCGATGCCTCGTTCGGGGAGGTTTGCTCTCGTGTGCAGTTGTTATCTTCTTATCAATTTTTTACGCCCGCTTTTTAGACTGACCCACCAGCCCACTAGCCTCAGACACGTGCGGTGAGCATAAAAAAGGAAGCACACCAACCACACAAGGACAATAAATTTCTTACCACGTTCCGTTGGCATTGAATGCGTTATGACCAACGGTCGGTTTTTGGTGTGTGCCGTGGGTTTTTCTTTTCGAGTTCTAGTCTTTCTCTCGGTCATGATTTACGCACTTTTGAACGTTTAATAGTTGATTTTTTTATCCATATTTATTGCTATATCGGTGTGCCTTGTGCAATCTACGATGGTGTGTCTTTTAAGATGTCCTTCTTCATCCTTGTTGCGAATATTTGCCCTTAGTTTAACAAAATTAAATATTATTTATTAGTTTTTATTTTGCAAGTTAGAGAGTTTCGCTGTTTTTAAACTTTTAAAACTTTTACAAATATACTACAGACTATAAAGCTATTTGCTGACTATACTATAAAGACTTAAACTTTGTTTGAAAAAAAGCTGAAAACATATTTGTTACAGTTTTAAATGGTGTGTAATCAAAGACTTTGAATTCTTAAAGTAAAGTTAATATAAAAAGTATACGAAAAACACAAATATTGATAAGCTAAAGATTAGAAAAATAGTATCCTACTATAATTTTTCTGTATTTTTTTATATTTTTTAATTCAAATTTGATTTCTCAATATCTACGTTTGAGAGAAATATGTTGTATGAAATTTGTTCACATTTTTTTCACATTTATTAAATGTATTTAATGTGTTGTCAATGTTCTTCTAGCAATACGGCTAGGCCATTCTATATGAATAAAAATAAAATGTCCTTCACAGTAATGTCCATCACAAACTTCGTGATTCAGCTTGTCCACTGTTACAAATTAATGCTTTAGTAAGCTATAATGAATGGTAAAATATAAATAAATAATTAAATAAATAAAAATAAATAACTGAATAAATAAAAAAATAAATAAATAAATGAATAAATGAATAAATGAATAAATGAATAAATGAATAAATGAATAAATGAATAAATGAATAAATGAATAAATGATTAAATGAATAAATAAATAAATAAATAAATAAATAAATAAATAAATAAATAATAAATAACTAAATAATTAAATAAATAAATGACTAAATAAATAAATAAAAAAAAGAATAACTAAATAAAAAATATAGAAATAAAATTAAATAAATAACGAAATAAATACATAAAAATAAATAAATAAACCAATAAATGTATGAAAAAATAATAACAAGAGTGTTATTCTTTTCCTCTTTTAACATCTTCAACTTTATCCAGATCAAATAAATATAGATTTGTCGAATATCTGGACATTATAATTTGTACAACATTCAAACTGAAAACGGTCGAGTATGAAGCTATGAAAACTGTTCGTATTTTATGTTTAAATTTTTACTGGTAATTTTATTAAGTTAATATTGTGTTTGAAACTATCTATTAAAATTTCAATATTATGTTATAAAATATGCAAAAATAATACAAGGGCATGTAACCTTTTTCTTGTCTATTTATTTAATACATAGCTATACAATTCCACAGTTGTTAAAAGAACTAAAAGGAATTTTGTTTCTAAGAACATTATTACGAATTCACAATTATTTTGTCAACGGATAAATGCCCTTCAAGAAAATGTTTATCGGAAATGTTAAACAGTTAAAAAAAACAAATGTTTTTTGAATTGTTGAATTGTTTTATCACAAAAGAAAGAAAGCTTCAATTGTTCGATACATGCGCTAATCGCTTCTTTATAGGGAACCCAACCAAGAGATTAAATAATTGATCATTAAACTTTTCCCCTTTCCAATCAATCGAAGCTTTACACTAACGTTTGCAATAATTTCCTATACTTTATCGGTCCCCGGATAGCCCAATGCCATTGTTAACTGTCAGGCACTGTACTGTACGAATACCACCGGTCATTTTGTTCGTGTTTCCATTCTTCTTCTCCATCTCACAATAGCCCAATGGTGGATAGAATTTCAATTTACAAATTGCTTCGACAACATGGGAAGCGCCGAACGTGTGCAAATTTTCCGATCAGTAGTGGCGAGTGATTTTAACCCTTGCACATATTTGCAGGCAACTTGATGCCGCACACAGATGATAGCGATCCCATCGCATTTTTGGGGAATAGTACTGTTCAATGAATCTGCCTTTCCACTGGTGGACCAAAAAAAACGAAAAAGAAGCACCAAACCCACTCCACAACTGCATCGCCGAGGGCTAAGCGCCTAACTTATTGTTATGGCATTTATAATCTGTCCTTCAGTGTGTACGGATTATGGATTCTTTATTGCTGAAGAGCCGAGCCGAGGCGTGTGGCACGTTGCGATCGTCCACGTGCTCGTCGTCCACACTCTTGCGCAAAGCGAAGGTCACGAAGCCGTATTTCGATTGTAGCCTATTGCCGTGTGCCCTCGGTATCGTTCCCGCTGGCGCTGGAGTAGGAAGGGATGCTGCCAGTCGATGTATTCGGGTCGGTAGGGCGATGATTAGTCTCCGATAATGACGGGATTGTGTTTATTGTTTACAGTGTCTATGATTATTCATAACTATATCTTCATTTTCGTAAACCGTACGCCGCTGGCTGGTGCGGCTGTGTGTGATATTCTGTTTCAGAACACAAGGGGAAATGAGTTCGGTTGCTGTGGGTAAAAGGATGCAATGCCGGGATGTTGAACTTCAATTGAAGAAGCGTGCAACGAATTAGTTTGCTCGTCTGGTGCTGTCTACCCATGAAGACGCTCTTTGCATGGGGAAAATGTGAATGATAGAGTTGATTGAAGTTTTCCATGTGCTTCCGGTGGAAGAGAAGCGGGCGTTAACGCAATGCTGACTCGCTTACTGACCTAAGATACAGTGAGGTTCTTGAAATGATGCACTGAATTACTGAAGCCGATCATTAAATGCTACATAAACGAAGGTTTTGATGATTAACTTTCTAATCAAAAAGGATGCATAAGCATCACAAACCGGCCAAGGCCAAGAAAGAAGAAGCATCACAAACATACCATAACAGTAAAATAATATTTTGTCGAAATATTGAGCAATTTTCTAACCAACAGCAGGATTTTCTTAAAATATGAGACAGTTTCAGGGAATCAACCAGCACAAACGGTGCTCAAATTCAATGTTTCTCCTAGTCCGTTAGAGAAAATGGAAGTTGTGAGCATGAGAACAGTTCATAAGTATAATAATTCGAAAATATAGAAAGGTGTTTAGCTTTCAAGACAAGAACATTTTTGGACGTTAAAGTGAGCCTTATGGAAGTAAACCTAGACCACAACATCATGCAGACTTTCTTCATTTAAGAAGTTCTTCAACAGAGTAGCGAGACTTCAAAATATAAAGTTCAAACACATTTAAATGTGACTATGCAATAGAACTGTAAGGAATCTACTACTAAATGCTTTACTAATCTACTAAATAAGGACACCTTATTGAGCTACAGTGTATACAGTAAGTAATGCAGCAGAAAAAGTTAGATTTTAATTGTAAATTCTACTTAAAGATCTTGAAAAAATGAGAACATAATTAAATTAATCACATCTCACATCCAAATAGCAAAAACACTTACAGGTACTCAGCCAACCATTTGCCATCATTTTACAGCAATTGTAGCAAAGTTGGGAAAACCGTTTCCATTTGTAATGAAGCCAAAAGACATTGACCACAACCACAATGTCTCTTGGTTTGGCTTTTCTTGAATCCTTCACGTATTTTCCACCGAATTGTTACTGGCAGTGGCGGATCAACCTAGGTGCGGAGGGAGCGGCCGCTCGGGGTCTCACAATACATTCATTACAATTACCCAAAACCTTGTATAATTTAAAGTTACCCCAGCCATACTTCATCTGCGACACCTAAAACGAATATTCACGGTTAATGTGATGGGGTGATACGAGTTACTACAGTCAAACTAAACGATAACAGGGTAGGTCTACCTCCAACAAGCTGATAATTTTAAGTCGCTCATTGAGAATCTCCAGCAAATGTTTTTATTCGAGTGCCTGGAGTTTGAAGACATAAGAGAAAGACCCAATTTAGCAATTGGTGAGCGATTGACGGCAAGGAACATTATGCCGATAATGTTGTCCAACCAAATATCATGGAGCATCGTCAATGGAGCCATCAAGTCCATCATGATGCGGCTACAACAACAGAACATCCGAGCTGAAGCAGCCATTGTTAGGTGATCTTACAGCTTTATACTGTTTGGTGGCATGCTACCATGCAGGAGGAGCGGATTAACTGCGGCAGTTGAGAGGGTACTTTACCGAACTAACTGCTCTAGAGAGTATCATAGTGCAGCGCCGCGTGGAGTCATTAGACATACACAGAAGGCTTATCATTGAAGTGATGTCCTAACAGGTAATCCAGAGATAGGTCTGAGGCACCAGAAGGTTTTTAGTCCGTGCGAATCGAACAGTCCTCAGGGCGTGGTGCCTCACTTCGAGGACTTAAAAAAAAGAGCGCTCATTGAAAGAACGATATTCACGACAAAGGCATTTTGATGCATGATGCATTGAAGGAACGTTGAGCGTCCTGCGAACAAGTACTCCAACGGCAAAATCGAAAGGGTTTTCTACACCTAATTGTGACTGGCGATGAGAAATAGGTGCTTGAGAAATAGGTGATAATCCAAAAGATCGTGAACCATATGGATACCCAGGCCATGTCCTATCATCGACACCCAGGCCGAATATTCGCATTTGGTGGGATCAGCTGGGTGTGGTGTATTACGAGCTGCTATTAGCACCAAACGATCACAAGAGATGTCTACAGACGACAACATATGCGTTTAAGCCAAGTAATACGCCGTAAGACGTAATTATGAAATTATGAAGAAGTGGAAAACTGGATAAATTAATGGATAGCGTTCAAAGAACCATTTTCTTTCACGAAGGTATCCGTAATTTGCCACAAAGATGGGAAAACGTAATAACAAACGATCGGAAAACTTTGGGGACTGCAACAGTTACCAATTTTTCATAATAAACCTTTGAATTTCGCAAAAAAAAACAATCGTACTTATTTATACTATTGATAACAAAACAGTCTAACAACAAAAGTAGAATTTGAGCAACTATATTGTAATGACCCACGACTAATATTGTTCGAAAACAGCCCCAGTCTTTATACAAGCATGGCATATGCACGTTAGTACAACGTCACAAATTCATCTCCATCATGTCAGCGTCACCACAATCGCTCATTTATGCTCTCTGGCACATTCAAACAGCCAATTCTGTTATCAAATTGGTTGTCAATAAACATTGCCATCACTTTCGCTAACCGTGTTGGTGCTTGTTGGTGCCTCCGCTCATTACCCGAGTCGCAGGAGCGTAGACCACCGAAGCACCGACACTCTCTATACAACCGGAACCACGTGTTGCGCCCGCTACAACAATGCGCAATGGAGCGACTCGCGTGTCGTTTCGGTCGTGGCAAATGGAGGCAACAAACAGTGCTCAGTACGCATCCTTTCTGTGTTGGTAAGGACACGTCTCACACACTCCAACGAGCGTCTTGTACACAGGTGTGCGTGACCGGGGAACCGGGTTCGTTCATGGTTTTCCCGCCAACCATTGTATTCTCGGATCGCTCTATCATCCTCTCTACCACGTCTCTCAACATCCCCCCTCCCTCTCCCTACGCCACATAAAACATAGCACACTGCGCGAGCGGCCCTAGTGCTGCAGCATAAAGGGCGGAAAACCACACCCGCTAATTTTTCTTATTGGCTGCTGTTTGGGGCGACAATGCGGCGCATGGAAAAATGATGTCATTTTCCTTTCTTTCTCGTTCTCGTTCCTGCTCACACACACACACACACATCATGCGTTTCACTTACGCACGGTGGGAGCAACCCCGTCAATGCTGTGTCTGCACACAATGATGGCCGTTTTGTTCGTGTTGGGTGTACATTGTGGGGTACGCTTTGTTCGGGCTTCTAACACGACAATGGATGCTTTCTTTTCGAGCGTTTCGGCCACCATCGCAAAAGACCAAACAACCTCCTGGAACGGGCAAGTGCTGTGTTGTCGTGTTTCATGACACTTTTATGCATTTTCCAAAAACGGACGGAGGTTTTTCGCCTTATTTTACGACCGGGTGCTACTCCCGCAAGCATAAGGCTAACTTATCGATTGTTTGTACCACACAAAACGAGCCGCACTTTCATGGGAGAAGTACCCTGTGTGGGAAAGGAAAACATTACTCACTGGGTTGAAGTTAGCTGCAGAAGAAAACAGTTAACATAAAAGCATCAGCAGCAACAAAAAAAAAACACACACACGAACAAAAACGTGGGACGGGTTTCGTGTTAAAAGAGGAGAAGAAAAGAATAACACAAAACAGGAGAGAAAAAAACAGACCTCGTTCGGACGCAAAGTTTACTTTTTGATAAACAGTGCACAGCACAATAATAATAATTGTGTGTTTGTCTCTCTGTGTGCCGCGAGTGGTATGGATAAAGAGCAGATAACACT
>KZ061542.1:106078-119046 GCA_002091835.1 Anopheles maculatus | reverse complement strand
CTTTCAAGCGTGCATCATTTATGAGCACATCCTGCGCCTGTTTCCTGTTCATCCTGCCGCGGAAAACCCAAAGCGTCCACAGCACAGCTCTCGCTTTCCCGTGCGGGCATGTGCGTTTGCACTGTTCTTCACTAAAGCACCAGGACCGACCGAGCCGGACCGAAAGAGCGAGGACGAACGCTTTGATAGGGCTCGGATCTGCTTTCCCTGTTTTTCACGCTTTTCACCGTTTCTGTCGGCAGGCAGTTTTTGAATTTCCAACAACACACACAGTCAACACATTAAGAGAGTTTTGTTTGTGCGCCTTATGATTTCTGCGTGAGATTTTCGTTTCGTTTTTTTGTTTCTTTCTGCTCCTTCTGAACTGTTGCCTGTTGTTACGATGCGTTCTGGTAAAGACTCCCAAGCACACACACGCACTCACGCACACCTACACATTCGACTCAGTACGAAGCAAATGTGCGCGAGAGTGAAACCGACATGCGGGACCGTTACCACACACAGCAAAATAATACTCACACACGACAAGAACGCACCGCACACAAGGCCGTCTCGTGTGTTCGTTAGTGTTCCTTTTTTTTATCAAAATATCAACAGTGGAACAGATTATGATAGGGACCATTATGCGCTTAGAACCCAGCGTGAAAACATCGGAATCTCGCCCCGGGAATCAGTACGCCGCGGTTGTTGAGCCGCACGAGATGTTGCACCGTTGCGAGAGTCGTAGCTAGTCGCGTATCGCGTGTGTTTAGTAGTCGCTCCAGCAAGTGAAAGTAGCTCGGACTCGTGTGTGTGTACGCCTGTGGTTGTGTGTTTCGGGTCAATGGGTTCCAATTTCTTCGGCGGGTTTTAACAATGTTGGCCTGCCCAGTGAGATGACACTATCGTGAGATTACAGCAAGAAAAGCCAAGTCAGTGTATTTATTTCTTGAGGTTTTTGTTTTCTTGACAACAAGTATGACTCTCGGCAGTGGAGCATGTAGCGTGAATTGGAGCTGAAGCTTCCGGAATCTAGTGGCGCTTAAGGTGAGCGCTGGGTCTCGTTGATTCGGTGATGTGTGTAGCCCGTATCGATTGCATGTATTGCCGGTCAGAAACAATTAAAACACGATAGTAACACGCGTGATAAGACTCGTGATAACAACGCCCCACACGAGATCTTGGTGCTCTGTGCTCGAGAAAGGGCGAAAGATAAAGTGCAGTTTTTTTTTGAAGAGAAGACCAACTTATATCTAGCAAATCTAGAGCTGTGTTTAAACAGTAAACTGAGTGTGAAAAACCCCCCAACACAACGCACCTGCCACAACGATGGACATGACGACGTCAAAAAATCACAACCCCGCCAGCGAACACATCAAGCGGCCGATGAACGCGTTCATGGTGTGGTCCCGGGGTCAGCGGCGCAAAATGGCCCAGGACAATCCCAAAATGCACAATTCGGAGATTTCGAAAAATCTCGGCGCCCAATGGAAGCTGCTTACCGAGGGCGAAAAGCGACCGTTCATCGATGAAGCCAAACGGTTAAGGTAAGCTGACAGCAGTTCCGTCGGGTCATCGGGACCACGATTAACGCATCACCGTGATGTGGCGAATTATTGGCCACCCCGGTACGGGGTTGGGGTGAAGTCATAAATAACTTGTACCTGTTCACCCATGCAATGAGCAAACGAAAATTGCGCAAGACATCCTCGGCCTGAGTCATGCTATTTTGTTGGTGCCTCACGCGTACCTTTGTGCATCGTACAGAGCGTATGGGGCAAAGGCTTGAAGACAGTTTGGAGCGCTGTGATAAGGGCCAACTACGATGGCCAACACTTCCCAATTTGGCTTTCGATCCAGCGAGCACCGTTATCGATCATCATAAACGTGTTGGTACATTTTTAACAAATGATTTTAATGCTCTGAGGCACAATCGACTTTTTTCGACAGTTCTTCCGCATGTGGTGAGGTAAGCTTACTGTGAGCTTACTAATTAGCTGATACTGTGACCGTTATTGCAAGCTGTTACAGCTCACTTTGTTCCTATATCTTGTTTGAAGTTTGATAATCACCGGGATTATTAGCGCGGAAGATTATCTGGAGCCTGGTGCAATCGTGGATCGAGAAAGATATCTTAGTTTCCGTTTGGTTTCTGCACGGCTTAATAGATTATTAATCATTGTAGGGGCGTATTAGAGCATTACAGCCGTAATCGAATCAGAGTTCGTAGAACACAAGGGCAATAAATTTGTGGTCAAAATCTCTCATCGATATCGAGTTGTATCCACTCGTGCGGACATCAAATAGCGAATATTTCCTTAGTGTTATTCGTGTTTTGTATCAACTTGTTTTAATTTTAATCATTAATCTAATCTCTTGACGACTAAAGTTTGTATTTCAGTTGTGTCTTTAGGTATCTATGCAAAAGAAACATTACCATGTCGTCTTGAAATAGGTCTACGTCACAGTGACATACATGTTTTTGAAAATCATTATTATTAGAAATAGTTTAGATCCTCCCGTACGCAGGACTTACTATTCAGCTACCAAAAAAGCTAGCAATAGCAAGCTAAGACCTCACGAGATTGTAGTGCCAAGGAAGAACAAGTCTAGGTCCTAAAACTCAGTCCTGTAGGCAGCCCAACGTATTCCCTATCGGACCCGAATAACTTTGTCCAGTTGATATTCTAAAGATGACTCTTGTAAGATCTCAATTAATTTTTCTCAATAGTTATCTTCAATAGTTATAAATAGTTTGGAAGGCTTAAAAGTGTGGAATAGTTTAGAGCCAGAAAAGTGCAAAACAAACTACAAGTTTTCAGTTCAGAATTCAACACAGTCGCTCAAGATCTTATTTCTTTGAAATCTACGGATTGTTTGAATATCGTTATAAATAGGATAAATACATTATCCAAAGAGTTCATAGCTACTCACTGTAAAAATACAAGTTTTAAATCTTGAGTGAAAATTCCAATTTGTGGAGATTGGAATTTTTAACCCAATTTAAAATATTTAAAAATTTAATAATCAAACTCAGCTGAAATAGAACACTTGCACATTGAAATAGATTTGAAACACGACAAAATAATAGTTGTGATATAATAAATTATTAGTATTCAAGCGACAGGAGAGATGTTCGCACACCAAGGAGTAGGAGTAGAATTATTTTCCTTCGGTATGCATCACGTGATTTACTACCATAACTTAAACAGTAGTTTACATGACTTTACTACTACACTTTAAATGAAGACAAATTGTTAGAGCACACCTTCTGATGCCCACATTCAAGTGTATAACATCAAACAAACAGATATACAGCCTATTTCATAATCTCACGATAATGACACGTGAAGGACAGCGCACAACGCTGGTTAAATATTGCGTAAAGCGCCAACACGATTCAATGCCACCCAAAATGAGATCATACAATAGCACGTTGGTCGCGAAAAAAATGGGAACACAAGAGCTGTTCCAGAATATTACAATTGTACAGCTGGTTTTCGGTCTGTCTCTCTAACCTGGAATGCTCCACATCGCTCCACCAAACCAGATTGTAGTCACAAACAAAAGCAACAAACTTCTCATCGTCTTGTATCGTGTACGGGGCTTTTGGCCAATCGAAACCAGATGTTGTTTAATCACGGCACTGTGTAGCGTAAGCCTTCACAGACCGCGGACCAAGATGAAACGCGAGATTGCCAGCAACAATCGTGCGCTGGTGGATGAAACATTTAATCGCGTCAAAATGTAATATCTGGATTGGAAACCGACATGCGGGACCGTTACCACACACAGCAAAATAATACTCACACACGACAAGAACGCACCGCACACAAGGCCGTCTCGTGTGTTCGTTAGTGTTCCTTTTTTTTATCAAAATATCAACAGTGGAACAGATTATGATAGGGACCATTATGCGCTTAGAACCCAGCGTGAAAACATCGGAATCTCGCCCCGGGAATCAGTACGCCGCGGTTGTTGAGCCGCACGAGATGTTGCACCGTTGCGAGAGTCGTAGCTAGTCGCGTATCGCGTGTGTTTAGTAGTCGCTCCAGCAAGTGAAAGTAGCTCGGACTCGTGTGTGTGTACGCCTGTGGTTGTGTGTTTCGGGTCAATGGGTTCCAATTTCTTCGGCGGGTTTTAACAATGTTGGCCTGCCCAGTGAGATGACACTATCGTGAGATTACAGCAAGAAAAGCCAAGTCAGTGTATTTATTTCTTGAGGTTTTTGTTTTCTTGACAACAAGTATGACTCTCGGCAGTGGAGCATGTAGCGTGAATTGGAGCTGAAGCTTCCGGAATCTAGTGGCGCTTAAGGTGAGCGCTGGGTCTCGTTGATTCGGTGATGTGTGTAGCCCGTATCGATTGCATGTATTGCCGGTCAGAAACAATTAAAACACGATAGTAACACGCGTGATAAGACTCGTGATAACAACGCCCCACACGAGATCTTGGTGCTCTGTGCTCGAGAAAGGGCGAAAGATAAAGTGCAGTTTTTTTTTGAAGAGAAGACCAACTTATATCTAGCAAATCTAGAGCTGTGTTTAAACAGTAAACTGAGTGTGAAAAACCCCCCAACACAACGCACCTGCCACAACGATGGACATGACGACGTCAAAAAATCACAACCCCGCCAGCGAACACATCAAGCGGCCGATGAACGCGTTCATGGTGTGGTCCCGGGGTCAGCGGCGCAAAATGGCCCAGGACAATCCCAAAATGCACAATTCGGAGATTTCGAAAAATCTCGGCGCCCAATGGAAGCTGCTTACCGAGGGCGAAAAGCGACCGTTCATCGATGAAGCCAAACGGTTAAGGTAAGCTGACAGCAGTTCCGTCGGGTCATCGGGACCACGATTAACGCATCACCGTGATGTGGCGAATTATTGGCCACCCCGGTTCGGGGTTGGGGTGAAGTCATAAATAACTTGTACCTGTTCACCCTTGCAATGAGCAAACGAAAATTGCGCAAGACATCCTCGGCCTGAGTCATGCTATTTTGTTGGTGCCTCACGCGTACCTTTGTGCATCGTACAGAGCGTATGGGGCAAAGGCTTGAAGACAGTTTGGAGCGCTGTGATAAGGGCCAACTACGATGGCCAACACTTCCCAATTTGGCTTTCGATCCAGCGAGCACCGTTATCGATCATCATAAACGTGTTGGTACATTTTTAACAAATGATTTTAATGCTCTGAGGCACAATCGACTTTTTTCGACAGTTCTTCCGCATGTGGTGAGGTAAGCTTACTGTGAGCTTACTAATTAGCTGATACTGTGACCGTTATTGCAAGCTGTTACAGCTCACTTTGTTCCTATATCTTGTTTGGAGTTTGATATTCACCGGGATTATTAGCGCGGAAGATTATCTGGAGCCTGGTGCAATCGTGGATCGAGAAAGATATCTTAGTTTCCGTTTGGTTTCTGCACGGGTTAATAGAGTATTAATCATTGTAGGGGCGTATTAGAGCATTACAGCCATAATCGAATCAGAGTTCGTAGAACACGAGGGCATTTAATTTGTGATTAAAATCTCTCATCGATATCGAGTTGTATCCACTCGTGCGGACATCAAATAGCGAATATATCCTTAGTATTGTTCGTGTTTTACTTCAACTTGTTTTAATTCTAATCATTTATCTAATCTCTTGACGACTAAAGTTTGTACATATTTCAGTTGTGTCTTTAGATGTCTATGCAAAAGAAACATTACCATGTCGTCTTGAAATAGGTCTACGTTACAGTAACATACATGTTCTTGAAAATCATTATTATTCAAAATAGCCTAGACCTCACGAGATTGTAGGAAGAACAAGTCTAGGTCCTAAAACGCTGAACTGTAGGCAGCCCAACGTATTCCCTATCGGACCCGAATAACTTTGTCCAGTTGATATTCTAAAGATGACTCTTGTAAGATCTCAATTAATTTTTCTCAATAGTTATCTTCAATAGTTATAAATAGTTTGGAAGGCTTAAAAGTGTGGAATAGTTTAAAGCCAGAAGAGTGCAAGATAAACTACAAATCTTCAGTTCAGAATTCAAAACAGTCTCTCAATATCTTATTTCTTTGAAATCTACGGATTGTTTGAATATCGTAAATAAGATAAACACATTATCCAAAGAGTTCATAGCTAGTCATTGTAAAAATACAAGTCTTAAATCTTGAGCGAAAATTCCAATTTGTGGAGATTGGAATTTTTAACCCAATTTAAAATATCTAAAAATTTAATAATCAAACTCAGCTGAAATAGAACTCTTCCACATTGAGTTACATTTGAAACGCGACGAAGTAATACTTGTAATATAATAAATTATTAGTATTCAAGCGACAGGAGAGATGTTCGCACACCAATACGTCCATTCTCCTGTAGTGAGAACTGACTATCCAGCTACGTGGTACCGATATGTCTAGCAAGCTAATAGAATTCCGGTATGACTTAGTAGGTTTTTGTGCCAAGAAGAAGAGGATATCAAGGATCCTAAAACTTAGGAGTAGAATTATTTTCCTTCGGTATGCATCACGTGATTCGCTACCATAACATAAACAGTAGTTTACATGACTTTACTGCTACACTTTAAATGAAGACAAATTGTTAGAGCACACCTTCTGATGCCCACATTCAAGTGTATAACATCAAACAAACAGATATACAGCCTATTTCATAATCTCACGATAATGACACGTGAAGGACAGCGCACAACGCTGGTTAAATATTGCGTAAAGCGCCAACACGATTCAATGCCACCCAAAATGAGATCATACAATAGCACGTTGGTCGCGAAAAAAATGGGAACACAAGAGCTGTTCCAGAATATTACAATTGTACAGCTGGTTTTCGGTCTGTCTCTCTAACCTGGAATGCTCCACATCGCTCCACCAAACCAGATTGTAGTCACAAACAAAAGCAACAAACTTCTCATCGTCTTGTATCGTGTACGGGGCTTTTGGCCAATCGAAACCAGATGTTGTTTAATCACGGCACTGTGTAGCGTAAGCCTTCACAGACCGCGGACCAAGATGAAACGCGAGATTGCCAGCAACAATCGTGCGCTGGTGGATGAAACATTTAATCGCGTCAAAATGTAATATCTGGATTGGGGGAAAAAAAGAAATCCCGAGGTACAATTACTTCAAACATTGCGGCACAGAACCGAACTGATTAATTTCGTTTTTTTACATCATTGTGCGGAGTAAAAGCACATCCTTCGAAAAGAAAGCCATCAGTGTTGTGTTCTGTGTGATGTGAACACAAAACAAACAGTATCATAAAAGCATGTGTAGCTTTTTTTCTTCTTCAATGGCGATCCTTTCTCTGGCACCGGTCTCTGTCGGTGCAGCACAGTAAACAACGCAGAAGAATGAGCTAAAAACACTAAAATCTGGAACGATTTAAGCTAACCTTTGCTTTGAAACCCTGCCGAGACTGGCAATGGTAACGGAAATCTCGACTCGCGTGACATACGCTGTTGCTTTTTTAAATATTTACGACATCAACCGACCCCCGTCGGATGACAGTTTCGATTGTTAAGAAAACTAAACATCCTGCAGGGGCTCATGCTGCCTGAAGGACTCCTCTTGTCCTAACAACCAATAATTTGCATTCGCCTGTGTTTGTTGGGCTGCTGTTGTGTATGGGAAGTGACAAAAACGGGCAGGGGCGATGCATGGCATGGTCAAGTAGGGATTTGAAGTTTGCGTTTTATGTGATTGTTTACCGTTTGGCGGAACAGTGAACATGCACTGGAAAGACACTCGTGACAAATGACACTTTTCCATCTGTTGGAAAGTTTGGATCAATGTTTTTCACCCTTTACTTGAGTCAGATGTTGAAGATTCTAGCTGAGTGATCTTACGATGACTGTTTAATTAATTAATCAAAATCATGCAGAAGTTGAGAGGCTTATGACATTTTTGTTTTTAATAGGTGCAAATGTCACAAATATATAAACGAATAAAATGAACTCTTTTGCTGCTTAAAACCTATTTTTGGTATATTGAAACTTTTGGATATTTTAAGAAGAATGCTGCGTTGGAAAAGAATTTAAAGCTAACCCGTAAAAAGCGCCCATTGGAACTTCATAACTTGTAAGTAAATGACTGGGTTCTAGATTAAATTGTGTAGGTTAGTAAAGGAGGCATCGAAACCAAAGTGATCTTATGCTGACTGGTTAATAATTTAATCGAAAATCACACAGCAGTTAATGCGCAAATTAAAGATTAATTTATTGAGATTCTTAAATAGAAATGGCTACAGTAATTATCAATACTGTAATCTAATTCTAACTTTATTCAAAAGCATTTTAAAAAAACATTCAAACTGCTGATTCCAATATCCACTACATTTAACGCTTCTAAACTAACATAAATTTGAAGAAAATTATATAATTTGTAGTCATCTTGATGCTTGATAATCCTTGAAAGGCACACAATGAATCTTCGGTGCTTGATAATAAATGCTCCAGTTCTCAAGTTATCGTTGTCGCTTATTAAAAGTACTATTGGCCGGGCATTGAAACCAGCGGATCTCTCTAATAATTTAAAACGAAAATAACATTTTGCTAGTTTATTTGATTTAGCAATTTATAGTCAGTGTTACAGTCAAGAAAGTACATAGAGAGACTGATCTGGAGAAGACTATTTCAATGAGATATAAAACTAAACTTGACTGATTGCTGTTTACGGTATACAGATATGACTATGCTATCCCCCATAGTGAGGACTGACTAACCAACTATGCGGTATCAATTAGTCTAGTAAGCCAGAAATGGCAGGCATGACCTTAAGAGGTCGTTAGGCCAAGAAAGAGAAGTGTTAAGAAGAGAGACGTGGTGTCCATGAACACATTATCTACTACAGGAAAGAAATACTTTTGTATAGGCTGTGAATCTTAATTTGTCGTCTAGAACTGCCTAAGAATATACAATAGTTCTTACAGCAAGTACAATATTTTAAGATCAAACTTCATACTGTAATATTTAGCTCGAACAACTTCGAAGTATGCTTTAAAAAATAGAATATAGAATGAATTAATGCAATATCATGAAACAACAAATACAACAACATGCAAAACCCCCCGGGTAACTGAATGCTGCAAATCACTCCGGAAGAAGCGCGAACCCTCCCAGTGGTGGTAAAACGGCTATCAACAGCAACGGTCGACCACCAACCCGAGTATGCCAACAACGTGTTGACTGATAAGCGGATTTCGTGTTGTTGACGAAGGTGAACATTGCGTGACTTTGTCTCTCGTGCCGGTTGTCTCCGTAGTTCCTGTTTTCGATCTTTCCCGCCCTGGGTTTCGGAATCTTCGCCCCATTCACCCACGTGGTTGCATGCGTGATTTTAAGAGCGAACGTTTGCGCGCGCGGTTTTTGCTATTTCTGGGGTTGCGAGGTTTTTTTCTGGCAAGGTTGCGCGGAACTCGGTTGTCGCCTTATCAGATATGACACCGAAAACCGGGGTTGCTCTATCGCAAAATGTCATCTTTATTATTTGCAAAATATCGCCTTGTCTAGTGGTGCAAGCCTAGACGCCGACGCGTTGTCAGTAACGGTGTGCGTTAGGAATTCCGACTTCCATCAACAATAAATGTGTGATCAAAATATTATCCGATGCGAATGTTGTGTTGCCATAAACGCTGTATTATGTGTTGCTGTGGTGAGCTGTTTTCGATGTGCAGAAGAAACAATCCCTAACCTCGTTCTGCGTTATCTCATTGACGTTAGTTTTATGCGTCGGTTTGCTACCTCAAGTAGCTACTACAGTCTTTCCTTCTGCGCGTTGGTTATGTCCTAAAGCTCATTAAAAAAAGGACTCAAGAGCGAAACCATCCCGTCATAAAGTGACAACACACAACAACAACACAAAAAGGCGAGACGCAACCAAAAACGCATTAAACCTCAATATCTCGAGTGTGTGTGTGCGTGTGAGTGCACGCAAAACATGAGCTCTAAATTAGTTTGGTGTAACATGAATCCTTGAAGGCAGATCCATAGTCCCTCCTCAAGTATGCGGTCGCCATCGGTCCATTCTTCTGCTAGATTGTTCTTTTCCGTTGTTTCATGCTTTCGGTCGGCATTGTAATTTACTTGCCACTTGATACACAGCACCATCATAATAGCGTGTGCATGTAAGTCAAGGACTTCCTTTCACATGGGCAACTGTTACAACTGTGCAGAGCCGAACGGAGCGAGACAGACACAAAAAACAACTCCGAAAGTAATAAATTTTAGTGTATTATTTTACCGTTTTCATCTAGTTGTGTCTTTCAGGAGCATTCCCTTTCTGTAGCTGCGACAGTTCTATTCGAAAGGACACTCCAGATGTGTTTGCGTTTGCTGGCGAAAAGATCCTTATGCTCTGCCGTGTAAGCCACATGTGAGTGTCCCTTGGTGAATGTATAAGAATAGAGGAATTGTTTATTTGCTCTAGTGCCCAGTGAGTGTCTTTTATCTGTTTCTGTTTTTCTTTGCCCGTCGATCGCTCGAGAAAAGCGGAGGAAAATTAAATAAAATGTCCTTTTCTCGCTCTCTTTCGCTCTCTCACTTTCTCTCTCTCTCTTGCATTTCATTATTCTTTTCATTCATCTTTCGACCAGTTTGAGCCGTGCGTGGTCACAATGTTTGAATGATACGGCTTGACGAACCTGCCTAAGGTTAATGTAATCAAGACCTAGTATCGTCTGAAAGAAATCAGCAAACACTACGCTCCACCGCATCTACACGCCCCGAAGTATCGGACAAACTCGTCTGTTCGTACGAGAGCACAATTGCTGAACGCCTGCCTATGCGGGACAGAGTTCTCGGTGTGTCCCGGCAGCAGCTCGTTGCCAACTTGATTGTTTGTCTTTTTGAGGTGGAGAGGACTAAGGGTGTTAGGCACAGTACAATGGGCTTAAAATTGAAACACAACACAACAGTCACCCCCCGATGAGAACATTTAAGCCACACGCACACACACACACGCCCTCCCGTACACACACAATACAGCAAAACAAACGGATCTGAAGTCATCTGCGCTGTTCGCAAAAGTTGCCGCCCGATTGTGACGTTCGTTCGCACACTGAATGAAGTTACCACGAGGGCACTCTTGGCGCACTTGCTCACACAAAAAGCGGCAGTAATTTTCGCCCTTTATCGACGATTCATTTGTTTCAGCTTGCATCACACTGTCCGATCTATCTGGTGGCAGTATTCGACTGACGTCAACAATTCGATGAAATGCATCGGAATTGCATCAGTCTTCTGCAACGGATTCTGCAACAACACAATGGATGTGTGTTAACACTGACTCATAGACAAATAATGAATCCTTTCTGCACGGTAAACAATGCAACGGAATCTGTACAAGAGACAGAGAGGCATGCATCTGTCTGAAACAATTTAGCAACAGTAGACGATGATTAGAATCCGGAATCGATTAATAAAAGCAGAAGAAAAAAACACATCCAAACACGACATATTATTGATGCAACCAACGTTAAGATTCATTTCTGAGCCCGACAAATTCTGTCAATTTATTAATCCAAACGGCACAGTTGCGAACCATGCCCCAAGTAAGTGGTTCTCTGGTGGTCATTTAGTGGGTTGACCGGATGACTGCGGAAAGTAATTAAGTCGTTAGATGCTCTTAATTAAGGCACCATTTCCTTTCCGGAAAGGATATATTTCCCTGGACGTTCGGGGTTTTCCGGGACTGGAAGGTACGCTCTAATGACCGGAATAGGGTATGAGGATATGGTGTACGGTAAACACATCGTGATGCAAAGAAGTATGCAAAGCGAAAATGGTCAACATCTCAGAACTAGTGGTAGAATTCCGAATTGTAGAAAGTTTCTTCTTATATTTTTTTTTTGTATCTCTATAGATGTCTGACATGAAGAAATCGACTTGTGATTTTTATTCATTGTTTGAATTGAAGAATATCAGCAGTTATGTATCTTCTTTTCACTAGGGTCCCTACTACAACACCAGTTCATGGAGCCTATAGTATGAGACCCCTTAAGGCTAATTCGATGCTCTTTCATCGAGGCCCCTTTTACAAGGTCTCTTATTCGAATCAGGTGTTAGATCTGCCACTGAATATCAGTAGGAACAGTATCTAAATTCTTGGAACTTATAAACAGCTGTTAAACAGCTTTGGATCGTAACCGAGAGCAAATACATTTTTCTTTATTCTCAAGCAAATGACTTTAATAATTGCAAGCTTCCTCTTTTCCTATGAACGGTATGAGAATACTTTTATGAGCTAGGCCGTCCGGTGCTACTCTCATGACATGACTAGCTTACCGGCGCCTAAAAATGAGTCTAATTTGCTGCACAATATTAAGATTACCGTACAGTTCCTAGAGCTCGTTGTTGTAGCAGTTTCTCCATTATCCTTCCACACATCTTCTCTGGCTATACAACTTCGAGATATCTTGCCTTTCATTTACTTTCCTTAACTTCGCATTGCCTTCCTTCTAGGCATCTTCCTCTCTTACGTGATTTAAAGATACTCGTAAGTTTCGGCCAGAGTTCATGTCTCAGAGATGTATGTGAGTGCTTTCTAATTAACTTTAAGGACATGGCAGCAATATCATGGATAACCAGACGGGCCCGGTAGTTAGTACTGGGACTATAAACATGTTATACACTCCCAGCTTCGTAAACGTATCTTGACATCAAGAATTTACTCCAGATAGTTTGAGTTTTGGACAACTTCCAAGGTGTAAATTGTTGAGTGACAATCTATAATAATTCGATTCAATTCAAGTTCAATTTTTTGTCATATTCTCGATTGGTACATACATAGTTTTATCTCTTCTTCTTCTCTGGCACTACAACCTCTGTAGGTCTTGGCCTGCTAGCAATTCCTAGCTCTCTGTGACTTAGTTATACCCGTAGCTGGATAGTCAGTCCTGCGTACGGGGAGGCGGTCCGCCGGGATTCGAACTCCGGTCCTGCCGTGTGAAGACCGGCGCCGCTATCGTATACACCACCGGGCCGCCCC
>KZ061542.1:61536-104225 GCA_002091835.1 Anopheles maculatus | reverse complement strand
TTTTGATCTGTCAAAAAATTTTCAACTTTTTTTCAACATCTTTTTCGTGGACCTTCTACATTTCTTGAAAAACTTTTTCAACACTCAAACCTTGAAAAAATGAGTGCCGAAAAAGTTTTTCAGCTCTCGTGGCCAGGAGGCTAGAGATGTTATAGTTGAAGACTAGAGAGTTGACTGCTCTGAAGAACGACATGGATACACATTTATCGACAAATATTTCGAGGTCGTTATTGCTGAACCAATTAAAGACAATTGAAAACGCATCGGACATGGCGCCTAATGTCATCAGTGTGCAATTTATAATTCTACCTCCGCAATAGCCCATATAACATTGTTGATGTAATTGGACAGTTGCTAAGACCCCAGAATGCTGTTCTTGCTAACGCCGGAAGATCTCTCAAAATTGCATCAAGAGCCATTGTCTATCTGCACGTGGTAAATACCCCGCTTGAAGTTGAGTTGAATAATTCAACAATATAGACTGATTTTTTGAGTTACAATATTATCAATTATCTAAAAATCTAGATCTAGATATTAAATTAATCAAAAATAATTTTTAAAAAACTGCTTAAATAACATCCTCGTTTTCCAAATATCTTCAACATGGTTTTACTGAAGAAACAAGACCAATTGACTGAATATTTGCACCATAACCACACTTTTCTACTTTAACAAGATAAAATGGTCGTATTCTTCTGTCCACCGCTGTATGTGAGGTCCTTCAGTATGCTGCCCATATGAAAATGAACGCTCCCGTAACGGACGAATCGAATACAGCATAGCCCTGATTGCTATTTTGAGTCGTTCCATTCAAACGTTTCCTTTGATCAATGATGTTGGTACACAATTCCATTTTTAGGAAAAGATATAAATTATCCCCTGTTCCCAGAATTCTGTCCAATGCTTATCAAGAGCAAACGCAAACGTATATATGGAAAAACAGCACAACACAACCACAAACAATGGTGCGCACTCTTTGGCCACCTTTTTGTGGATCATCAAATTCTCCGAAATCGATTCGATACCGTATCACAGCTAGGTAAACACATAAAATTATCGATTACGAAATTACCCTTGCCGGGTGACTCGGGCCGTGTGTCGTTATGTGACCCAAACCCCTCGGCGAAGGTACGATCCACAACGTGTTGATTCAATGTCAACATTTGTTTGAGCCATTTCTGTTCGATAAGTTTTCTTGTTAATTTCCAAAAAAAAAAAAGAAACACTGATATGCATCTTGTTTGTTTGCAAATGGCTTGGCAAAGGCATCAACGAGCTGTGGGTCGTTTGATATTGTATCTTGAGCTTCTTTAACTTTCCGAGCTGTCTTTGGTTGGTGACGTTCCTTCTGTTAATCGTCTGTTTCTCTTGCAATTTCAGAGCCCTCCACATGAAAGAGCATCCCGACTACAAGTACCGGCCGCGAAGGAAACCGAAACCGTTGGTCAAATCGCCCACCCCGAACGGGTCGAACCATGCGAACGGAAATGGCGCATCGTCGGCGAAGGAACCGGCACCCCAATCACAGTCCCCGGTCGGCCGGACATCCTTCAGCCCGACGCAGCTGACGACACCGGTCGGTCTGCCGCCCGGCATCTTCCCGTCCTACCACTTCGCCTACGATCTGCACCAGAAAGCGTTCTGGAACCTGTACGGACCGCATCTGCTGTCGTCCGTCGTACCGTCCGCGTATGCCGTGCCTCCCCATGCCGCCCTCCCGCTGTCCTACATTAAGCCACCGAAGACGTCACCGCCGTCCCCGATGGCACCACCCTCGCCCATCCAGTCGAGCAACATTATCTGACCTACGCCACTCGTCGAATTAAAAAATGGAAAAATCTTTCCACCCACCAATTCGACACACACTCGCGGAAGTTGGTGCGAAGGGATGCTACAAAGTGCGACGCGGATTATGACACGGTTTTTGGATACATGCAACCCCCGCGTACCACCCACCTCATTTTCCCCTATCCAACCGTCAATGGGAGAGGAAATTAATTTGATCCTGTTTTTCATTATTTCATCGAGCGTACCATTTGTTCGCTCATTATGCTACTTTTGTTACGCTTCGCCAACGATTGTTTCGTTTCGTCGCTTTTTTTCTGTCCTTGTTGTTCAACTCTTGGTGGATGTGATTTCTGATTGCCGCTTCGTATCAGCTTAACCGGAGCAAGCATAAGGAAGTATGTTTGATTCCGTTCCGTTTTTTAAGGATTACTGGTTAGCTGATAATCACATCAGTTCGCAACCAAACTGCATCCATCTCAATGGCGCGGAAAGACACATGTAAAAATGAAGTAATAGTCGTCAACCTGGGCACCCTATGCCCGATGGAAAGGTGTTAATGTATAGGGCGCAAAAAAAGGCACAACAAAGAAAACATGTAAAATGCTGGTTATCTGTATCGCTATGGTTTAGAGTAAACAACAGCTCACTGTCCAAACATCTTAAAACCGTGCAACCTTTTATGAGTGCAACCACAGGCAGAAAGAGAGAAGAAAAAGAAAGGAAAACAATTGAAACTAGGGAAACAGTGGTAAATGACTAACGCGTACGGTAAAACTGCGAATAGAGGCTGAACCCTCCTTATTCAATCCAAGCCCCGGGCCAACCCTTTTGCGTTACAGTGCAACATATACACAAACACTTGGAAAAGCGGAATGATAAGCGGATTGTGTACATTGTGATAAGGACAGATGTAGACGAACAAAACCATATCAACGAGTGAAAGCAAATACCCACACACCGGTTGACCGCATTTCGCTTTGCTGTAGCGAAAGAGAGCAGCCCAAAACGCAGCACGACAGTCAACTACACGTGGCTCATTTACGACGCGACGGGTTTAAATAGGTTTTAGTTTGTCATTTCAGAAAAAAAGCGGCATGATGGTTTGTTTCCCTGTTTTTCTTCTCCTTAAACTCCGTTTTAAGTTGCTCAATTATGTTTATAGCACCACCATACATAGCCCAGTGAATATTAAACCAGATGCGCAAGACCGACGCACGCATTGAACAGCGGGGTAGAAGAGGAGATGTTCAACGGTTAATCAAAATTGTTACTTATTATTATTATTGCGTATGCTTAGTTAACTCACGATTTGTACAGTTTAAGTATAAACCAATGGGACGGCATAGGAATGCGTCACAATCGGTCGGCTATACCCATTGCAGATGCTCTCTTGTCAGTGTTTAGTGTTATACACTACCAATAAAGACAGTTTTAAAGTAAATCGAATCCTAACATCTGTTTCTAATTTATTCCTTATTATTCCTTGCTAGTAATATTCCTGCCATCTGAAAGTCACTTTGGTTGGTCCCTACTTCTAGGAAGTTCACACCTCTGTATGCTCTAAATACTGCGATGTTTCACTGTACTCTACTGTTCCTTAAAATCCTTGAGTCCATAATTCATCCTACCTTATGTATCTTGTACCCTTCGATATCCCGAACATGGTATTCGATCGTCAAACCGGATACCTTTGACAGTGTAGCTCTTGACCTGTTGATTGCCATACTCAAAAGACTTGGAATGTGTGATCTGTTATTATCAGGGTTCAAATCCTACCTGTGTAATCGTTTGTATTGAGTGTCTATGCGCTTCCTTCCTTCAGGAGTCTAGAAGTTGCTCAAGAAACTGTCTTGTATGACTATCATCCCTTCCGAAGGTAAAGAAAAAAAGCAGTTCCTTACAAATTTTCAACTCTTGACTGTTCTACTCTCCAAATTGTTCTTAGTTCCTTCTCTGTCCGATGTTGTAAGAACGGTCTACTCCTCTGTCCGCATAAGTGTTGTATGATAAGTGTCAGCTACAACCTCTGTGATACAGTTATTCGTCATGTATCCTCTGCCCAAGGATCTAGGTGTGTGGTGTGTGACGAAACTCTCTCCATCAACCCCTATTTTGATTATATTGTCAGTAAGGTTAGCAAATCACTAGGTCTGATTATTATGCTATAGTCCGAAACCCATGATCTCCTCTGTCTGAAGTTTTCATGTACTACTGTTGGGTTCGATCTTCCCTGAAATACACTGCTCTTGTCTGATCTTTTCTAGGCCAACTGAACTGGAGAGTGTTCAACGAGAATTTACTCAAATTTGGCGCTCTCTTATCGGTTATCATCAGGTTCTCCCTCACTAGCTAATTGAAGAAAGACATTTCCATATCTGAGCAAACTTTTTTGAAGATCTCCTGTTAAACCTGATGAACTGATCTCCAACTCGATCGACCCGTACTTCCTCGAGCACTATCGGCCTTCATCAACACTTACCACAGTGTCTCCTTATCCCGATTTCATGTTCGCCTAGAAAAATATTTCTTAGTTTTTCTTAGTTTTATCATCCCCTACTTTCCCACATTGGGGATTACTAGAACAGAAACATATTTTGAGAGTTTAGTAGTAGTTTGGTTGAGAACCTTAATAATTATTAATTTAAAATTTAAAATATTATAAAACATCAAAAATCTATTTGAACAAAAATATTTGTAATGCTCTAGAATAAGCAAGCTACCAGCATATCAGGAGTTGGCGTATGTGGATTCTTTATCTACATAATTAATTGAAACGTCAAGGATGGTCTTCTCCACCAGAAACCTCTGTCTGTGAAAGAGTCAGCAAATGCTAATGCATCTTAATCACATATTAGTAAGGCAACTATTGTTCGGAATCAATTACGTTAAGAACGGTCAGCACTGGTGTCGTCATGATGCCGGGCCCTACTAAATTTCTTAGCTGGATGGTTTTTGTGGCAGAGCATCAGCAAGGGTTGTGCGGGTACGTCGATGAAAATATCTTGCTTTTTTCCAGAGGATGTATTGTCTAAAGTAGGTGATTAATGCATATAGCTGATCGTTGGAAGAACCCTGACGACCTAAGTTCTCGGAGAAGACCATTGGTGGTAGCAAAAAAAAATTCCCATTCACCTTCAGCTGGCATATGAAGTTACGAGATTCTGAAAGATGAGAGTGGTTGCTTTAACATACTATTCGGGTACAATCGTGTAATGAAGATCTGTTACATCCTGCTTCGTCGTTGATACTACAATCTCCGGAGGTGTTAGGCTACCATTTCCATCTTCTTTGACTTGAACTTCCCGTACTTAGATATTGAGTCCTGAATAGAGTGAAGCAGACTGACATTATTTCATACTACCAGATCGTCCATCAGACCTGATAACACTATTATTCATTTTCCGTTTCAGATTATAAAGCTTATTCCCTAACTGCAGTCATGCTGTTTCTTGAACAACGTAGCAATAAGGATAATTTCGAATATAAACAACATTTGGCTGTTTTTCAACAAAATTAATCCTTTATCCTAAACAATTCCACTCAAATGTAAAGAAATAGTAGCGAAAAATTGCGAATCTCAATCACTGTTTCCAAAAATTCCAAAAAACCGACAGAACGTTACGAATGCCAAATCAAACCTCCGCTTCGTTTCATCAATTGTTGCTCTCTCACACGTTGCATTGTTGTGCGTACAATAGCCGGCCGACAGTTTTTCCATTCACTACGCATAAAGGCAGCGGCGACTTTTCACCGGATGACCATCATTTGCTTTGTTACAGTCGCCGTACGTGATCGGTGTCGTCAAAAAGGGACAACCAAGTCATAACCCTTCCGAACTTTTCACACAATATCGCTTTGTGATACACGGACAGATACAAAAAAGGCATCCTGCGTTGCACACAACATTTCGTCACAAACAACCCCATCATCATCAGCATCCAGCACACGGTGGGAGGCTGTATGCTGTTCACCCTGGCTCATGTAAATAACAAAGCAAATTTAAATATAAAAAATCAATCAAAAGCTAACCCCCGATCGATCGCGTGGGAATAAGGGATGAGAGAGAGAGTTTTCTTTTATTAACACTCATTGTTATCCGTTTGCGTACGTGCGAGTTATGCATCCACACGAACACAAGCACTTTGGACAGGTGTAGCGGTACGCGCTGGTTTGATGCGTGAATTGACTCTTAATGGGGCTGATGGAAAGAAACCCGATGGAAAGAAAGAGCCCATTTTTGGCCTACTTCCGGTCGCCAAATGATAACGGAAGCGCAACCCAGCTAACGACTGTCACCAGGACCGACTGTGCAAGCTTTGCGTCTCCTGTACCAGGTCGGAGAGGCAATACAGTGGGACCCCCGGCATTCAAATCACGTCCATCAGTAGCCGTCCATTCCGTACGAACCGGAGCCTTACAATCACCTGCGCCTTGAGTTAGTCCAGATGACAAAAGGACACTCGAAGCTAACGTTTGTTTGCGTTACAATGTTGTTCGCTTAACACCATTGTGAATCACATTTTTTGGGCGCCTAAACGGTCGGTTTAAAAGTTTAAATTTTTAGCCTGTTTTGAAACAAAAGTCAATCGCGGCAAGCCGTTCTGGTTAAAATTAATTTCCTCAAATTTACTCAGACCGGTAGCATACTTTTCCCTTCCCGTGGGCTTATTACACTTATCGCCAAAAAAGGTTTTAGCCTGTTTTGAAACAAAAGTCAATCGCGGCAAGCCGTTCTGGTTAAAATTAATTTCCTCAAATTTACTCAGACCGGTAGCATACTTTTCCCTTCCCGTGGGCTTATTACACTTATCGCCAAAAAAGGGGACGAAAGCAACAAATTGAAACACTTGAGTAGGGTGATGTAGATAGTGGGCTTTTGTAGTTGCACGGGTAGGTCAAAATACCTTTTTTGTTTTAGTTTAATTATTTTAAAGACTAATTTTGGGCATAAATGGAAATGATATAGTCAGAAAATTCCTCATTAGTTTAAATTTTGATCAAACACTTTGCATTAGAAGCATCGTTCCTGTGAGGCCTTACACCAGTTAGAAGGGATGCATGCCTCGAAAAGAACTCCACGTTTAATGGCGAATAATAACTGAGGTCAGTTGAGAGACTCTTCTATCGACAACTTGCTCCAAAAAATATTCTTCTGAAAATCCGTTAGCCCCTGATTCCGTAGTGTTTTAGACATATAGACAGCTTTGTCTCAGACACGATCGTTGACAGTTGTATAACAATGTTCATCTCCTTGACAGATTCTCTGATCCATCTCTTATTGCTCGTCCACACGGATATTTTTTTCTTAATGTCGACTTTACCTACTTTCCCTTAGAAAAAAGATGTTATTCTCAAGACAATAGACGGCTTTCTGGATCTCTAGAACTTCTTCCTCTCTGACACTACAACCTCTGTAGGCTTTTGGCCTGCTATGACTTGGTTTTTACCCGAACCTGAGTCTTGCATACTGGGAGGTGTGCCACCGGGATTCGAACCCCGATCCTGCCGTGTAAAGACCGGCGCCGTTAACATATACAGCTCTGGACCATCCCTAGTACTAGAATCTCTAAGACACGGGATTGTAAAAGTACAAACAACATTTTAACTTTCTATCACAATTTAAAGTTCGTGCAGAAATTAAAGGATTTGTTCTCTGGTAAATGTAATTAAATTTTGCTAATTAATCATTTTTTTATTGTAGCTATATCTCTCTATATCAAGGAATCTTGATCTACCATTATTGGTTCTTCAGGGAAATTGAGGTTAAGAATATGTTTGTTCATTGTTCCAATGATGTTCTCGTTTTCCAAATTTCTTCAAATTCAAAGACCAATAATGGTAGGGTTGTCGGTACTACAATCTCATTGTTATACTTCTGTCATACTTACTCTTTACTTGTGGAACCAGTAAACCCAATCGATAGCGTTACAAAGCTTTAATTTTTCAGTGAATGTAGCTGTTACCGTTAAAATTAATTTTTATTTTGTGTTAAATGAGAATATATTTTCACAATACGTTTGATCGTTTCGTAATGTTCTCTTCATTTTTGATTACTACGGGACACAATTTGTATTTTGAGATAATTCTTTGTTAACATACCCGAGATTGATGTTTTAAGAATATCTTTCAATTTAAATTATATTCATACTATCTTTATACTTTATTTTTAAATATTTTGACCATTCATACCGCAAGCACAGTGCACGCACCAACCCTACAATAATGAACTGGTACGGATGGAAGGCATCCAGAAAAAGGGGGACGAATTCTGAAGTGAAAAATAAATAAGAAATTATGACTCCGGTACGGTGCCGTCGCGTTTATCTAAGCCCACGATTTTCCACAGCGATAGCTCACCAACCCTCCCAACAAGGGTTTTCCAGCAACGAACCACCCTATGACATCAACACCGCAACCGTTTACCGATGGAAATCAACCGAGCAAATTGTTGTTGTTCACACCACGACCACACACACACACACACCCGCCAGCCCACAGGCGATGCGACAACAAACCCACCCCTACAGCAGAAAGCCACCCCTTACAGCCACGGGTAAGGCCCCTTTTCCCAAATCTGGTAGGAAAACTTTCAATGAGCCGCGGCCGATGGGTTTTGATCAGAGTGGTGGAACAATCAAACGGTAATCACTTCATTCGGGGCGTGAGCACCGGTGGATGGGTGCTGCTGATGATGATGAAGTTGTGTCTCGGCAAATCAGACGTGGAAATTCGGACGGAGTTGCGCCCTTAAAATCCGTCGCGAAAAGTGAAACAAATGAAGTGAAGAGCTCTTATCACATCGCCTAATGTTTGCACAAAAACATGACCGAGAGATAAGCGATTAGAAGCGGCATGATTTGAAACCGGTAACGAACTGCAGGAAGACTAAGAGCATGAGTACTTTATGAAGATTGGTGTGATGAAGGATGGAAAATGCATTTGTAAACAGCAAGTGTGTGCGTTCTTTGTTGTGCATTTGTTTTGCTTTATGACATTACTGCCCAACTGCTTGCTGTCGAATGGCTCAATAAATGTGATTGTTGTGACTTCAATCACCAGAATTGTACTCAACGCTTTATTATGCTACACCCAGCATCCAACCATCGCCGTCGTAAGCCCGGTCCCGGCTCAGCACCATTCATTCCGTTCGAAAGAATACAAAACGAACAAACAAGCATTAAATCATAATAAGCTTCTTTTGTACCTAATTAAGTTTTCCAACCGCTGGGTGTACGGATGGCGGACGTTTAAGATTTGGTCGAAAAAAAATGTCTCATTCTATCGCTGCGTCTGTTTCGATCCCAGCAACCGAAAGGACACGGCAGCATCCAGCCCCCCAGTGACAAGACAAATGACAAACACACAAGGCAAGCCGGAGGATTGGGCCATAAAAACGGTATCAGCGATAATGAAGCAATTTTCCGGGATCGTCTTTTCTTCGCCGGATCGTGGGACCGACAAGGATGGCAAAGTTTGACAAAAGTGAAGCCTTTTTTTACGGGGAAAAACGACAACATTATGGCGAAGCTGCAAAGGAGCAGTTCAAAAGAAGCTACAGAAACCAAGAAAGAGAGATCGTTTTAGATTTTTCAGAATCGGGAAAGCGAGCGGGCTTTGTAAGAGCGTTTGGATTATTTTACCGATTATGTTTTTTCTTGTTGCAAACTTTTGCGACACGCTCGCAAGGTGAAATCGGGTACGAAACGAAAGTAACGCACGCGATGGAGTAGCGCTCAAGCGTTCGAATGAATGAAGCGCTCATTTGCAGCTGAATTCAAAACTAATTCCGGCTGCTGCCTCAGTTTCGCTCGGTCGGGGAAGCAATTATCCGATGAAAACATTTTTCCAATCTGTTCGAAGGCTGTAGGCCACTTTCAACCGTACCGGAGGCTGAGTTCATTAACTTCGTTTTGGTGAACAGCACGAAATTGGATTAGAATAATTTGATAACCGCAAACAGTTGAAGTTTGCACCGTTTTACAATGAGGCAGAAGTTGATTTTGAGCTCTTAAGATTAAAGTTTTTTTCTAGGTTCAAAGACAAATCCATTGATTGAAAAACATGCTTTTCTTTTACTAAGTTCTAAAAAAAGCAGTGGAGTTTACTAAGAAAAACGCGAATAAAAAAATATCTTTCGTAAGATCGATTCGCAAAAAAGAAAGGCCGCAATTTAACCCAACCATTCTTTCGTTTTACTGCACGATACGTAAGTATTGCCCGGCACGATAAGAATCGTCTTATTTCCGGTCAACCATTTTTATTGTGTCAGTGACGACGACTAGCTGCAAAAGCCGGAAATGGTTCATGCCGAAATGAAATTTGATATTCGCTGTGTGCGCCAATCGCACAACCCGACTTGGGATGAAAACACAAGCCACACATAAAAGGCCTTTTACAGTTGTCTAACTAACTGAGGAGTTGAAGGAATTCTGCTGGCTAGGAGAGGTTCAGATTTGTGACCAGGACGACCTAGTGTACATTAGTTTATGCTAGTGGCCCAACCATTCTTTCGTTTTACTGCACGACACGTAAGTATTGCCCGGCACGATAAGAATCGTCTTATTTCCGGTCAACCATTTTTATTGTGTCAGCGACGACGACTAGCTGCAAAAGCCGGAAATGGTTCATGCCGAAATGAAATTTGATATTCGCTGTGTGCGCCAATCGCACAACCCGACTTGGGATGAAAACACAAGCCACACAAACCAACAGAGAGGTTCAGATTTGTGACCAGGAAGATCTAGTGTACATTAGTTTATGCTAGTGGAGACTTATTGTTGTCTATAAAACATCATTGTATGCTCTTATCTGTCATTTAAAAAGGGTTCTTCTAAGAAGGCTTTTATTCACAAGATTGCAATCCACTACAACATCAGCAAAGATACATCCTTTGGTGGTCGTAAGACAAAAGTCGTCTTAAATACTCTAAGTTCTGTAAAACATCCATTACTGGTATTAATTATTTCAGCATGTCTATGCCTCTAGGCATCTCTGGGTTCAGCTTTTCAGGCCTCAAGAAAACGACAGGGATGACGACGAAGCCTCTTGGTAGACGAGGATCATTATAAGGAGAAATTTGTACGAGACCTCTTGTCTACGAGCGTAAGAAGCACCTTGAATACATCATTTTTTGATCATTCCAATAAGAATTATAGGGAGACTTCATATTCTTAACAAGTTTTAACATAACCCAGAAACTGACCTATCTTAGTTCTTCCACTTTAGCTTCAGTGTGGCTTCTGATAAACTTGGATATGTCCAAATATTATCCTTCATTGCAGTAAAATATTTGATGTTTACCCGAATCCGAAAAATTAAACCCTTCAAAATCTATCCTCCCTCAACTCAAGTTTATTCTGTTTAGCCCTAGAGCATGCTTTCATACATCATACCCAACTACACTACATCTCGACTGCCGTTTTTTGCGATGAGGTAGTATCAGCATTGCTAATATGTAAACATATTTTTACGAAGAGATGATGTTCAGATAGGTGATCTTACCTTCAAATACTTAATTTTTTTTATCTTTCGTCAGGGAGATCCACTTTCCATGCACCTTTTTATCCTTTACCTTCAGCCCCTCATCACGAGATTAGAAGGCATGGTGACTACTTCGTCCCTTAAAATCGAGCGGGTGCGAGAAGCTTTCGAGGCGTTTGGAAGCATCTCCGGAGCCCGCCTGAACGTCGACAAAACCATCGCGATCGACGTTGGACACACTACACCAACCACGAGCATCCAGGTCCCATGGCTTCGGACGGAAGAGAGGCTTCGGCTTCTTGGAATTTTGTTTTCCAACAATATCCGAGAAGCCATGAGCCTTAACTGGGACCTGCTGATCCACCATTTCCGCCAGTTGGTGTGGCTTCATCGTGTGAGGGACCTGAATTTGGTGCAGAAGGTTGTTCTGTTGAACACCTTTCTGTTGCCCAAACTATGGTTCGTTGCGTCGGTCTGTGGCGCTCGCGCAATGGACATAGCGAAGGTGACCTGCACCATAGGCTCGTTCCTCTGGAATGGCTCCGGGGGCATCCGGGCGCCTCTACAGCAGCTGGCATTGCCCCGCAACCGCGGTGGGCTCAACGTCCACATCCCAGCCATCACAACCCAGGCGCTGCTGACGAACCGGTATGTTGCGGAACAGGGGTATCTACGAGTCGGAGCCCAGCACATCGCATGTGCTGGAAACCCTCCGAATATTGCCTCTGTTCCGTTTACATACTCTTGCCTGCGAATCGTCATACAGCAACTGGGTTATGTTACAAACCCAGGGATCCTCACCACGCGCCTGATTCGCCAGACACTGACGGAGAGATTACCTGAACCCAAGGTAGTCTTGGAAACTCCGTCAGTAAACTGGCGAAGAATCTGGCGCAATATCCACGACTCCAACATGACGTCCCATCAGCGTAGCACTCTATACCTCCTGGCTAATGAGAAAATTAGCCATGGAGCGCTGCTGCACCACATGAACCGCGTCCCATCCTCGTCATGTTTGTGTTGTCCCGCAATCGACACCCTGGAACACAAGTTTGCAGGTTGCTGTAGAGTTGCTGATGCCTGGCAGCTTCTGCAGCAGTGCATTAGCTTCGTGATTTCAGGGTGTTCGATATCGTCTCGTTTTTCGTTTGATTTACTGCGTTTTCCTGTACTAAGTGGCATATGTGCAGAAAAACGCAGTAAAATCATCTGTTTGTTCGCTAACTATGTCATCCACATCATTGGAAACAATGATGCTGCGATTCACATAGAAATCCTTCGTCATTCTTTGCTTTAAATGTTTAAATGTTATTTTGTACATTGTTGTTTCTATGTTTAAGCACGTTTGTAAATAAATGTTTTATAAAAAAAAAAATACCTAAATTTTTTTTACCTGTCTCGGGTCAAGAGTCAGTGCCGATAACAGCATACATGTTGAGATGGGCGAAAAAGTGATGGCTGTCAACTAGTCATACTACGTCCTGGGAAAATTTGTCTACTGATAATACCTGTAGTAACTGATGAAGCTGCAACTATACGACCATAAATTTATAATATCAGTACTCACAAGCGCCTCTGAGTGCTGGGAGTTGGTAGTCAACCAATCATATTACAGCCAAACGATACTTCACCAGTCAAAACACCTGTCGCGACGGACGAAACTAAGGCTGTATAGAACTTTTATAGCCCCGATACTCACATACGCCTCTGTCACATGAATTCTGTCCAAAACTGACGCAACTCAAGTCGCGTTCCAAAGGAAGATGCTTAGAAGGTTTTTATGAACCACAATGAGAAGCTTGGATAGAATAAATCGAAGTCTATTGTACAGCCAACTACACTCTCCAAGTTTCAATGGGGTGGTCATATCTTGAGGCCGCAACGACTTTTGAAGCCGTCTGTATAAACAGAGGTGGTGTGGTAGGCTCAAACTGATATGGAGTGATAGCCTTAATGAGTCCTCCGAAAAGGCCGATGCTAACGCCTAACGGCAAGGCTGTCCGTATAAATTTACCGAGCTGAAGATACATCAGATGAATGTAAGATGAACTATTCGGAATTAGGATTAGGAATAAATAAATGTATTCACTTACAATTAAACCTTCAGCTAGTACACACCTTCGCTATTTCGCTACACACCTAACCGTTTGAGAAAGTTCTTCCGATTATTCCGCGGCGCAACAGCCGAGATTTTGGATTGGCAGGCGAAAGCGCAAGACCGTGAGCGATGTTGAGAATTGTTGCATGACCGCCTATACATATACAACACAGCTTTCTAAATCCGACACCATAAAAATCATTAAAAGAAACGAATGAAAAAGATTTTTGGACCCTGAGAAAGAATAAGACAGTGAGTTGAATCCTGCACACGAAAGTATGCATTCAAATTAGCAAGAAGAGATTGTGGGAAAATCTCTCTTCTCATTAGTCACTCTTCACACTTTGCGTATTATATACACTCACAAAGTCTCTGTGCTAGCTAATGACAGTATAAATGACAATTAAATAATTATTCAGAGAACGAATAACTGCATATAAACCGCATAGAGTGGATATGGAGCTTTACTTTTTTAATAATCTTTAAAAAGTGACTTAAAAAGACTATTCTCATCTCTAGAGTGAACTCTCATAACCCTAAGTCTCTATAAACTAACTAAAAAACTAACCGGATCAAGTCCAGCTTAAACTCTACTCATTGCTTTAATTTCCTTAGCTGTTGTCTGTATGTATGGTCATATCTGTATGTCCAGGTATCTAATTTCAACATCTGTTATATGCTCAATTAATCTTTTTTAATCACACAATCAGACACTATAGTTTTGTCTGATAGTATTATTCAGTTTGAATAGCATCTCAGAGCTCTTTGAGTGTTTCTTAATTATAAAACCCTTGACATTAGCATTTGGATCCTCGCATTTGGATCATCCCTATTTGGCTAATTGTTTTTGACTCTTGCTATATCTTCTCATTCTCTTAAATGCCGTATTTGCAAACCTTCAAACTGATTCGAGCTCTTAACTATTTATTGCATCTGGTATGTATCTTATATTCAGCCTTGCCGATTAAGTACTATCCAATGTAGACACCGTTCGTCACCGTGATATCAATTCCATACATTCCTCTTTATCTCTATTGTTTTTAACAATATTAGCAATCATTACCATAAGGCAACAGGCACCGCATATCACCTTAACCATAAAAAGGGCCCACCCTAAAACACTCCCTAACGTCACACACACACAGTCTGACAGGTGACGCAACCCTTACCGATCATCATATTAACTGCAGCGTAATGGATTATTATTGTCATTTAGATTTTTATCGATTCATCGCCATGTTTCCGGATGCAACACAAACGGTACCAGCGGTACCAGCGTACGTAAAAGAAAGGCGACGCAGCCAAGTTTTCTCATTGATAAGCACGGCAAACACGCGGGTCGATGCGGCAACCGAAACCGCCCTATATCAATGGGCTTGCAAACGTGCGCACAAAGGCGCAATGTTTCCCGTTTATGCTGCTATTTGTTTTGTTCGGTGTACGATAACAGTTTTATGGTTCCCGATCAGTTTATCAATAGAACCCATTGATTCCACGCTGGGTTTGGGCGTTTTTTCGTGTGTGTTTGTGTAAAATGGTTGTATGGTCTTCCTGTACCTTTTTACCTTGCAGACACCGTTGCTCGATTATCGTCTCTGGTCCCTGAGACGCTAGACAAGAAACTCATAAAATCACACCGGTCCCGGAACTCGCCAGTATTGCAGCTTTCAAATGCATGATAAATATTTCGAAACGTCTTATGCTGCATCAAGAACGCGAAGCGAGGAGTTTACTGATGTCGTATTAACTGCTCAGTAATTCACTCACTCCCCAGCGAAGCGACACGGACAACACATCCGATTCTTCTTTCTTGCGTAAGTGTTGTAATGAGCAGGATCTTTGCTCTGCTTGAAACTAACTCCAAACATTACTTTGCCAAACTCACCGCACCAGAAACAAGCGCCAAGTGTTGTTACGGTGGTTGTCGTGGCATGAAATATTATTTGCGATATCAGTTCTCGCGTTTACGCATCCAGCGCCACCGGGAAACCGAGAGTGCTGTTGCGGAAAAAGACGTTTTACACAAGTGCCTCTGTTTTACCATGAATTCGAACGGAATGCAACGCTTCCGCCGTATATTCTGCCGCGGAAAACTTCTTACAGTAAGGCGGGAAACACTTTTCGTCGCGGCGGAAACGCTACACTTTCGCGGTGTTCGTGTTTGCACTGGAATGTCTAAACTTTTCGCACGCGGTAATTTATCTTACCCAGCCGCAAACATCCGGAAAAAGTGGTGCACACACTTTCGGGACGGTTGATTTGTTTAGCAAAATTTATTCCAATTGCTAGGCAAACTTGGCAAATTTTCGGCAGATAGATGTGCAACGGTAGCGTAGCTCGGGAGCGTTGTATCGGTGCCACTTGAGTGCGGTATTTAAGGACATGCGTCTCATTGGGCTGATTATGGGTTTATGGTAAGATAATGAAGCGAATATTTTGCTAATAGGATAATGAAAACAAAAGTTATAATTATATACTAAATTACGGGAGAATTTTTAACCATCTTTTTTGAGAAACACATATACTTGGAATTTATTTTACATCCTGTAAATACTCCAAAACCCCAAGTGTCTTTGCAGATCTTTGCTTGTCAAAGTTGCGTTCCACTGTGGATGTTCTTTTCTAATATCTTGGATGAAAAACAAACTTCGCTTACATCACCGGAGTACCGTGGTTTAATATTTAGTAACACGTTTATCCCTCCAAACGCATCAGCGGTGATAAGTTAAATGTGTTTCTAAGTACCCTCGCACCAAATACTAAAACTTGAAAACTATACAGGCGCTTCTGAAGAGAAAAGGTGAGAAAGAGATGATGCTTATTTTTATGTGTGATGGTGTGAATTGAAAGTTTCTTAGAACTGCTACTAAATTTTATTGTAAATTATGAAGTTTCTCATGAAGAACAGTTTTTAGGATGAACTTTTAGAGTAACAAATCGATTATATTTCACATCATAGAGTACTTTATGTTGTGATAAGGAAACGTATCCTAAAAATATCTAAAACTTGTTTCTTTTAAAATGCTTTACACAGCGTGATAAATTAATATCAGTTATTTATTATAATATTAAAGTTTTACTTGTTAACTCTGAGACTCATTAGTTGAACTTCATTTTGAAGACTGTTAGTAGAGTACTCTTGTACACGCTACTATGCATTTAAGATATCATTAACTACTTAAGATTTATTTGTAGAAACTATCAGTATTTAGGAGTCCTTAAGTTGGAGTATACTTTGGAACACTGAAAAATAGTTTAAACGTGAAGTTAGAACGTATATTTCGTATTATTCCTAGACGATTCCTCTCGGTAGAAACCAGATTCAATAAAAAACAAAATTTAAAGCAGTGTTGAATTGAGCCAGTAGTTGAACAACGCTAGTAAACTTGGTATGTTCCATCTTTATGGAGACCCATGGAACTGTCAATTGGCTGTTGCTGGATTATTTATCGACGAAAACCTCCTCGAGCCTTTCGTCAATCATTTTTAGACTACATTTTGAAGAAGAGGTAAAGACGATTGATGGAGGGTCACTGAAGAGTTAATAATGATTTTGAAGGTTTTTCGCAAACACCTTCATTCCTTTGGGTTCTTTTCCATCGAAACGACCAATCCTGATCCTTCGTATCTATTCCAAGAACTTCTCATAATAAAACCTCGAATTCAAAGACCTCGTGTAGTACAAAGTCTAGTAAAACAATGACATACTATTTCAAGCATATATTGTGTGACTGTATGCATTAAAATTATTATAATATTTACTAAAAAATCTAAGCCTAAGCCTCAGTTATTAAACAGCGTGAAGCTGGTATTAATATTAACAAGAACAGGTAACTAAATTTGAAGCCATTCCTTCAGTAATTGCCTCGATTTAAGAGTGTTCCAATCAGATGGTAAAACAGCCCTGATACCGACTGTTAAAATCTTGGTTTGAGTTGAAAGTTTAAGATAAAATGCTAGTTTTAACATGAATAGTTTACACATTGAAAAGGAATTTCCTCTGGCAATCAACTCTATAAGGTGCAAATCTTGTACGTAAAAGTCTCACTATCAAAATACATAATTTTTATTCTACAAACCTATCATGTCTTGATGAACATCACACGGCTTCACCAGCGTCTAACCGACTTTGCTGCTTGGCGAACGATGATAACAGAACATTCCAGTATGTACAACCTCACATTGGTATGTTGGGTACGTTGGGGAACAACAACAAAAAAAGAAAGCCATTCTCCGCCTGCAAGATATTCAACCAAGCCGCACCGGAATACTAACAACCTTCTAGCGGTAGAAAAGACTCCACACCAAAAAAAAAACCAACATCCTTCGGCAACACTTCGCTCTGCAGTTTCTAGCAGCGAGCGCTCAAAAAAAGACGGTTGAGACATTAGCTAAAAATGAAACCACATCCACACCCACTAAGGCTCTTATCCACACTGCTGTCAATTTGCTTGTGGCCTTTTCTTTTCAGACCATCCCGACGACACAAAGAACGTTGGCCACCGTGCCAAGGAGCCAATGAAAGGAGCCATTATGTTGGCCGGAGTTTCCTTTCTTCCTGTCTTTGTGTTTGCCACATAATGGCGCACTGAAAGCGCACAAAACGTTAACGATGTTATCACGGATATATATCTTTCCTATTTCACGCCCTCCCTCCTGCCTTCGTCAGCCTGCCACCGTCGTCCTGCGTGTTTTTTTCCCCGATCTCTGTGTTTCCTTCTCATCCGGTTCTGGTCGGTCGTGCTGTCGTTTGGGCGTCCAAGTGTGTCTAACCACAGCCCAATATCTGCCGGATCCTTTTCTTTTGGCGTGTGCTTCATTTATTGCCAATCTTTCCTTTCTTTCTTCGGGTGGGCGTTTGTCTTTTCGTTCGCTTAGCCCGCTCCTCACACTTCGGGGTGGTCCATAAAAGGCTCCTGACAGATCTTTAATATTACAACACCCACGAGGCGTGCTGGGAGTACGAGTTGATTTGCTCATTTTATCGGTACGTGTTTCATTTCCGGACCCGGCTGGTAGCGGACGGACGGAAAAGTGCATGCGAAACAGCGTCACGAAAGAACAGGTTGGTCGTTTGTTTGTCCTTTTTCGTGCTGTCTCATTGTAGAATGGCGTATATGTATTTTTAAATGTACCTTTTTTGTTTCATACAAATGATTTAATAATATTTTTGTAAAAGCAGTGCCTGTGTGTTTTGTTCAAAAATTAACGCCACCAGCTTTAACCAATAACAATTTATAGATGAATAGATAAATGCCAGACCAGCTAAACAATTATGTTGAAGAATCGGTTAAACTTCAAATTAAATAAGGCCAACGTGGGAAATCTTAAACGTCAGAGTATTTGGACCTTATTGGAGGACTCTTCAATGTCATCACTCCATCTCAGTTTGAGCCTACCACTCCTCCTCTGTCTATGTGGACGGCCTAAAAGGTCTTTACGGGCAGGGTCGTCCGGTGCCATTCTCATGACATGACCAACTCATTGGATCCTTCTTCTTCTTCTTCTTCCTTGGCACTACAACCTCTTGAGGTCTTGGCCTGTCAGCTATTGCTAGCTTTCTGTGACTAAGTATTACCCGTAGCCGGATAGTCAGTCCTGCGTCAGTCCACTGGCGAGCTTAATTCGCTCGTAGAGCTCGTCGTTGTAGCGGTTCCTCAATTGTCCTTCCACACATACGTAGCCAAATAGCCTTCAGAGCATTATCCTCTTGAAGTTGACCACGAGCAATTCGTCTGTTTTCGACCAAGTCCATGTCTCAGATGCGTGTGCGTGTACTGAGAATATAAAGATTCTATAAAGCCCCAGCTTCGTCCGTCGCGACTGGTGTTTTGCGTGGAAAAGTTTCCTCAGACTGAACAAAGACCGTTTGGCTGTCAGAGTCCTTGTGCGTATCACAACATCTTCTTCTTCTTGGCTTAACAACCTGCTAGAAGTAGTACCCAAGTAGAAGAAGAAGAATCCTGAATAGGAGAAGTTTTTGTTAGATAATTCGATTCAATCTTTTAGAAAGCTTCTGCTACGTAGGAGAGAATCAATTATGTCTATGTCATCAGCGTATTCCATCGTATAGAAGATGGTCCCCGAGACTTCCACCTTCGAGGCTCGGATGATCCTCTCTAACGCCAGCCTGAAGAGAAGACCGACAAACCTATCTCCATGATACAAGGGGATAATAGAGTGCTCTGAGTGTTTTCTAACCACCTTCACCTGATATGCTATGTTGCTCTCGGTCAGTCTAACAAAGCAAGTAAGCTTGGCCGACATCTGAAACCAGCTCATTAGTTTTACTCTGGCTAGTCTGTCATATGCGGCTATAAAATGTATGAAGAACTTGTACGAATGTAACTGCCATTTGTTTCAAAATGTAGTCACACGGTTAAGATAACTGATCGGAAATGAGTTTTGTAAATTTAAAATTTAATTTTAATAGTTTAATATGTTTGGGAGGATTTTATCCGTCAATCAAAAAACAAACAAAAACTGATAATTATAAGAATAAGTTTCTTCATTGTTGCTTACATTATCGATAGCTAATCAGCACTATTTTACTAATTCAAACAAATCGATATAATTAAAAGAAAAACAAAATTTAACCAATTTATGCAATGAACCAAGTAGTAAACCAAGTAAGTAAATACGACTCACAAAAAGCATTATTACTTCCAATTCTATTGTAACAATCTCTATACATACATATTCTTACATTTAGTGTACAAACACAAGTGTAACCTAATCCCAACCGATAGAATGAAGCTTTCACTGCTCAAGCTTTTCCAATCAAAATTTTCCCACAATCGAATACCCGTAGCCGGATAGTCAGTCCTGCGTCAGTCCACTGGCGAGCTTAATTCGCTCGTAGAGCTCGTCGTTGTAGCGGTTCCTCAATTGTCCTTCCACACATACGTAGCCAAATAGCCTTCAGAGCATTATCCTCTTGAAGTTGACCACGAGCAATTCGTCTGTTTTCGACCAAGTCCATGTCTCAGATGCGTGTGCGTGTACTGAGAATATAAAGATTCTATAAAGCCCCAGCTTCGTCCGTCGCGACTGGTGTTTTGCGTGGAAAAGTTTCCTCAGACTGAACAAAGACCGTTTGGCTGTCAGAGTCCTTGTGCGTATCACAACATCTTCTTCTTCTTGGCTTAACAACCTGCTAGAAGTAGTACCCAAGTAGAAGAAGAAGAATCCTGAATAGGAGAAGTTTTTGTTAGATAATTCGATTCAATCTTTTAGAAAGCTTCTGCTACGTAGGAGAGAATCAATTATGTCTATGTCATCAGCGTATTCCATCGTATAGAAGATGGTCCCCGAGACTTCCACCTTCGAGGCTCGGATGATCCTCTCTAACGCCAGCCTGAAGAGAAGACCGACAAACCTATCTCCATGATACAAGGGGATAATAGAGTGCTCTGAGTGTTTTCTAACCACCTTCACCTGATATGCTATGTTGCTCTCGGTCAGTCTAACAAAGCAAGTAAGCTTGGCCGACATCTGAAACCAGCTCATTAGTTTTACTCTGGCTAGTCTGTCATATGCGGCTATAAAATGTATGAAGAACTTGTACGAATGTAACTGCCATTTGTTTCAAAATGTAGTCACACGGTTAAGATAACTGATCGGAAATGAGTTTTGTAAATTTAAAATTTAATTTTAATAGTTTAATATGTTTGGGAGGATTTTATCCGTCAATCAAAAAACAAACAAAAACTGATAATTATAAGAATAAGTTTCTTCATTGTTGCTTACATTATCGATAGCTAATCAGCACTATTTTACTAATTCAAACAAATCGATATAATTAAAAGAAAAACAAAATTTAACCAATTTATGCAATGAACCAAGTAGTAAACCAAGTAAGTAAATACGACTCACAAAAAGCATTATTACTTCCAATTCTATTGTAACAATCTCTATACATACATATTCTTACATTTAGTGTACAAACACAAGTGTAACCTAATCCCAACCGATAGAATGAAGCTTTCACTGCTCAAGCTTTTCCAATCAAAATTTTCCCACAATCGAATCTTACCCTTCATATATGCTCATAATGAAGGACCCATGAAAACACATTTACGACCGATATCGGAGTTTAATGAGGTACAAAATTGTCCCTTAATTTTTAAGTAAGGATTCCGATACCAGAAGAGATAGTATCAACCGGTGCCGTTTAGCTTCGAAAGCTTTTTTATCACCATTTCCCAGTGAGCAAAACTAATTTCGAGCGATCCGTCGAACGAAATGATTTCCTTAGCTTGTGCCAGGTGATGGCTCAAGCAGCATGCTCGCAGATGGTTCGATTAATTCATCGTACCGTGTCAATCTTCCGAAGCGCCACATTATGATTGCTTTTTCAATCGATGTTGATGGCGAGATTCTGGCTACCTTGTGCTGTGCCAGGCACGGCATTGATTGATCGTATGGACGGTGATAATAATTTAGTTTAATGGTTCCGAAATGGAAACACTTATTGGTGGTAAACGGCTTGAATTGTGTTTCTTTTTTATCAGCATAATTCCCTATTTCATTTCGATTCAAGTGCCCGTCACAAGAACATGAGAAAAGGATTTAAAATTACAACTCCCTTTTGTGCGACACGTGCTTCGCACTGTGTTAGCGATAATCGTTTTGGGATAATAAAACGAACAAAACCTCGAGACACGATTGATGGTTGGACCATTCACAACATCCATGAGCAAAAAGAATAAGTCTAGCTATTTTCTCGTAAAGTATGGCATTTTCAATATTTGTGTGGCGACCAGCTAAGCTAGGACACCAGCCTGGATAAAGCGCCACCTAGGAGTAAACGGACGGAAACAGAATGTCCAACGAAAATGGTCACATGGGTAGGATTGAGCAAGAACAATGAAGTCCCTGTTCTCGGGAGGGCTCAAGACGAGACGAATTTTGAGACGGGCACAGGATTTTTTTCTCTCCCTAACTTCGGGCAGCCAGGGTTGTCACACCCGTGGCAACAATAGACGAACAGAAGCAGCAAAAGAGGAATCTGGATACGGACAGGACAGTATAAAAGAACTGCATATCCGTACCAGAGTTCAGTTGCGTCCCAGCCACGACGAGGAAACCATCCCCCGGAGGACCAGCCAAGAAAGAAGGAAGGCCGAACAGCCCAGAAGTAAGGAAGGAAGACCCCCAAGAAGAAGAGAGCCTGGAAGGGTCAAATAAAAAGTAGGATCGAACGACCGATCCTAAATTTGGTTCTAAATCTTTAACATAAATTTTAAAATAAACCGAACTAAAAACTATTGTTTTACGTACCTCGGGGTCGATACTAAGACATTCCTGTACGGCTAACATGTTTGCAGTAGTTAAAATGCTTCTAAGTTTCGAATACACCCACCATTCAAACGAGCCGGCATTCATGGGTGATACTCGCCGGTAACGTCACACCGGGTACGACCGTCATCGCCATCGGGATGACGCTACACACCCGGACGCTTCCGTACGGGCACAGTTTCTACGGAAATATTTCCATTTGTGCCGATTCTACGCTCAATTACCTTTATCACACCTTTTTAAACAGTAGAATGACTATTATAGTAATTTTCAATATAGAAAATATGATTATCATTGTTACCGAAGCGTGATCTCGGTGTCACAGGCTCCCGCGTACCCGGAGCTCTCGGTTCTGCTGCCGGTGTTGACGAGGCTGAGCAACAATGGTGATAGGCGCGTTTGTCACCTTGTCTCTTATGTACAGGGCAGAGTTTATGTATTTGCCAACGACCCCCTAAGGCATGTCGTTGTTTCTCGTTTTCCTGGGCTCGTACCACTATCGTTTTTCGCGTCGTTATAGGAGCATCAAGTACACCTTACTGTCAGACCTTCATTGCTCTCGTAGAGACACTTTGGCACATCGTACACAAATTTTCCAATCAATAGGAAATCGTCAATTTCAGACATGCTAGTAACAAACTTCCAAAAGATAATTGTATCTTTGAACAGTGTTATCACGTTATCTCAAGCTTGTGTTATTTTTATCACAACATCTTTTATTTGTTGCATCTTTTTATTAACATCTGAAATGTAAAGAAAATCCTGATTAATTGAGTTTAATCTTAACTTATACAGAAATTCATATAGAAGAACGTAATATTCTGATTAACTTATGTTAGGATCCACGAAACAACAATATAGCAGATGAGAAACTCGAATAATATGAAGTGAAACGAACCGTTCGAAAATGAAAATGAGTTTTCTCCAGCATCGTTCGCATAAATAAGATTTGTCTAAATTAAATCACCGCTGTGTATGCAACTCCATTGCGCTTTTGGTCGTTCGTCTAATAAAACAACTAGCTAGCATAGTTGTAAAAAAACATCCGTAATCACATTCAAATACCTACAACATCACTCATTCCCACACTGCTTCAATCGCCAGCAGTTCTGGGCCCTTCACGGAGATCATTCGTAGGTTCCATGTTTTTGCTAATTTTGATACTGGAAAATAAAACAATAATCAGTTACACAAAACTTGAGTCATTACACCACACTAGTGATGAGAAAAACGGCTCCGACCGGTTCCAATAATTTTCGGAACAATTAGTTCGGAGCCGGCTCCGGAGCCGTTGGTTCGGAGCCGGCTCCGGAGCCGTTAGTTCGGAGCCGGCTCCGGAGCCGTTAGTTCACCGTTAGGCCGTAAGGAGCCTGCTCAGGAGCCGTTAGTTCGGAGCAGTCTCTGGAGCGGGAAAAACACTGTTCCGGAGCCGGTTCCGCACCCACGGCTCCTGAGACGCTTTCAAACTACTGACTACGGAGACTCGCGCAATAAAGTAGCAAAATCATACAAACGAAGCAAACCCATTACAAGACAATTCTTCATCTACTGTGTTGGGTTATTTCTGTTTGTGCGTAGCGTTGAAAAATAGAAAATGATGATTTTTTATACATGTACTTTTTGTCTAGCGCATCTCTGCGCTTGTTTTAGCTTTGGTGTACTAAAATACTTCCATTTATCAAGCATTAATCTATAAAATTTGTGACATATCTAGATTGTGCGCACGTAGTTGGATTAAAAATAATACCCTCTATCTCTCTCTCTCTGTGTTCTCTGCCAAATCAAATCGTTCGCATGTATTTGATCCATGATAACTGATGTTTGTATGTTCGAGAAAAAAAATAAAAAAAACCATCTCTCCGGATGCATGCAAAATAAAACGTTGTAGCATGACAAATATATAAAAGTCGAAAGAAAAAAAAGGCAACATTGCTTCAGGGATTAGAATCGCAAAGGGAACCCCATGAGCCCGAGTCCGGGAAAGTTTACGATTGGCCGCAACCGAAGCAACAGCGAAACGAAAAACATAACACACCAGCATCCGCGGCGGAATGACGTTTATTTTCAACATGAGCGCTTTTGTCTATTCCGGAGGGTATTTTTGTAGTGTTGTGGCCGCCTTTTGCACTAGCGTACAAATGAACTGAAAAAAGCAGTTTTTGTTGTATGTCGTCAGCGCAGCAAGAGAGAAGAAATGGATTTCGTATTTAAAAACACACCTGGCAAATGCAGAATTGTTTTCAATTTGTAGAAGGAAGTACGAGTACATATGCAAATGTAACAATATGTATGATTGATTTTTTCGGATATAGTATGGCTCTCTAAATACAAACAACAAACAACCGCCATTCGATTGTGTGGATATGTGCGTCGCCACGAGTGTGTGTGTGTCAGTCAGTTTTCATTAGTGATGAGAAAAACGGCTCCGAAGCCGGAGCCGGCTACGACCGGTTCCAATAATTTTCGGAACCGGCTCCGGAGCCGTTAGTTCGGAGCCTGCTCCGGAGCCGTTAGTTCGGAGCCGGCTCCGGAGCCGTTAGTTCACCGTTAGGCCGTAAGGAGCCTGCTCCGGAGCCGTTAGTTCGGAGCAGGCTCTGGAGCGGGAAAAACACTGTTCCGGAGCCGGTTCCGCACCCACGGCTCCTGAGACGCTTTCAAACTACTGACTACGGAGACTCGCGCAATAAAGTAGCAAAATCATACAAACGAAGCAAACCCATTACAAGACAATTCTTCATCTACTGTGTTGGGTTATTTCTGTTTGTGCGTAGCGTTGAAAAATAGAAAATGATGATTTTTTATACATGTACTTTTTGTCTAGCGCATCTCTGCGCTTGTTTTAGCTTTGGTGTACTAAAATACTTCCATTTATCAAGCATTAATCTATAAAATTTGTGACATATCTAGATTGTGCGCACGTAGTTGGATTAAAAATAATACAACAATCAATTAAATTAGACGGTCACAGCATCGTGGTGCGATGAACGATGCATTCTTATTTGCTTTTGTTTAATTAATTGAACGGGACAATTTAAGTGATTCTTAATGTTATCATTAGAAAAATAATATGCATCAAGCAAGTATTACGATATTGTTACGATAATTATTTTGCAAAGTGCATACTGATAACGGCATCAAAAAATGAACTCTTTACGGCCTAACGGCAAACTAACGGCTCCGGAGCCGTTAGTTCGGAGCCGTTAGTTCGGAGCCGGCTCCGGAGCCGTGGGTGCGGAGCCGGCTCAGCGCCAAAGCCGGAGCACCACACCACACACACACAGGAAGCGCTTACCAAGATACGTTTTGCCGGTTCCCGGTGGTCCAAACAGCAATATGCCCGCCTGATTACGAAGCGGTGAAGCTTCAAAGATTTTCGGAAACCTTGTCGGCCACATAAGCACCTCCTGAAACACTTCGATCGCACCTTCCAGGCCCGGTATTTTATCGCCCGCGATATCATCGTCCTCGTCGTCACCGTTCCCATCCGTCTGGGTCGATTGTTTGTGACTTTCGATACCCACCAAACAGTACCGATTCGTTACATCCAGCGCATTGGCAACCATTTCCTCCGTGACGAATGGGAATTTACTGTCCTGCTTGTACGCGTAGAAAACTGCACGATCAACCAGCTGCACCAGGCTACCGATGGCGTACCCTTCCGTTTGGTGTGCGAGCCGCTTCCAATCGATACGCCGATCGAGCTTACACTGTCGATGCACGAACAAACCTTTCAGCGCACCCTCCCGGTCAGTCTTATCGAGGTTCGGTATCTTTACGAGCTGCTGAAACAGATGATACCCACGGGAAGAATGAAGCCGACGGTTTAGGTTGGACGAACTGCTAATTGAGGCGATCACAGCGATCGGATTGTTGCTGGTAAATTCTTCTATTTGCTTACGAATTACGTCCGATACTCTGGGAATAAAAAAGGGGCGTAGATTGTTAACGAGAAATTGCTTAAAAGTCTGTGCGTTTTCTTACTTATTGTGATATTCAGCATCGGGCGTGTTTTGATCTCCTGGCTGATGCGTCAACACGTCCAATCCATCCATGAAAAGCACCGCCGGACTGTGAAACATACATAGGTAGAGTGCATGGCGCAGATCTTTCTGGATCGAGTCTGGTTTGCGTCCTTTGTGTTTGGCACAGTCGAAGGTGGTTGAGAAACAATAGAACGGTGATTCGGCTAGTCGTTTGAGTATATCTTCACACACAGTTTTTCTTCCACTCTGAGAGGAACCTATAAAACATCAAATTTACTTCACTTTTGCTGCTACTTGGCATTTTAATTGTATCAGCGCTCTCACCTGCAATAAATACATTACACTGCTGCGGTACTTTGCCGCGTGTATCTAAACACAGTGCGTATTTTAACCGATCGGTACACTCTTCAACGATCCGTTCGATTTTTTCTATCTTTACGAGCTTACACTGTTCTGCCGGTTCCGGTTCCTTAATCGCCGGTTTCTTCTTGTTTGCATCTCCATCGGATAAACCGGCCATCGGTTTCACCTCACCGATGCAGCTGATTTTGCTGTGTCGAAGTATGGTACTGTTAATCAAACAGTACTTCAATGATTGCGGCTGCAACTTGACTGTCACATAGTATTCCGGCAGCTTAAAAAGCTGATCCTGATTGAGCAACAACGCATGTATCTTGGAGTTTTGTAGCACAAACTGTTTGAATTTTTCTGCAATATCTTCTTCTATCATCGGTGCCACTTTTGTCGCCGGAAGCAGCTCAATCCGATCCACTATGTTCAGTGCGTTGTGTATGGGTTTGAGAGTGATTTTCTCACCGTGATTGATTTCCAGCTGCTCCATGAGCCGATCGTTTATCTCCACCGTAGGATAAGCGTTGGTGGGAAATCGTTCAGTCTCCGTGGCGAACCGTACATTCACGTAGTACTCACGATTATCGTTTGTCGTTAGCATGAACGGTTTATTGATGTCCATCGTGTTTGGGATATTTTCCTTCGTTGTAAGTAAATCACAAATCTGTATCATATTACGTCGGCAGTTCCACACACCACGAATAACACGAAATTCGTACACTTTTGCCACATTCTGCCCCAGTGTTTCGATCAGTCCATCCAAATGGACCGTTTTGCTCGGTTCTCGCTTCGGACTCATGATGGGGCTTTCCGTCTTCGGAGAGTTTGAATCGTACGCCATAAAGTTTGCCATCGATTTGCTGGTTTGCAGCCGGTTCAGATGACGCTCGAGATCCTTTTCGAACGAAGAATTCCGCACAGCGGTTTGTGCATTCATTGCGGCAATAGAGCCAACCGACGAGTTGCTGCCACTGGTTGATGATCGTTGCAGCGTGTTCTTCGGAGTGTTTCCCGCTGACAGGACCCCATTTTCCTTGTTGCTTTCTGTTGTTCTCTGCCACGAAATGGGTCGCCTTTTTAGGCTGTCGGCGGTGGGAACTATTCTCGCCTCGTCCGCCGGTGTTGTGCTTGCAATTGTACACGCAGACAAACCATTTTCTAGTGCGCTTATATATTCGCTAGACTTCTTACGTACTATGTTGCGCTGTCGGACGAGTTCCGCGATGTTTAGATTGGTGTTACTGCGTGTTAGTTTTGGAATTTCTGGTAAGGTATTTTTAAGCCCGGGAAGCTTTTTGAACGGTTCCACCACTAGCTCGGTATCATTTTCCAACCTACCAAAGGGCATAGCAGGGATCGTAAATTCTGTAATTGGAATATTAGACATTCAAAATTAATTCATTCACATTTAAATGACAATGGCATACTTATTTTGATTTTAATGCTTATGGAATCATTTATCCACACGATCAAATTCTGTCCCTTTGTAACGATCCTCGTTTGGTCGAGCAAGATTGATTGGATGCGGCTGCTACTGATTTGCTGAAATCATAATTTATACTTTAACAATCGACATTCCGCAAGTCAAGCAGTATATCATACACACCAACATTTCCCAATCCTTCTCACTCACTGCGCTCACTTCTACCCGTTTTAGCGATCGAACATCTATGATCATCGCCACCATAACGGCGTCACCCTCCTTGAGACCCATTGAATTGGCTACTTGCGCGTTTATCCCTATGTGGTTCTCCTGCAAACCACCACCCCCGTACGGTGCCCATGAAACGTAGAACGTGTCGATGCGATGCGTCAAGCAGAGACACCCGTTTTTCTAAAAATAAACACACATCCCGCCGGTACCACGGCACCAAGCATCCATCGATTATGAAATACATAATTAATTATTAGCATTCGAATGGTTCTGAGCTGGAAAGAAAAGCAAACCGAAAGCAGTCACCTTGAAAGAAATGAGCATTATCATGCAACTTACATAGCTTGAAAGCATCCGATAGTAGCTGTCCGGTAGCGTGACATAATTGTTCCGGAACGGCGAGTAGGAAACGGTCAACGATCGTCGGAACATTTTCGCAGCACACCAAACGGTTTAACTAACACTGAAATACACAAAACCATACGTGATCTTTGTACTTTTGCCAGGGGAAACACGCGGGGAAATTAATACGCACCTATTGTGGAGGTGCTGGAAAAAGGAAAACCATAAATCAACACCGATAGCTTATCGCCGCATTTGTTTTGAACCTCTCGTTTTGTACAGCTGATGTAGAACTGTCATTCGGCGCATGTGCCCCAAGTAACAATTTCCGTACGCAGCAAGACTGCGCCATTGCAACAGAACTGTCAAACATGCACAAAGTTTGTTGATTTATTAACATTATAAATAGTTTCATTTAATTATCAACCATTTTCAGGAAATAGTGTCACTTTTCTTTATGTGATAAAACCTCCATCCCTATCAAATAACTTGTTATGTCAAGTTTGTGTATTCAAGTTAACTTCATTTCATACCGAAGAGCCCTGCCTTGTGTTTGACGTGGATTTGTTTTGATTCTGGATTTCGGCTTTGTGCAGTTTGTTCTTGCGAGTGATTCTTTTTTTTAAACTAATTTATTTTACATCTAATATTTCCTGTAAAAACGGACCCAGCAAAGACATGGTTAGCTTAGCGATGGATTCTGAAGACGATGATGATTTGGATATCGATTGGAACAACATTGAAACTATCAAGAAGTTTGACTCGGGTGAGATGCATGCAAAAGTTCACAATGTTTCGTCAGAATATTCTCGAAAGTACCAGAACTTTTCTAACTTTTGTTCTAAATGCTTAGCCGAATCCACAACAAACCTGCTGTCCGTGGTAACGCGAACCACCGCTGAGCTGCACAATGAAGAACGTACGCTGCAAACTCGTCTGGCGACGAAGGCATCGGCACCGGTGAGTCTGCTGGTGGAAAGCTTGCTGCAACAGCTTTGCGCACTGCTGGAACCGGACGCCGAACGGTCGCGCGTCCTGTACAAGACGATCTGTGACCGATTGCATGCAGTTAACTTGATCGATGAAACCTACACGATGGGAGAGTTTGAGATGATGCGCAGTCAGTACCAGAAAGCCTTGTACCATCTTGTCAGTATTGCACGTGGACGAGACCTGCCGGTTGTGTTGCCCGATCTGCAAGAATACTGGCCACTGCCAGCGGGGCTCGAATGGTCACGCTACTACCGAGAGTTCGAAGAGATGTCCTTCATTGCCGGTGGGGGGTTCGGTAAGGTATACCGGTCCCGCAACAAGCTGGACGATATCGTGTACGCCGTCAAGAAGGTGACCATCCGATCAACCACCATCAAGAATGTCCTAGTACATCTCGCGGAGGTAAAAACGCTTGCCAGTCTCAATCACATCAACATTGTTCCTTACAAAGCGGCATGGCTGGAACCACTTATGTCTCCGGGGAAGAACAGCGTCAACAGTTCGTCCACGATCGACGAAAACGATAGTTCGTCATCGGAAGATGAGGATGCTGCAGGAACGCGTGATATAAGTGACTCATTGCGGCGCCCAGAACATGATTCGGAAGAGTTTAGCATTGTGTTCGAAAGGAGTAACGGGGAACAGGAACGTGAGAATAGCAATGAGGCACGACACCAGATAGCGGAAGTAGAAGATACATCGAGGAGCGTGGTTAATATCGAAGAGTCACAGCCACACATTAACCTGAAGTGGGCCACACTGTACATTCAGATGACTTTATGCCATTTGACTTTACGTGAATGGCTCGATCAGCGTAACGCTGCCGAAAACTTTGCCCAATTCTATTCCGATTTTTTGAACAATGAGCAAGGTCTGGTGGCATCTTTCCCCCGAAACTCGTTCTGCCGACAAAGCTCACAGATTTCCAACGTTAGCGATAGTGAAGTGTTCGATAAAGAGTCACCTTCCCGCCGCAGTTCGGAATCATCCAAAGATGACTCCCAGACGGGGGACAACGTACAACATCTCGATATCGTTATCGATATTTTCCAACAACTGCTTAATGGATTGAACTACATTCACTCGCGCGGTATCGTGCACCATGATATTAAGCCAAGCAACATTTTTGTAAGTCTATCCCACCATGACTCCAAAATAAGCATTCAGTTAGGAGATTTCGGTTTGGCTTGCCCACTGCAAAGCTCCCATGTGGGTGTTGGCTTCGGTACACCGCTCTATGCCGCACCGGAACAGCTGGCCGGCCAGTGTGATCCAAAATCCGATATCTATTCGCTTGGTATAATCCTGCTCGAGCTGCTTGTACCGTTTTCAACCGATATGGAACGCGCGGAAACAATCAAACAGGTACGGCGCGGTGAGTTCCCAACCGATTTGGATCGTGATTTCACCGGATTGTTGAAAAATTTGCTTCACATCCAACCTACGAGACGGCCGGGGATGCAGGATCTGGTCGAAGCCGTCAATCGCATTCGTATTAATCGCGATCGAGTCATATCGGAACTGCGTCGTAGCTTATCTTTGCGCGAGGAAGAGATTTCTTGTTTGAGGACGCAAATCGATGAGCAGCAGCGGGTACAGCTCGAGACGGAAGAGGAACGTACGCTGATGGAGCAACACACCACCCGTACACTGATCGTAAAAGAGCAGGAACTGATCTTCATGAGCATGGAAATGCAAAACAAAGAGATACAGCTACGTAGCAAAGATATGGAGCTTCGAAGCAAGGACGAGGAAATAAAAAAGCTCAAAGAAATGCTCCGCTCATATCAAGAAAAGGAAGAGAAAGCTCAGCAAAAACCACGGCCACAAGATGAAGGAGATTGCTAGGTAATATAAGGCTTTTCGAATCACTTTTAACTTTGGATTGCTGTAGCCTTACAATTGAAAGTATATTATTTGCGAATAGTGAACCTTAAATTAACAGTGTTTGCGTACCGTTAAGCTCACGCTATCCTAGCCAAAAAGACTTACTTAAACTCTAGGTTAAGCTCGCGAGTATTGTGATGGCGTCAATAAAGTACGCATAGACAATTATTTACTCGGTATGGCTTTGATTTCTGTGCAAATGCTCCCGAAAGTTTATTTAAAGTATGTATATAAGCTTTTTTATTTTATTTTTATTTTATTTTATTTATTTACGTATTGTCTGCCTGTTGGCTACACAAACGAACTTACAATCTACTTTAAACTAATTAATGCTTAATTTAGAGGGAAGGGAAAGGAGTAGGGGGTAAGAGAGAGGATCTTAACATGGAGCGGAACGATGGTAATGAGTGGTGGAAATCAAAAACATGAGACAAGGAATTAAACAAACGAAGTGCACGCAAAAACGGGTCGTTTCGACCAATCGAAGTACGGCGTCTAGGAATCATTGGAGGCGGACGGATACGAAGGGAACGGTTGGGAACATAGAATGGGATGGAGCAGAGCAGAGAAGGAGCATCAATACAATCGAGCAAGAGGGAAGCGACAAATAGGGTTTGGGAGTGTGAACGACGGACCTCAAGAGAGTCAAGCCCCAGCAGCTGACACCTAGACTCAGAATCGGGCAGGGCGCTAGAGGATCTACCAAGTATTTTACCAACCGCAAACCTGGTGAAAGATCTCTGCACCCGTCGGAACCGTCCCATAGGGATCCGAGCCGTAGGAGACCATACTACTGAGCAATACTCCAGCAAAGACCTGACCAGTGAACAGTATAGCGCTTTCAGACACAAAGGATCGGAAAAGTCACGAGCAATACGTTTAAGGATGCCCAGTGTTTTCCGGGCTCTTGCCACCGTAGAATCTATGTGGGACACAAAGGTAAGGCCACTATCGAGCCATACCCCTGAGTCCTTGACCAGCGAAACTCGGTTGATCAGAACCAGGTCCAGCACATAGGGATAAAGGAAAGGATTGCGGGAGCGGGTAAACGAGATGACTTGACACTTAACCGGACAAAGAGTGAGGGAATTACAAGCACACCAAGAGGATAAACGGTCAAGAACACTTTGCAGACAACCACAATCCGCCTCCGACGAAATAGGGAACAATATTGTCACATCGTCGGCGTAGCAAAGAAAGTGATCATGTGGCAGGACAGTACTAATATCATTGAGGAACAAGACGAACAAGAGAGGACTTAAGACACTGCCCTGGGGAACACCGGCCCCGGAACAAAAGGAGGCAGAGAAATAAACATTTAATTTAACACGGTACGAACGATGAGATCTTATCGTATTATTTTTATTAACTTGTCCCATAATTTGTGGTCCTTTCTTAGCCTTTACCAACCTCGGCGAAGAGATTTAATGCAAAGGGATCACCATCGCAGAAGTAAAATCAGTACGACTCTTTGTCAAATATGCTTCCAAGCGTTGACTGAGCTTCTTTCATTAACCTCCTAGTGTGATCATCTGTGCAGTAACAGTATCGGCATCGGCCGTCTGGGTACTGGTATTTGCTCCTTCGACCGTGACTTTTCGGGTTATTGTTCAGTAATATTTTGAATTAATGAATTGTTTCACATTAAATTTTAACTCTTCAAACTCTTCACAGAACTTCATTTTTAGGAGAAAGCATGCAACTTGGACCTAGCATGTCTTCATAGTCCATGTGAGACATTGAAAAACATTTTACGGGCGGGCTCATATAACGAACAACCCGCAGATGTATGTTAAAAACAAATAATTATATTGATCATTTGGTTCATAGTAAATCAAATCACACAATCAGTAAATAATGCAAGAGATCCTGATGATATTGTTAATCAATCCTTAATCCTTAAGCATGTTTGCCCCCCTTGATTCCCTTATTTTTTTATAAATTTATGCATCGTTGATAATAATGTTTAGAATGATTCAAAGCTCTATGTTTATTAGGTGATGAAATTTATTGATAGAAATATCCATAATGTACAAAAAAAACTTGAATTGGAAAAATTTCCTCGGGACTTAAATTTATATTTTTCCCAACATTCTTTACCATTAAATGACGACTATAGTGTGTACTGTTTGGTGTTTTTGATTAGAAAATTTGATTTATTTAAGTTTTCAATACCATGAGCCTTTATGTACCTGCCATTGCCGTAAAAAACACTGCAACAGCATTTCACTCTTTACACCCTGTGAATGTACATGACCACAAAAGTCGTTGGCCTCATTCAAACGATAAATCAAATATTATGACTATCATATCAGAAATTATTTCGCATCACTTTTTACGACGACAAATTGTTCCAAACGATTCAGCGAATCAAAGCGGTCCCCAATTTCGGGATGATCATTTTTCGCGTGCACTGCTCCATCCACCTGTCCTAACTTTTGATAACGCTTAACCGCGAAAATCATCGTAAAAGTTCGACGGAAATCGTTCCACCAATAACGCTTAGAGCGCTACCGCTGATACCGGTGACCGGAAAGCCATCACACGGCGCTGCTACTAACAGCTGCCCCCTGGTATTAGAATCATCTGGCGCCGTTAGTAATTGATTTTATCACCTCATATATTTTCGCTGTTCACGAGTTCTCTCTGCATGGGTTTCTTTTCGTTTTTTTTTTGCCTTGCCTTGCCGATGACGAAGAGTGCCCAAATCGAAGGCGACCAAATTGGCCAGTCTCCGACACCGAACACAGCGACTCACCGAATGGCCCCGGTAATCGATCACGGCCGCTAATCGAACGTGTCCCCGGTGGCTATTAACGTAAAATATCACTTGGCTTAATATCGTCCAATGTCTATCATTTGGCGCAATCATTTCGATGAACACTTTGGTGGCGGTTCGGCGGCTGTGTTGGGGCATCAGCATTTTCTCCCTGATTCGGCCGTTGCATTTACATAACGACGCAAACGGTAGAAAATTAGGAAGCTGCCTGCATGACAATCGCTACTAGAGCCAACGGACCTCCCTTTCGTCTGCTCTCTTGCTTCGCGTTGATGGAACCGAGAACCATCGTCACGGATCGTCAAATAGCGAGCGACGCTTGAGCTGTGATGGTTGATGGGTTGTGTTCGAAAGATTCGAAAACAGCAGGCGAAAGGTAAGCTTGCTTCCTATTAAGAGCAATTATATGTACTGTCAGTCTTTGGCATCCGCTTGTTTCTTTTGGGTTTTTCTTTTTGGGGAAAGCCACACTACCGGCAGCTACCGACGTCCGTTCGACGCCGAACGGGCCAATTGCTTGGATGTAGATGTCAGAAAATTGGACTGGTTTCGGTGTTTCATCCATAAACCTGCCTTAAGCAGATCACATTAGATTCAATTATCCTATTGAAAGGGTAACAGCCGAAGCGACGAACCCCTGGTTCACCGTGTACACCGTTCCGAGATCGGAACTACTACTCGCTTGGAGACACACTTCACACCCTGTGCGCCCTGTCGTGCTGATAAGCGCCCGGTGAGAAATGGAGGGACACGCGGTAGCGGACGGTTCGAAAAATCGAGGCCAATTACCAGGTGGTCGCTAAGGATGCAATCAAGCAGCAAGGTGGTATCGCTGTGCTGAAACAAAGGATCAACAACGATCCTTGAAACATTGGACATCACAGGCGCACACGCAGCCAACCAGCCAGCGACGGGTTTGTTGTCAGGTCAGTCCGAAGCTGTCTGCTGTTTCGCACTTACAGTAATTAATAAATTATTTTCAGTTTCGGCTTTGCGTTTTGCCATTCAAATAGTGAAATCGGAAGGGGGGTTGAGGATGGCGCTGAAGGTAGCAGAGGAAAATGGTAGGAACAGAAGGAAAATTATTTCATCACTGCGTTGACGAGTGGCAGGGGTTTTGTCTCTTGTGTGCAATGTACCCGACTGCACCTGACTGATTGCTCGTTATCCTCGGCGACAAATGTCATGTCTTGGTGATATTTGTTTGCACGAAAACTAATGCGCGAATTGTGGTAATATCGCTAAAACATAGCTTATATCACTACATTTTACACGAGTTGTTTAATAATCGAATTCTATCTGCGGAATTTACATTGCACTATTTCATAATAAACCTCTATTTCCTTACCTATCCCTCAGGAATAAGCATCCTTCATCAGTAGTACAACTTCGAGAGCTGTTGGCCTGTCATTTCTCGCTACCTTGACTTGATTATATCGGTAGCCAGCTAATTAATCTATCGTACGTAAAGACGTCCTGAACGTTGTTATAGAATCACTTAAGATTGCTGCGTCTTATTCATCAAACGAAAAACTTCTAGTTCCTGCCGCATATTTTAATTCTCATCCTAGGTCTGCAAAGTCCAGTGGGAAAGAACGAGTTACAAGAGTTTCGCAAACTTTAGGAGATAGATTTACCTTCACCACAAATCTTCTTATCGGGGGACATGGCGTATTAGAACATCTGTCATTTCTTTGCATCTAATGTCATTCAGGTCTCCTCATCCACGATGACCACGACTACTTACGCATTCTCTTAGAATCGCTTATGTACATTCAAAATTTTGCTGTAGCCAGTTTCTCTAATCCCTGGGTCAGCGATGGTCCCATCATGCAGAACGATAAAGTCATCATTGTCTCAAGTTTTCTCTTCCAATGTAGGCTGCCTTTTACGTGCCATTGCCTACTAGAGATTCTGCGAATAAATCATATAACGCAGTACCTTGATATGTTTAACCATAGCTGCCCCATAGTCACTCATGTTACAACCAAATTGTGTCTACATACAACAGCTTTGATTCAAAAGACATTATATTGGTAAGTCCGTCCTTTGTTAATATGCATATGCACGTCTTCCTTGTGCTTCGATGAATTATCTCCTCAATGTCTCAAACTACGGGATATTATCATCTTTTCAAAGCAACTCTCAGCAGTGATTTGTGTCGCCGACATTAGACAATAAATTGTCACTTTACACATGCACGATAAGTCGAACAAGTATGCGTTAGGAGGAAAAAAACGAGTCTAGAAATCGTCTAGCACCGGAACTCTAACAAAAAAGTCCTGATTGTTGATTCGTGTGGCTCAGCCATACCAGAACTACTACTGCACATTATCGATTAGTTGCACGAGGATTAATTCTGATGCTGGCAGATGTCAGTAACTTGACTTGGTTGAATAACTACAAGTTTGTTTTTAGCAATTTATTATATCTCTTTCTGTAATGATCACTATGGTTCTGGATAAAGTTATTAGTTCATCCTAATTTTCTATAGTGATTCACCTAAGACTCATCGTCAACTGTTGTTAAATCTTGTTAAAGTGCCGTGCACTGGTTAAATAGGCACAAACGGGTCCTTTTTCAAAAGCCAAAATTTATTCTGCTGTCAAAATTTTATACATGACCAATCCATGGTAGAGATAACCTCTACCATAATCTGAATTTTAGATTTATAGCAACTCATTCCCTTTAAGGATTTTATACACCATGATTATAATCATCTACACTATAGAAAAAAAAATTTTTTGAACCATTTGAACCATTTCTTTCTAGACTTAACTTTCTCTTACTGATGCAAACAGCAGGTGAGAAAGAAAGTACAATCTCGCATTTGAATCACTCGTCCAGGATCTCCCTGCAAGCGAACCTAAACTAATGAAATATCATCATCTACCCCAAATAATTCGAAGCTAATAATGTAAATAACAGTGACTAAGGACGTCTAAGCGTCTCCCTTCCAAATCCGAGTGAGGGTCCCCGAGTTAATCTGGAAAGCCTATAAATACACCAAAAGACCAGCATGACCTAGCAGTGTGCTCTCACACATATAAAAAATAATAAAAATTAAACGTTAAATTCCTCACGTTTTCGAAAGAAACGGCACAACAACGTTCAATAACCGGCGCGGGAAGGTCCACAAGCGCAAAGGAACGAAAACAAAAGTACAACGTTAAAGGCAAGAAAACCCCAGAAAAAAAGCCGACCCCGGAAGAAAACGAACGGAACACAACAGACGGGGGATTCGATTTCTTCGGATCGGTTAACAGGTACACAAATCCACCTGTCCTCCAACTGTTTGACGCGTGCCTGTCCACGTGCCTTCCCCAGTGCACCCAAGGGTCTCCAAGATCCTGCAGCCTCGTCCTGCCAGCCAGCCAACCAGTTCATATTTATGTTCGCCCTTGCGCTGCTGCGGTTCCTGCTCACTTCCCTGACGCTGTTGGTCAACGTTTTTCTTCATCACACTAAAGCCCACATACACACAAGCACACACGCACGCACGCAAACCGTAAGTGAACAGAGAGCGTGTGGATCATTTTCTTTACCATTGCCATCCTCGATCGTCCTCGCCGATGTGATCCTTTTGTTGGGTGGGGGGAGACGACGAAAAAAAAGACGTCCTTTTCGAGTTTTCGATCAAGTAATTCCAACATTAACCTCCTCACACACACACACACACGCCGGAGATGAGAAACACGGAAAACGGAATGAAAAGAGAATTAATAAAGCTCACCGATCCACCTTTTTGACGGTAACCAAACCACACTCGGGGTGCAACTCGTTTGAAGCAAACTTTATTGCCCGGTCATTATTATTAAAACGAAAGCCTCGAAACCTCGAAGTGCTGTTCAGCCTCGGTCTGTGCTGTTGCTTTATCAATTTGGTTCAATTCGGAAGAGTCGAGAAAAACGGGGACTATCCGAAGCTGAATCCCACTGACTCCTTGATCGTAGGATTGGATGCGCAGTAGCACAAGCACGCGCCACTCTTATTCGTTCCGGAGCATCTTCAGATGCTCGAGCGACGGGGGAGATGGGTCGAAAAGTGTTTGAGTTTTTGCTAGTTTTGCAGATTTGGAAGAGGATATTGATAACTTATCTATAATATATACAACTCGAGTGTATTAAATATGTTCGGTAAACTATCAATCTAGAGCTCCAGAAACGATGTTTTATTTAGATTAGTGTATCTTTGATTCAATCAGAAGAATTTAATATAAATCATTGTTGAACAGCTAGGGAATTTTGTAGAAAATCTTTGATTTCACCGACCTAATCAACTAAATGTGATAATTTCTTTAGTTTTCCCAGTTTTAACATTAACTAAAGGGTCACCAGAAGGTGGTAAAGAAAGCTTAATGAAGCATTTGATTACTCGTCTAGGACCTGTCTTGAAACAAACCTAAGCAAATAGAATTCCGAAATTCCGAAAATAGATTTCTAAAGTCTTCAACAACTTATTTCTTTATTCTCGTGACTGCTCTGTTTTTGTTTTGGTAAAGATGTGAATATATCCAGAGTTTCTTACACTCCAAAAAACACATAATTAAAATACTTAAATATCCCAACAACCCATTCACTAACCGTGCAGCCCACATTTAAGTCAAACTGCAAGGTATTCAAAATGCTGGTTGCAATAAAAAAAAGACCTCTTGAAATAAACTCTTTACTTTTCTCAGCTGTTTCGCTGATCTGAGAACAGATTCCTTATATTGCATATGACGTTTCCGAGAGCGGCCCGATGCTGGGTAATGCGGCACAAGCAACAACAAAAAAAAAAGAATGCTTCGGATGCTCCGGTCTCCATACGGTTGTTTATGTTTATTGTAGCTTTGGTGCGTTGATGTGTACGGAAATTATTCTTCTCCACCGTTACACTTATCTCAATTGGCAGCTGGATAAATGTTTCGTTCGCTTCACACGTTTATCCCTTTTCATTTTGCCGTGCGCCAGGCCGTCGAAATCAAGTAACCTACGCTACGATCGATCCGGGCACTCCGGTGCGGTTTTATTTCCTGCGAAATTGGTTCATTAGGAATCTGGTTTTGCATTGCCCGGGTGCTGACCAGGGAGCGGGAGCGTAGCGTAAACGCTTTCGTGACGTGTACAGATGTCGTGCAAATTTAGAATATCGACAAATTAAGCAATCATACTTTAGTGCACCTTCGTTTTACTTATGTTCATTTTATTATATCGATTTTATAATTTCATTTTAAACACTACGACGAACGAACCGATGGATTTGAGGATGTGGTGCGTTTTATCGTACGCTTTTGTTTAGATTTGCTTTGAAAGGAATATTTTTATTCCATTTTTCAGGATAAATCTGTATCTGGATAAATTGTATATGTATCTCTATTATCTGTTATTTTTTCTGTCTTGTATGTAAGTCATTGGATGCCCGGTACGACCTAGCAGGTCATTGAGCCAAGCAGAAGAAGAAGCTTGATTGATTTTACTAACTTCTGCAGCTGGTTTAGTAAAAGAGGAATGTGTCAGGTTGTGGAATGCAGCATCTCATGCCAACAAATGAAGACTATTTCAGTATCTTAAATCATTGTACCTTCACGATCATTTGACAAAAAATCTTCCATGTTATTACGGAAGAAATTCCTCATAAATGATTCTACTAGAAGTGAAAAAGGTTAGAATCACTTAGTATTTGGTCAGAAAACTGCAGTTGATACTGAAAGATCTTGATTTCGATTCTTTGGTACGGTATAATCCGGGAATTAACTACCTTGATCTGACTCCCATTCGCGACTTTTTTTGGAACCTTTGGACGATGAAACCCTGACCAAAACCTCATCACCTGGCTAGTCCTGTAACCCTGAACAGCAAGAATTCTGTGTAAGCAAGGCCCTAGGGCAATGTGGCTTGTACAAGGCTTCTTAAACGAAGACGATCAAAACCCTAGTGGCAGTCTACGTTGTCCCAAAATAAAACATCTAATACCTTTACTTATACATGCTTCCTTAGCGTAAAATGTATTAAATATTCAGTAATATGTTACAATTCCATTAATGAAGCCAAATGTCATTTCAATAACAACTACAGACACTATCGACTTCATACAAATCATTGTACGAATGCACAAGATATCAGTTAGTTGCTGAAGTTTGTATTGTACAAGTTAGCCACTGAAGTAGGAGTTTCGTTGTAGTTAGGGGGGTTAAGATTGAAGATAACTGCGACGGAGATAAAGTACCTGTCAACCGTAGGCTCTGGCCACGATAGATCCCCGGACTAGGAAGCTGCTTATCAGCTGACGGCGATGATCTCGAGATGATATAGAAGTTTTGCTACCATGGTACGATCGTAGCTTTGGATTATAAGTGAGGCAGTGAAATTCAAATGCGTATTGTTCAGAGGACTCGTACCTACTGCGGGCTCCACAAACTCCTGCGACCCAAAAGACGCTAGCAACACCCTAAGTACACGAAATTTCGCACTTTGGTACGTCCGGTAGTCTACGGCTACGAGTCCTGGACTAACGAAGCTGACGAAGGACAACAAGGATTATCTTTGGCAGTATTGGCGAGAAGGGCGGTGAGGAGCTGACATTTTTTTTATTCTAGTAGAACGGCCTAGCTGACATTCTGATGGTGACCAAATACGGAAGGAAACTATGGCTGCATCAGGAAGGTGCTCATCAGCAACACTTTCGGGCACGAGACCCAAAGGAGCCCAGCAAGTTCGTTATCTGGATCCGGTGGAGTCGAACTTGTCGGAGATCAGAAGAAGTAATCTTGAACCAAGTATTTTGGAAAAGAATTGGCGTCCTGTTCATGTTTAATAGACGTTCTCGATAGAGCAGGTAAAATAGAAGAAGACTCATAAAGCTGATGTGAGCTGTTGGCCGAGATGATAAACCGTACAGACCTTCTTCCTGGACTCTGAGCTGACTATCCAGTTATGGATATAACCAACAAACAAAGCAGAGGAGAATACTAATTCTCAACATCACAAACTACTATGCTACGTTCTCATGCTGTCAAATATTATAAAAACGCCACAATTTACTTCTCTTTTCAAAAACTCAAACAGACTTCGTTACAATCAAACTCCATTCACAAGTCCATACCCTATCTGTCCCCCCATCAGAACGAGCAACAAGGTGTCCCTTATAAAAAAGGTAACGAAAAATTAGGATTTCATCGACAACTGCTTGAAACTTGACGCTTGAATCCCTTCCCGCCGTTGATTTTAATTATTAGTACCACAAACACGAGCGAATGGGCGTAGGAGATCCTTATGTGCCCAGCAACAACAACAACAGCAATCAAAAAAAGTCAAGGGGTCCTTGAATGTTGGCTCGCCGGCACCGTCCGATTGTGGTGCCCTTTGCGATCCTTGCGTTTGATAGATCATTCATTGATTGAAACGACCCAAAAGAGGACGACCCAGCACACACACACACACACACACTCGAAGGAAGCGCGGCAGGAAATGCGCATTCTCATCACAGCTCATCCTGCTTCCCGTTTCCCGGTGCTGATTATTTTGGTTTCCTCATTTTCTTAGTATGGTTTGATCCTTTTACGTGTTTTTTTCGTTTTTTTTTGTGGACTTCGTCCGACGACTGACTGACTGCAAACAGCAGACAATGCATTGCGGTGTAACAGTCGTTGAACCACGCGTGTAACGATCGGGCCCGAGAAGCACGAATCAGGCGGGGAGAATTGGGGAGAAGGAAAGAGTAGAAAATATTCGAAAAAATAGGTAACGCGTGCCGGCTGTCACTTGGTTTGAGTTTCGAAGAGAATGCACCCTCCTTTAACGATGCCTGCGTGTGTATGTGTGTGTATGTCAGTGTGGGTCTGTGTGAAGGGGCATCCTCGGTGCAACGGTGGAAGCAGCATATGTTTGATTTTGGGATGAGCAGCACCGGATTGCATGTGCATTCGTACAAATGGGGGAGAATGGAGACCCAACGGTGGAGGGACACACCGAACGAGGGACGATCGGCCAGACGATTAAGCATGTTGCATGAAGGTGAGCCTTCAATTGGAACGCATCATGAGGATTGTTTTTT
>KZ061542.1:30177-48400 GCA_002091835.1 Anopheles maculatus | reverse complement strand
TAAATATAGTAATACATTGATTACCTGGTTTTAGAGTGAATCGATCTTGTTTCAATCTCCTTATGCACGGAAATTATGTCTTAGCATGTTTGTTCGGTAGCGCTTTACAGCGTATAGTGAGAACTAGATGTGCACGCAATTGCAGTGCAAACATAAAAGTGCGTCGTATTTTGCGGTTCTTTGTGTGTGTCACGCGTTTACAAAAAGCAACAATACTTTCAGTTTAAATTAAACCCTAAACCAAACTAAATAATTTAACAAATATTACGATTTTGTGTTAATGACGGCGTGAGTTATCTGTTCGTCGAACAGTAGTTCAACTCCTGAACTTTCGGGTGCTAACCTGAGCGATCCCGGAATTGTCAAACGTCCCCGGCTCGTAACCCGCATACATCGGGTTACGAGCGGGGACGCGAGAACAAAAGGAGCTTGGTAGCTGTCAAACGTCCCCGGCTACAAATCTGTATCGTTTATTTTAAGCTTTAGAGATTTGATAAGCCACTGCCCATACTCAAAGCTATCTACGGACCAATGTCCCATAGCAATAAAATCCCTAAGATAATTCGTTTCTTTCCTTTACTACTGCGTGGTTGAAGTTACCTAAGGGTGGTTGGAATAGCGACAAGGGAGACCCTTTCGGCTATATCTTACAGGAGGTCCTTCGGACTCTTATTAGTGTCCTCGATTAAGGGGACACGTATTAGTGTTCTCCCACTTCTACTCAGCCTAGTTTCCAAGCATGAGCGGATCATAGTATGCAAAAACTAAGCAGATGCTTGGAACCCGAAAATTCTAGGTGGGTTGGTGAGTCCTGGTGGCTACAAGAATTTAGGGAATCCAAATGAACTGTAAGCGTTCCTTGACGTCGTCATCACGATGTCTCTGTAGGTCTCTGTCTTGGGTATGACGAACTCGATGTCGTTGGGATTCTTCAAAAGGCTGGCAAAGGGCTTGATTCGCCACTGTCTCCAAGGGTCGTCATTAGCCAATGGTTTACTTAAGGAAGACGATATATAGTTACGCTGACCGACTAAGCTGCGCGACACGCCACGCGTAAGCACAAACGCCAGACAGCGCATCAGATGACAGACAGCGCTTCGGATGCCAGACAGCGCTTCGGATACCGGACAATGCCGCACGTCATCGGATGCCGCCCTCACGTGTTCACCGGTTAGGGTTACAGCTAGGGCCAGGTAGGGATAGCGTCAATTAGAATAAATTAATTTGAATATGTTAGTCTTAAGCTGGACTCGAAAGAGTGATGTTTGTTCGAGAATAAAAACATCAACAACATAATTATATTTCGGGTGTTTCGGCTGTGGGTTAAACTAAATCAAGGAAACCAGTAATGGCAGGCAGAGATCTGTCAAGGTTGAAGCGCTATATTGCTCAGAAAGAGTCCTTCTCATCATTGCTAGAATAGAAAGAAGTACTTCAAACTTCGAACGAACGAAAGGAGTTCGAACTTCAGGGTTAAACAGAGGACTATTTCATATGAATATTATTTTTACTCTACTAAAGGATTAAAAGCGAATTTCGTCAGTTTAGGATAAAGCCCATGTCTCAGAAGTTTATGTAAGAACTGTGACTTTAAAGGTTCTAGACAGTCCCAGCTTCTAGGGATAAGCTTTCCTACATCCGTTAAATTTAAGGACAAATCGCAACAGCATTCTTCATCATTCCTAATATCTATCTTTATTCCTAAAGTAAAAATGTAAAATTGAACTTAGATATCCAATCTACTTAAACATTGCATATAAATTATGGGGTCCATGTTATAGCTACTGAAACTCAACAGTATTTCATGGAGCAGATCCTCCAGAGACTCCTCCAGAAGGAATGTAGACAGTAGAGTGAAATTCCCGATAGAGTGGTGAGATCCATCGATAAACTACGTCTGTATTCTAAATTCCTTCTCAAAATCATTAAAAAGGGTTTGGGACTAATCCTAGCGTTTATCTGAACTATGTAATATAAGGGGTTAGTAAATGTGCAACAAACGCTTTATTGGAGTAATGAAATTTTACTCTCATGGTACTTAGCGATTTGAATCCTTGTGTTAATAAACATCTCGTACCAGGTGCATCGATAACAGTTGGTTACTTTCGCAATTGCTTTTCTAAATTAAAACTCTTCCACGCCCGACCAACCACATTGTTTCAAAGAAGATGTAGCTGTTTGCAAAAGAAACAAATCATACACTTTTGCCAAACGATGGTAGTCCATCATCGCTGTACGATTTATGATCCGCTTCGTAAACATTGCACAATTAACGACTGCTCGCAGGAACTGTTTCCAGTTGCATTCCAAGAAAAATTCGCCAAACAGTACGCGTGTCTTTCTTTTCCCGCACCATTAAATCCTTTCAATCTCGATACAGTAAACTGGTTTAAAGACTGGTGCATCTGGAACAACTTCGTTGCGTGTTTGATAATATGTTGCGCTTTTCTAAATTAAATTCTGATGGTTAGATGATTGAAGATGTGGAATGCAGCGCAGAAACACAGCAAAAAAAAAACAGACAGTTAAGAAAAGCTTCCAAAATGAGAGCAAAACAGTCGGGACCAGTTGGTGCGTGTAAGGCTTTGTGTGCATCATCGGAATCGGATTCTGCTGCAGTACTTGAAGGTATTTGAAGATGGCGGAAGAAGAAGGGAGGAACACCGGAGGGGAAAGGTAAATTGTTTAACGCCTTCCAACAAATGCACTCCACAACACTTCATGCACGGAGGCAACGGGTCGTTCAACCGTCGTCTCTGGAACAACTGTTGCCAGTGTGATCCAGAAAGCCAGAAAGCGAGAATGCAAAGCAAAGCACAAAAAAGGTTCGTCAGATCGTCGATCGTTGAAGGATTTCCTAATTGTGCGCCTTACAATGGGCGCTCGCAACGGCCATCGGTACCATCGGGTGTCTGATCGTTTCGCAAAACGTTTGATCCTTCCACGCATCCTTCGTCCGCCTAACATGGGTGTCACATGGACTCGGCTGCTACCGTAAACCAACTGGCTTCAACCGGCAATCGGACAAACTAATCAAAATCTCTATGAGGGAGGGACCCGTAGGCACGGGGACGCCCGTAAGATAAGCGACGGAGGCCTAACATATATTTCAAAACGATCATCACAAGAACGGCCGGCCGAGTCTCGCGATTCCACGCGCCGCGAAAGGTCGAGCCGAAGAGGAAGCGACAACAAACGGGCATGGTGAAGGAAACAAAAAAACACACGACCATCATAAATTTTCCAACTGCTGGCAGTTGATTCTTCAGTGTGCAGATACGTATCAGTGGGAAGGGAAAAAGCATCCCGAAAAATAAAAACAACGCCAAAGCCAACGGACAGCCGGGCACGGAAAATGCGAATCGAAGCAATTCGGGACTCGTGGCTCGCAGGCAAACGAACGCATTTTTCGGAAATTTTATTGCTTTCGGGGGCCAGCACTGCTAGTGCTAGTGCCGGACGATCAACGCTGATCCTTCTGACGGGAGATTGTACGCAATTTGAAAAATGTGTTTACCAAAGTGCAGCGATCCTATCCGGCCATTACCTCGCACGGGACATCCTCAGGTCGATGGAATGAGGTTAAAATGATTACGATTGGGGTTTTTGGTAAACAGGGTAAGCGCGGTTATTCATCTTTCGAGCTTTATTTTACTGCACACTTCCGTTGTTTTATTATTGCCCGTACTTGATGATTGCGTAAGGCACGGAAACGTGTCCATGGCACGCGCTCGGTTTGTATGGGCGAGTCGCGGCAAGTATATACAAATGGGCCACCTGAGCGTCCGGAGATCTTGGGAGCAATTGATGCAGTCTATATGCTCCGTTCACAAACATTTGCAACGCATTGCTTTTGATTATTATAAGAATTAATGTACAATATATTCAACGTTTGAATGCATCAAAGAATTATAAATTACTAAATAAAGGAGGTATTAGATTTTATTATTTATTTGTATGCATATCTGCATTGAAATAGTTCATATTTTACTCTGTCTACAAGATTTACTTCGTTAGGAATATTTTAAAGAAATTTTTCTCACTTTTGTGTTATGTTTTGATTTCAACAATTTGAATGATATGCTCAATTGATATATTAAATTTCTAATTTATTTTCAACTCTTCTACAATGCATTTTTTATAACAGCAAATTTTTGATACTTCTTTAAAGTACATAAAGAATTATTTAAACTTATTTCTTATTTTCTACAATTACTAAAACCGCTACAAAAATTGTTTGTTAGGTGTCCCCAAATTATATCCCTTCATACATTATTTTGAGCGTTTACACTGTTCGTTTGCGACCATAGTGCAAGCGTTACACGGTCAAAGTGTTTGTGAAAAAGAGGAGGAGCTAACGCTTCGCTTCGCTTTTGTAAACAAAAAGGGGTAGAAAGGTTAAGATAAAAACGCTTCAGCCACCATACACGTTTGTACGGAACTTTAACTATTCGTACTTAATTTTTAAAAACTATTTAAAAGTTTTTAAACTGTTTATTATTTCTACCAAATAAGAAAAACGTTTAAAATACACAAAATAATATTCCTTAAATTAAAAATTTAACTTTACAGTATTATATTACCTCCACAACCTCAATGGCGTACCGCTGTTATTGCTTCTCCTCCGTCCCTTTGTTACGAATAGCTAATTAGATAAGCCCTGACAATACGTTGAACTGCCAAAGCACTGCTGGGATAAGATTTCCATACGAACTATGCTGGCTTCCATTCTGGGGGGTTACGGTGACGGTGTCACACACAGTCGCGCGGATTGGTTGAACGAGTTGCTCTGTGGCTGATGGATGGTTGTAAGGTCAACAGTCCAAGTGTCGACCTGCAGCAAACCATATGCAGGAAAAAGAGGTGCTTGAACAGATTATTAAAACACCGGCGAAAGATTTTGCTGGTATTCATTTACATTTTAAAGTGTGCAAAAATGTGCTTAAGTAAATTGATTCTTGTGATGAATTTGTTTTCAAAAACTAATGTAAATACTGCAATGGTTTTAGTAGATATTTTCCTTCATAGTTTAACTCAACAAACAAAATTTTTCCACGTTAAATAACTTTATAAACTCGAGTAAAAATACGTTTAATCTTTATTTAAATGTTTTATTAGTTTTTTTACATAAAATAACATATCAAATATTTTAATTGATGTTCAAAACATGTTAATTTATATTGTTATCAAACGGAGTTTTGCTTTTATTTATTAAAATTTTATTATACTACGTTTGTATGCTGCAAAGAATAAACAAAGATTTTTTCAGATGTTTTTCTCGCTAATTTTACTACAGTTTGGAAGATAAATTACATATTAGAATTTATTTTCTATGCTTCTACTCTATAAATTATAAGCTTAAGACAATTTATCCTTCAATTTAAATAGGTTTTTAAAGTGTTACAACACTTTTGATAATTACATTATTCCAAAATCCTGTGATATAGATCCTAAGTACATAGTTCTACAATGAAAAAAAATTACTAAGAAATCAACAAGAAAAGTAGATCGTTTGTTTGTCTATTTCACAGAATCATATTAATTGGACAATGACTTTCAGTTAAACAAAAACCCACATTTCATCCCTTCAATCTTCCCATTTAGATGAATCCGATGAAAATCGTTCCCTTACCACCCGAAAGAGAAACAGTGTCCTAGGCGGCGGCGGTGAAGCGAAAAGTCGAGTTGTTAAGGGAGTTATTGCATCCCTGCATGCTCCCTTGCCTTCCCACTGTATCTCCCCCCCCAAAGTGTTTTCCCTGGCTAAGTAAGTGCGAGAGTGCGCGCGCGCCGTTCGTGTGGTTTTTCGGACCAACCAGCGCCAACCAATTGGGCGCACGCGTCCTGTAAAATAGCGTTCCCCTTACTATTATGCAGCACGAGGATTGCGCGCGCGATCGACAGAAAAAAGGGACATGTAATAACAGTTTTCCTTCTTCGGGTGGCCAGCTGGTGTCTCGTAAAGCTCGTATTTTACGATCGATGCACAACAGAAAAACGGGGCGTGCAAGTGTGTGCGTGTGTGTGTGCGAGAAGAGGAGCAGGATGAAAAGTCAGTCCTCAACCCGAACGGAGATCCTTTTCCGTATGTTAGTGTGCCCCTCTTGCTGGATCGGACGTCTTGTTGTCAGGGGTCAGCTCAACACCACAAATAGGTCGGGCTTTATTCGTCAACGTTCCACCGTGTCGGCTAGCATGCTTAGGATCGGCCAACGAAGCGTAAAACACGGGGCACGTGACTTTCCGTTACTAATTCCTTCACCTTTCTCGGTGTTTTACGCAGCGAACGGAGCGCGGTTTTTGCGCCAAATCGGGCAACCCCGGTAAACGCACTCGAACGGAACCACGCTCTCACGCTCCCTCACAGGGTCACGGTGAGAATGCGAGGTTGTGCAGGGTGGCGAGATACCCCGAGAGGGTGGTTCAGGAAGCACAGAACCAAAACACACATAATCGTTATCACGTACGTTGGAACGGTGTCGTCTTCGGTTCCCCTGAGCGTCCCCAAGCCTACCGGAAGCTATTTTTGATTTGAAATGTCTTTGTTCGTTACGACCCTGTTGCACAGCAAGCCACAGGAGCAGAAGGTGACGTCGAAGGAGCGTGGGGAAGCGATCGGGGGAATAACAAATTCTTACCTTTGCTACAATTCGTTGATTATGTGGGCACCTCCATATAGATGATGGCGGTAATCTGAACGCATCTGTTCTGGTGGGACGATACCCTGGGGTTGTAACGGATTTCCAGCATGGCGTTCGTGTGACAGTTGATTGCACACTGGCGCACGATTAGAGCAAAGCGATGGTAGCAGTAGTGGTAGTGGTTGTGATGCACATTAGTGTGCAGTGTGGTGAGATGTGGTGTTACAGTAATTATATTTTATTGCTTTGGATTGCAAATTAGGTATGCGAGGTTGAGGCTTATGGGTTTTAGGAGACAACTGTTGCGATATTAACTGTTGAAGCTCAATGTACAACTACATAAACGGGTTGGTAGCTGGAATTGAGCAATAAGATGACTATGGAAATCATATGAATTACAATTAATAACAAACAACGAAACGATTGATGTAGGTTCAATAAATAGCATATTTAAGATGAAGCAAACTTGGGCTGTAATAATCCAGGAGCATAGTTAATCAACAGATGACTCCAACACGTGGTAAAGTAACCAGTGAAAGATCATAATGAAAAATAATTCAAAATAAAGTATTATCAAACGCTCAGTGTAATAAAAACAGTTTACAATAGCACAAGAAATGAAGATAGTAAATAAAATCCCCAAAAACAGAAGCACTTTGGCCTGACAATTTCAAAAGCTCTAAGTGTGTTAGGATTTATACGTCGTTTGACAAAAGATTTTAGGACCCTTTCTGTTGGTGTTGTATTGTTGGGGCGACTCATAATTAAATTCGTCAATATAGTCTAGTCTAGTCTCTATGACACCAACATAGGTTTGGAGAATAAAAGCTCATTTAAAAGAGGCTCACAAAAACACTTACCAATCGTTTGCCATGCGAACCATACCGTTTATTCATCATACCGGACTAGATACCCAGTTATTTGGACTAGAATCATTACAGGACAGAATAAAGATGGCACAATATATCTAGCTACAAAAAACAATAACTACGATTATTGACTCCTCAACTATTCTATATATTAACTAACCAAAATAACCAAGATTTTAATTCATGGAAGCTAGATTATTAAAAGCTTACCAAATTTTCCAGCTTCTATTTCTCACCATAATATATTGTAATAGTGCCGCAAGTACACATAGAAAAGACAGAAGACAGGACAGAACGTATAGCACACTCAGCAATAGGGTAATACTACTGTTCGCGCAGAACGCTTCGCAAGCGTTCTGTTGTCGAAGCGTGTTGAAGGAAGCGTGTTTGAAGCGAAGCTTTGCCATAAGGGTATGGCACAAAAGAAAAGGTAGAACAGATAGGAAGAAAGAACAAGAAGTAAGTCAGAACAAAAAATACACAACGTAGGAAAGGTCGATTGTAAGAAAGCTCCAAATAAAGTTTGTATAGTTTATATTTCAAAAATTACAAGCCTCGCAGAAAGTAGTTTTGCGGTTAGCGCGAAACATATGGTGCCGTGACCAGGATAGTAAAGACGAGGCAGTTTTTGGAATATTTTGTGGAAAGTTAAATTATCCGATTGGGAATCTCAACGAATCGCGATGGTGGACATTTTAATTTTGTCGTTGAAGAGGAACGCGCTACTGGCGTCATTAGGTCGGTACGAAAGTTTCGTAGCAAATTATTTGGAAGAACGTGATCTTCAACAAGTGCCGTTACGTTTGGAACGTTTTAAGTGTTTGTGGTCGGAACTGGACGAAACTCAATCGAGATTGGAAGAAAATACCCAAAGTGAAGTGGAAATTATTAGCAACAGTGAAAAGCGAGCGCATTAAGAAGACATTTGTTTCCGCGTCCAAACGGTTTTGGAATCGAAGCTGACGAGCAAAATTGCTGCTGCGGAAAATACGAGTGCAGTCAGGGCACTGACCGGGTTAAAGCTCCCCACGATCTCCTTGCCTGAATTTAGTGGTGATTTTATGCAGTGGTTACCGTTTCGGAATACATACGAGGGCCTAATTCATGATAATACGGAGGTGCCTCTAATACAGAAGTTTCATTACCTAAGAGCTGCATTGAAAGGAGAAGCGGCCCAGCTTATTGAATCGATTGCGCTCAGTGCTGATAATTACGAATTGGCTTGGGATTCGGTGGTGCAGCGTTATTCGAATGAGTATCTTCTAAAGCGTCGTCATTTTGCCGCGCTTTTTGCAACGCCCGCCATCGCTGAAGAATCGGCCATCACGCTTCACATGCTGGTGGACGAATTTGAGCGCCACAAAAAGACGCTTGGTCAACTTGGCGAACCGATAGAGCATTGGGGTGGACTGTTAGAGCACTTGTTAACAACGAAGCTGCCCATGGAAACGTTGCGCGAATGGGAAAACTATGCTACTACCGCTCAGAGCCCGAATTACGATTTGTTAGTTGAGTTTCTGAAAAGGAGAATGCGCATGCTGGAATCGCTTTTGGTAACGCAGGATCAGATTGCACACACACCAGCCAACCCACCACAGCGACACACACCCACACGTGCAAACAGTGCCAGGGTCGCTGCATTTTCTGCCACTGCTAGGTTTGGTGCATGTGTATTGTGCAAACAGGATCACGGAGTAGCAGCATGCCCCCGATTTGTGGAAATGAATATCGTCGGAAGAAAACGAGTGATACAATCGTTGAAGCTATGCAACAATTGTTTGAGGCCCAATCATTTGGCACGTGATTGTGCAAATCGGGTCAGGTGTCGGTATTGTGGTCAGCGTCATCATTCGTTAGTGCATTCGGATGCTGTAAATGAACGGAATAGTGCATCACCACGGCCTTTAGTAGATTCGTCACCGCCTTCTAGTAGAGGAGTACCAAACGCCGGGACGACGACAGGTGTGATGCAGAGGACGGAGCAGAGCTTTGTGGCTGCTGCAAGCGCTACTGCGCACGATTTGGTGTTCTTGCAAACGGCTCTGGTTAGCGTATTGGACGCTTCTGGGCAGCCGCACCAGGTTCGTGCCCTGTTGGACAGCGCTTCTCAGCCAAACATAATCACGGAGCGTTTGGCACGCAGGCTTAATTTGCGACGGTCGCAAATTAACATATCGTTGGAAGGTGCCGGAAATGCAGCAACCCGTGTAAAGGAGAAGGTATCATCGGAAGTGCATTCAAGGAGTACGGATTTTGTTGTATGGATGGATTTCCTAGTAGTGGACAAATTGTTGCCCAATCTTCCATCCCGTTCCATCGACATTTCCAAGTGGAACATACCTCAGGGAATCACACTGGCCGATCCCACATTCCACACCGCACAACATGTGGATATCATCATCGGTGCTAAACACTATCACACGTTGTTTAACACCGCGAGTAGGCTGCATTTGGGCAGCAACCTTCCGGTTATGGTGGACAGCGTTTTTGGATGGGTGGTAACTGGTGCTGCCTCATCGGGACCCTCCGCAAAAGGCGAAGGGAAAGCTAACATCGCAGTTGCCACATGCATGGTATCTCTCGAAGCGCAACTGGAGCGTTTCTGGAAGAGTGAAGAATTGGTTGTCAAAAGTTCTTACTCAAACGAAGAGAGATACTGTGAAGATTTCTATCGCCAAACCACTACGAGAGATGCAAGCGGTAGATACATCGTGCGCTTGCCCAAGAAATCTGGTTTCGAAGCTATGCTTGGGGCTTCGAAGGAAAATGCAATACGACGATTTGCGCAGTTGGAGAAGTGTTTTCATCGAGATGCAATCCTGAAAAAAGATTACCACCAGTGCATGCCAGTCCAGCAACACCACGAACGATTTGCTGTGTACCGGACCCGTCGAGCAAGACGATCTGCTGGATATAATTCTGCGCTTAAGGACGTACCCCCTTGGTTGGAAACATCGCTAAGATGTACAGGCAAGTAATGGTATCTAATGATGATCGTCGTCTTCTTAGAGTATTTTTAGGTGGAGTTACAATTCACCACCTGAGACGTACGAGCTTGCCACGGTCACATATGGACTAGCCCTATCCTTCTTAGTCACGCGCACGATACAACAGGTGGCCGAGGATGAAGGAAAATCGTCTCTGTTAGCAGAAGCTGCTATGCGTCATAATTTTATGTGAACTATGTTATCGGTGGCACGAGCAATATAGAAGTAAGCGAACGTAAACAATACCGACAGAGTAAGCAAACGTAAACAAAACAACGTGATTAGTGTTTGACATTTAGTCAAGGCCGGGGAGTATGTTCGCGCAGAACGCTTCGCAAGCGTTCTGTTGTCGAAGCGTGTTGAAGGAAGCGTGTTTGAAGCGAAGCTTTGCCATAAGGGTATGGCACAAAAGAAAAGGTAGAACAGATAGGAAGAAAGAACAAGAAGTAAGTCAGAACAAAAAATACACAACGTAGGAAAGGTCGATTGTAAGAAAGCTCCAAATAAAGTTTGTATAGTTTATATTTCAAAAATTACAAGCCTCGCAGAAAGTAGTTTTGCGGTTAGCGCGAAACAACTACTCTTTTAATGATCCTTCTATGATACTTGTTGCTGTTTGTTTGATTTCGAAACGTTCAATCTATGTCTTGTTGCACTACTCTAACAGGTTTTTAATGGCCAGGACTCTTAGCTTAACCGAGTTGATTTGAATTATGTAATAATTATATAAATAAGTAAAATCATCCTCAAAGCTTATTAAAATATTGCTTTAAAATATGAGTCATAGTATAAGCAAACTTAGTCTAGTAAGCCAGAAATGGCAGGCATGACCTTAAGAGGTCGTTAGGCCAAGGAAGAAGTATAAGCAAACTAATCAAATGCTTGGTGTTCCAAACTTTGAAGAGACCTCGTACATATCGACCGAGTTAGATATCCCTTTAGATAGAATCGATGTGTTTCCAACTTCCTTTCTGCTTAGGGCCTTCAAAGCGCTTGATCTGCCTCTGAATATTATCAGCTCTTTAATCGGTCACACCAATGTTTCTCCCATAAATTAGTGGATCTTTAACTCAAACTTACATTTGAAGCTGTACAGAAAACAGGCCTGTTGATGTGACTAGCGAATTTGGCTCAGTTACTGGGATACGCAACAAAACTCCACAGTGTTTGCAAACGTCAGGTTGTATGCAAAGAGGTACGAGAGAATTTTGTAGTGTTGTTTAAGAATTCTGGACTGCATATCAAGGTTAATCTAGACATTGTCACAAAAATGCACTGTCTTACGTCAGTCTTCTTCAAAACCAGATCTTTAATACATCTGAATTCTTTTTAGGCAACGTTCTGTTCAATCTTTGTCCAAACGATGTTTATGTGATCCAGTTCTTCAGTGAATTTAACCAGCCGGAACTTGAGGAATTTATCCGTCCCGGCATGTGTACTATGTAATCTGTACATAAAACTGATGTGCTTGCTGATTGATTCTTTTCAGGAGCAAAACTTCTTCACTGTTGGCACAACAACCTTGCGAAGTCTTGGCCAGAGTTTTCAGCATTCCTTCTTTCATATTTCAAGTCAGTTTTGTGTATTGCAAACATTTCCAATTTTCTGACGGCAGCGGTTAGGGATTCCTATCAGCTGTAGTTTAGTGTCTCTCCTCCTACGTAGTCTTTCCACAAATGTCTCAATAACCATGTGTAGCATAAATCTCTCTTCACCAAGTATACCAGATACCGAAGGCAAGATCCCGTCAAATGACATATAGTACTTCATTTCTCAATGTTCTGTAAAATTTAATTCTCCACCATTCTTCAATAGTATTTGAATTGAACACAAAAATAGCCCTGTCTTCTACTGAAACTTATCTTCTTACAAAAATAATATAAAGAAAGCAAATAATGCCTCATTAAAACACTATCACGGGTCAAAGCAAATCGGAGATAAACTGCATACAAATTTCTGATATCCAATGCCTTTAAATTTCATAGTTACAAGGACGCTAAACAAATAATTTTAATTGCATTTACGTTAGTTTAAACGTTTACGAAGAAAAAATTATTAAATTAATACTGTTTGTTCATTGTACTATCAACTATGTTAAACAGGTATCAGAACAAAATTCATTATAGCAAAAATATCTTTAAATGATTTCTTGTATTTCACTTACCATGGATCAGTATTTTGCAATAAAAAATATTGGATGCCTAAAGCCTTTAAAAGCCAACCATTAGAATTAAAATCAACCGTCCAAAAAACAAAACCAATGTTAGAATCTCAAACTAAGCGTAATAACACCACAAAAAGCTACCGAGAAATCATCACCAATCATCACCAACACGCCCTGCCAGCTCATGTAAAACCATCCCATTCAACCGTTGACTTTGCTCATCAATATGGTGGAAAGCACACCGGCACTACTAAATGAGAACGATGCTCGACTCCATGCGAAGATACCCCCGGAGGGGCAAAAGGTGTATTCCACCACGACGACAGTACTGCGTGCAGTTGACGCTTTTCTCTTACCGAACGATTTTCTGATGGCACCCTCATGCATTGCAACCGACACCTATCGCACATAGCTGCCAACGGCACTGTACAGCTGAAGCAAATGTCGTGTGAAGAAGAGTCGTGCCGGCTTGTGTGCTTCTATTAAAAATTCAATCCCACCAACCAACAGAAAACGCCACTAAAAACGCTGACGAGCGCCATCCAAAAGCGGGGTATCCTGGAAAAGGGGTTTTTTTTTGTTGGGAAATAAAACCTTTAAAATAGTTCTCTCCCCATGAACCCTGTATGTGTCGCCTGGAAATGAGCCGGTGGTTGTGTATCACTCCCTCTCTAAACACATTTCTCAAAAACACGTATCATCCCGTATATCCACGGTCCTTGAGTTTTTGTGTGTGCAAAGGGCAGTTTTTCCTTTTTCCAGGCGCCCCTATACGCAGAGCGCAATCCAGAGAAGGAAAAAGGATACCTTTGATTAAACTCGCGCGCGCGCTAAATTCGAACGATCGAACGAAATGTGTGAATCGCTCCGATGCTTTTCCCCCAGTTTCCCCCACACTCACACCACACCCAACTGAAGGGTGCGCGCATCCTTCCAACGCCGCGGATCGCCGAAGTCACACACAGGCACAGAAGAAAACAAAAAGGGGGCAATTATATTATGCTTCACCAGCGCGCTCTTTGCGGACAGAGCCACGCGAAGGCTCGATGCGTGTTTACCTTTGTGCTCACCTGAGGTTGTGGCTCTCTCTCTCTCTCTCCTTGTCGTTTGCTCTCGCTCTCTTTCGTTGCGAGCACATGCAGCGCACATGGGGTCGCACCAGATGAGGTCGGGTCTTTGATTGTGGTTCCTTCGCAAGATCGAACGCAGCGTCGAGATCAGTCAGGTGCCGGGCACCCAGCCGAACGGACGTGCTTCTTTCGAAAATCGATCGCCCCAAGAACAAACCAAAGGTCGCCCAACGGCGTGGTGCGTGCTTTTACTGTGCGTGTGTTTTGTGTGTGTGTGTGCGTGAGTGGTTTGTCGGCGATTTTGCAATCCGGTAAAAAGCAAGGATTTACCAAGAAACAAAGCAAACATTGTCCAAAATTTGTGATAAATTCTCTTGAAGCAAAAAGGGCTTAAGAAATATTGGTTGAAGTGGATAAACAAGCCTCCAAAGTGACTAGAACAAGCAGTGAATCGCATTCAGAAAGTGTCCTGCCAGTGTTGTGCTCCAAATTGTGTCTGTGCGAAACGTATTCCGCGCTCCTGTGCCGAGTTAAGTTAAAAGTGTCGAACATTGCAACTTCAGGTTGACAAGCAGAGCAAGCACGCCGGCCGATCATAATCCTGCAGCACGGGCAAACGGAAGGACAAGGTGAGCACACGGGCAACACGCGATCGGTGTGAAGCGTACCTGATCATTTTCCACCCGAAACCTGCTTTCCGCTGGTGCAACGAAGATCGATCGGACTATTAAATCGAAAACAGCAGCCGCACGATCGAACTCAAATTTAGTACCAGGATCAGACGGGTTTCTGTGATTTCTGAGTTTCTGTCCCTGGGTTCGGTTTCTTTTTCACCTTCACAAAAAACCGACTGCTCTAGATTGGTTGCTTCTGCAACCTGCTACCTGTTGATAGCCGAAAAAGGAGGAAATCGAAAACACTTCAAAAAAACAAAAGCAAAAACTGATGATGATCGGTGAGGATCTTTGGGATCTGTTTTTTTGTTGGTTGTTGGACACAGAAACACCTGCCGCCGCGTGCCATCGTAAGCATAAACAGTGTGTGCATAAAAAAAGCGATATTCGGCTTTGCTTACAGGCGTGTGTGTGTGGCGTTGTGCGTTAGTGCGTAAAATTTTGTGCCGGGTGGCGCTTTGTGTATTGTGAGCCGATCTATAGTATGCTCTGCTACTTCGCTGTTCCGTTTTCGATTGCATGTTTTAGGCAATTTCTTTCAAGGGGTTTTTTTTTTGATCTCGTGTATAATCTCGGTAAACAAAAAGTCTTCCTTAATCCTTGACAAACAGACTAATAATTCTTGTCTTACATTTTCTCCACCAAAGCAAGTCCTGTTTTACTCTTTATTGCAAACAAACCTATTGCAAGTCTTCTAAGAGCTATCATTAGCTATCTAAATAAATCCACCCTAAAATCAATATCCTTCTCCCGTTCTATTTGCTGTGCTGGTGTCACGTAAACCGACCAGACACCGTAACTGGGCAGAGGACACTGCCGAGGGAAAATAGAAATAATCACAGTATCAATTAAAAAACAATTTGCTCATCGTTCGTCCGCTGCTACTGGTGTCCGTCACATGTCTGCCGAGGGTTTGCATTTCCGGTACGTTTCGGGCCGGCAATCGATCATCATCCACGTGGAAAGAGTTACCGATGTAAAGTGGTAGGATAAGAGATTTCTGATGCGTCCCCAGTACCCCCTTAGAACGGCAGAATGGCAGGATAATTGTAGGCTTTTAGTAAATCCAGACCCAAAGCAAACACGAGCGCTGGAACAGACCGAGACCTGCCGGGTAATGGTAGCAGCAGCGAAGAAGAGCCATTTACATTTTAACCTTGGCTTTTCATGTTATGATATATTTAGCACAAAGAGACAGCGGGTACAGAATGCATGGAGCTACTACTTACAATCAATAATTAAATTATACACTGACTTTGTCACTTGGGGAAACGCAATAAATCCATTTCCTAGAATGAGGATGTAAGTCGTTAATAATTTATGCACCGTGTTGATACAAGGCGGACACTTCATGAGCGGCGATTTACCAGGACTATTTTTATCGTTGTAGCTCCACGCTTTATAGAAGACCAAGAACTCTGTCTAAGCATTAAACGTCCGCAGTAAGTTCTCAACATCTCTACAGCTTGTTGGTCAATATTGTTCCCGGTCCGGTGTTCCTATTGGTCGCCGCACGGCCATGGCACATTCCGATCACATTTATCACACTACACGATCACACATTAATCTGTTAAGCTGGCGCTCCTAAAGCGTGTGCCCTCACACACTGCCCCATTACGCCAACTGGACACACTGATTCGACCGCTATTCGCCATCACTGTGACACTGTGACTTTATTTATCTATCAATCAAGAGTCCCTCCCCACACTGATCTGCTATCAGTGTTATTTATTCACAAACATTTGCTCAACCATCACGATAGCCCCCATTCTAGCGTACGATTTCCTCGTCTAACCCTCAACGGGTGAAGCAACAGTGTGCGGCGGGCAGTTACCGCAAGTGCCTAGACGAAGGATTAATCAAATAGGTTTGCCGCGCGGTTCCAACAAATGCTATCGGTACACACGCGTGACATATTCTTCGCTAAAGCACTGACCATAATAAGCCCGGAAACTCGTCCGCAACACTCGAGTTTTGCGTTTTAGCCGTAATTGAAAAGCATTAACAAATTAGATGATAGTATCGGTAAGGTCTCACCCCAAAGTTCACAGGTGCTCAACGAAAAAAAGGGGAACACACGTTCTTGGTTTTGTGCCTGGGAAAACAGGAAATGGGAAATGATTTTATTTACAGCTCACTTTCCAACAGGACTAACGATTTGTGTGTGAACAAAACTCTCTTCCAACACAGACATGGCACACTTATCACCTCCACCGTCACCACCAGTCGGCCAAACACCACCGGCCGTAAGTGCGTTAAACGCACTGAACGCGTCCTCGGCGAACCTCATCCAGCGTGCGTCAGCATTCAGTTCCGTGCTTGGCCAGAAATGGAATCCACGTGGTACGTACCAAAAGTTGGAGAAATGTTGTGGTCAGGATATCCCAGGACTCGAATCCAAACCTTTCACCCCTATCAAACAGATCTTCTTCTGCTGTACAACCCCCTATTCTACTCTGGTGCTGCCTTTCCGTGGCCACAGTTCCTACTACCTCAGCAACCGATCACACCGGTTTCGCCCAACCTCAATACTAGTCGCGACTACACGCTTACACCGGAGAAGGAAGAGATCGTCGGTAAGTTCATCCGACGCTCAAACAGCATCCTTTAGCGAGTTTTGTTTCCAATTTCCAATTCTTTGGTCGTCTATACCCCAAACATAAAACAGATGAAGATATGCCACTAAACCTCTCGATGAAGCCTTCCACGTCTACGCCGAACGCTCGCCACACGGCCCTAACGCATTCGATCAACATCTGGTCACCGGCGAGCATGTGCGAGAAGGAAACGATAGAGGGCGACAACCAAAGCAACATCGACATCGAGAACGACGATGACTCTAGCGGTGATCTCCAGATCGACGAGTCGTTTGACTCACACACGAACCATCTTCACCATCACCACCACCACCACCACCAGCAACATCACAACCATCAGCAGGAGCATCGCGACCGTCAACGGGAAACGGCACGCATCCTGACGGAGTACAACAGCTTGCTGCTGAACGGTGCCAACCGTCAGCCGGGCGGTGGATCCCGAACCACCCAGGATTACTTCAACTACAGCAAGATCAGCAAAGGTTACTTTACGCATCTGCAGCAGCAGCAAAAGAATCTAGAGATACTGCGCCAAAATAGGACCGATCTGTTCGTGATCAATGGTGGGGTCACTGGGTCAAGCGCGGACAACAACAATAAGGAGGGCGTTAAGAACCAAAACACCCAAAGCCATTCGGGCAGTGGTAGTGCGGGTGGGCGAATGTGTGGTGGCAGTGGGGTGGGAACTAGTGACAGTAGTGATACGGTGCCCGGTGGTGAGCAGTACGGCTATCTAAAGTCGGAGTCGATGGTGGCGTCAGTATCCGCGACCCGGCCCGATTCAACGCAACCTCACTCGGACAGTCCTTACGGCAGCTCGAACGATTCTTCCTCCCACGGCCATTCGCACTCGATCGTGAGCACACCGACCGGCGAGGGCAAGAAAAGCGTCAAACTGTATCAGGTGAGTAACAACTGTGCCTTCCACTCCAGCACTCCAACTCCAGCCCACCGAAACGACTATCCACACAAAGCTAGACCCTGTTACTTCGGAGGACTCGCATTTTGATAGCTGTTTGCGCAAGTGTACAATGAATCTTACGGACCTCTTGCGGGAGAGTGTGTCGGATGTTTTGTTTAGCCGGTACCATGAACCGACCGGCATTCATCATCCTGCTTCGGATTTTGTTTCGCTTGTTTACGCTGCATCCGTTCGCTCTTTTTTCCCTTGAAATCCCGATCAGTTCCGGCAGCATCGCGCGGGTGACAAATTAGATGTGT
>KZ061542.1:0-24945 GCA_002091835.1 Anopheles maculatus | reverse complement strand
AAAAAAAAAAAGAAGAAGACGATATTCTTAATAGCTCTTGGGTCCTCGCAAATAGCAGGTCAGTTCCTTCGAATATGTTCGGCTAAAAGCATAGAATACTATCGGAAGGACTATTCTTGTGGAGCATTCGGTGGGCGAATGGTACCGAGATGTTTTTTCCGAGCTGATGCACAGAGCAGATTCGCAAAACAATAACTTATTTTTAACATTTAAAAATGATATTTGTTCTCTTTTTTGCTGCCTCGGCTATGTTTGCTTCACAACTGCAAATACTTATATAAAATCCATTTTATGGTTGATTCAATATATTCTTTCTCTCGCAAAACAATAACTTATTTTTAACATTTAAAAATGATATTTGTTCTCTTTTTTGCTGCCTCGGCTATGTTTGCTTCACAACTGCAAATACTTATATAAAATCCATTTTATGGTTGATTCAATATATTCTTTCTCTCAAGATTTTAAATAAAGCTTCAAAAAACAAAACTTTACATTGAATCGTTAAATATCTGTATCATAACTTCACTTTTGGGCTTTTATAAGGTTAAGTGGTCTTAATCTATTGTGCTTCACTGTAAATAAAACACAAACGAAACATAGACAGCCATAACGAAAAAAAGAGAACAAAACATTGCAAATAAATAAATAAATAAAACATACATTCCATAGCCAGGTTGAGGTTTTAAATTAAATATTGCCTCTTTTTTATTGAGATCTGTAGATACAACGAACAAATAGGTATTCCCTGTAAATTTAAATCGTTTTTTTTTTAATTTAAACTTTTAAGACTTCCGAACAACCGAAGCCCATAGTGGAATGGGTTTCGGGAAAATCAAAAAAGGCAAACGCCGAGTAGTTCACCCCATTGATTGGAAATAAAACGGGGGGTCTACCTTGACGCCGATAATGACCATCGTTAGATATGGTTTGCCCCGGGGTCCCTTGTCTCCACACACTCGGCTTTAGTGCGCTGTTGCGCACGAGGGTAGGCTTATATCTTGATTTAATTAAATTAATTGATGTTTCCGTGTGTAAATCCAGCTTCCCTTCCCATCTCGCCACCAAACTCGCCCGGATTGGCTGAGGATGAGAGACCATTTAATGGTAATATTACTTGCTAACTGCTACCAATTGTTACCGACTTCGATTGGAAACTCTCGGTACTATCGCAAATGGTGGAGCGGTGATAAATATGTTGCCCACCACCATCGAGCCAAAACGGTGAACCCATGCGATCATGCATATGAGCGGCCTCGCTGCGGTACGATCGGACGGTTCGATCTGTGTTCGAGCTACATTGCGTTTTGCAGTGCGGAGAGTCCTTCCTTGGCAAGCATAATCGGTGAACGATTTTGTGCGCCGTGTGGGGGCTATTCCAGGCATATGGGGGATTCCGGAAAGCGGAAGGGAAAGCCGTGCGGATAGATATCCTTATTTAGACAGCCGAACAATTTCACCGATCGCAAATTGTGCCGGTTTTTACGGTGAAGCAAATGCTGCAACAAAGGCGGTTATTGCCGCGTGCGGTTTGCTCGTTGGCTGTGTGTGCGGCATGCTTTAATGCTCCATTCGCTCGCTGAAAATGGTAGAAAAAAAAACATGATCGAAATATAGGGAGAGATCGTCCACCACCACCACCACCACCAACGTTGCACACGATCCCTGTGGTGAAGATTAATGCGCCAACCCCGTACCAATGCACAGCCTAACAACGGCAACAAAGCTGGCGAAGATAGAGGAACACCAAATTCAGACACGCGAACATTTATCGCGCCTCGCGTTCGTCCCCAACGGAGGTGGTTGTGGGATGTTTGTTGAGGTGCAAAAATGCAATCTTCCTTTCGCGAGTTCCGTTCCACCACCACCGCTCTTTGGGGGACGGGCGAGGATACAGTGGGGGAAAGGGGGTGACATAGGAGCTCAGGGCAAAACGGAAAGTGAACAGGAGCATGAACGGCACAACACCGAACCGACAATAACCGAGCGTTGATTCATGTTAACAAAGTCCCATTAATGCTGATGTGTATTAATTTTATGTTTCGTTCGGCCTCGCGCACTGCCCGTTTTGTTGACACCACGGTTGGCACGGTTCTGTTAGTACATGCATAACAAGAACGATAACAAATTGGTTTGTGGGGCATGTTGAAGGGGGGGGGGAAGTTGTTTAACTAAGGAGATGTCTTGTTTTCTTACCTATTGCTTTCCCCGATTGCGTACACTTGGCCGGTTTGGATTGAAGTTTGCGGCCGTACTGTAAGCAATGTTTCAACGCACAGGACACACAGGACACACGTCACCCTTGCTTTTCGAACCTTTCCGTGTCAGCTAGCGACCGACCCATCCTGTTGGGTGGGAAATGAAGGAAAATGAAGCCCCCGCACAGCAGGCAACCGAAGACCACACTCACGGCCACTGTTCGGGAACTGGTTTAATGTTTATTTTAGATTCGCGTGTCAGTACCATTTTTTTGATGAGTGTGCTTTTACCGGACGCGCCATCACCTTGTGCCGATTGCACCTTTGCCGGGGGTTCGAGGTGTCATTTCTTCGAAATCGAATCCGTTCGAAGATGATTCCACCGTGCTGCCGTGCTACCGCGTCGCACTGTGTCACGTAAAGTGGTAATAACAATCACAATTTATTGATATTGGTGACAGTGAGTTGGCCCATTCGTAACACCATGGAAGGGGGAAAAAGTAGGGTTAAGGAAGAGGGGCACAAGAAAACATTTGAATGAGGTGATTTGAAGCACGATTTCATTAGCAGAGTGCGCTATGAGAGACCCATTCGGACGGTCGATGATAGATTATCGGCCGCTTAATTGCTTCCCAAACTGGGGCCCGAAACAAAATCGGTACGACAGCTTTCGTATCTAGGATGAAATATGTTTGCTTGATTAATAAAAGCCCCCCCGTCCTTCCAGCACGCCCCCGAAAAACGTGTCAAACGAGCGCGATTTTACAAACTACCCGCCAAGTAGCTGCATTTAATTATCATACCACCGGACCGGCCAGCAAAACAAACATACAAACGACGCATAACCAGCTGCGATCCTCTCTTTATGTTTTTTGTTCGACTTTTTCCTTCCGCTGTAGCTGCCTTTCTTTCTTTTCCTGGTTGAACACGCCCGAGAGGCATTAATTTAAAGCTACTTTACCCAAATCTGCGCGCCACGCAGACCCCGCGAGTGCGAATTGTGAGCCAGGTTGTGGTTTGCTATTGCTGTTGAAATTAATTATCAACGCGCAATGCTTTAATATACTTTTAATTTGTGGTAGTAGCACACACACGCAGACAGAAACACACATTTGCAAGCGGCAAAAACAGATTGTAATCCGTTCCGTTCTGTTTTAACGCCAGTTTTTTTTTTGTTGTTCGCCACCATGGTTGGCTGAGGCTTGCGGGGTTTCCTGAGAGGGAAGATTATGGAATGACACCCGGTATTTTCTTTTTCGTACGTAACCCGCTTTCGCACCGTGGTGGTAAAGGGCGCGTGTTTGTAATATGCACGATTTCATTAGCAGAGTGCGCTACGAGAGACCCGTTCGGACGGTCGATGATAGATTATTGGCCGCTTAATTGCTTCCGAAACCGGGGCCCGAAACAAAATCGGTACGACAGCTTTCGTATCTAGGATGAAATATGTTTGCTTGATTAATAAAAGCCCCCCCGTCCTTCCAGCACGCCCCCGAAAAACGTGTCAAACGAGCGCGATTTTACAAACTACCCGCCAAGTAGCTGCATTTAATTATCATACCACCGGACCGGCCAGCAAAACAAACATACAAACGACGCATAACCAGCTGCGATCCTCTCTTTATGTTTTTTGTTCGACTTTTTCCTTCCGCTGTAGCTGCCTTTCTTTCTTTTCCTGGTTGAACACGCCCGAGAGGCATTAATTTAAAGCTACTTTACCCAAATCTGCGCGCCACGCAGACCCCGCGAGTGCGAATTGTGAGCCAGGTTGTGGTTGCTATTGCTGTTGAAATTAATTATCAACGCGCAATGCTTTAATACACTTTTAATTTGTGGTAGTAGCATACACACACGCAGACAGAAACATACATTTGCAAGCGGCAAAAACAGATTGTAATCCGTTCCGTTCTGTTTTAACGCCAGTTTTTTTTTTGTTGTTCGCCACCATGGTTGGCTGAGGCTTGCGGGGTTTCCTGAGAGGGAAGATTATGGAATGACACCCGGTATTTTCTTTTTCGTACGTAACCCGCTTTCGCACCGTGGTGGTAAAGGGCGCGTGTTTGTAATATTTTATCGCGTGCGATTATTCGCCATTAAAGAGATTTCTTTTTCCTGCAGACAAATCGGGGATGACTAGTAAGCCTTTTGGTGCTCGAAATGGGAAGCAGTTTTTCGTTGTTTGCTACTAACTTTTTAATGCTAATTGCAATTCAAATCGTTTACACGTTTAAACAATCGATTTAAAAAAAAAAGGTTCGTCGCTTGTGCAATTTTTCGTTCCCCGAAAAGGCATAGAAGTCTTTTGTTCATTATGTCGCTAAAAATCGTTCTTTATTCAATTTTAAAAGCTTGTTACAAATATTTTAAGCTAATTTTTATTATTATCTGCTTCGCTGACACTAAACTCTCTATTTTCCTTTTTCCTCTCCCCTCCCGCCTTTTGCAGGTGAAAAGCCACACAAATGTGTCGTCTGCCTGAAGGCGTTCAGCCAAAGCTCTAATCTCATCACGCACATGCGCAAACACTCCGGCTATAAGCCGTTTTCCTGTGGCCTCTGCGACAAAGCGTTCCAGCGTCAGGTGGATCTGCGAAGGCATCGTGAAGGCCAGCATAACGAGCCCAGCACGGTAACGAGCCCGATCGATATGGTCAAGTACGAGGTGCCGAAGCTAAACCACAGCCACACCGGCAGCGAACCGGACGATATGATGGACGAGTCGACCACACTACCGTCCGACTATCATCAGGCCGACATCAAGATGGAGCAGGTAAGCAGCAGTTGCTCCTGATTTTCGGTACCACCTTCAGCTTCAGGAACCGAAACGAAAGGTAAATTTCGCACCAGCAACAAATCGGAACGAGTGCGAGCTGCTCGAAAGGAGTCGGCAAGAAAAATGCAGCAAAACTACCAAATGTTCCTTCACGTTCACCTTGCTGCCCAATTTCCTTAGGGATCGAAAACACGATCGTTGCGAAAAAAAAAAGGAAGTTGCAATCGTTGTGCTGCTTTCGGCTGCTGTTATTCGTGCGCTCCATCTAATTCACACAAAACGGGCGAATTCTGCAGCCGTTTGCGGGCGCTGTGTTTTGTTGTGTCTTTGCGAGCTCACTGACCTGCAGCCTAAACCGAGCAGATGGTGCCGCTGAAAATTGGTGCCGCTCACAAAGCAGCATCGTTTCGCTGGACGGGGAGAGAAATAAATCAGTTCACGATCTGTGGTAGGCTTTTTTGCAGAAGGCGCAGCGTGTAAGTAAGTAGGTGCCCACCACAACACATTTTGCTCACAGAAACTCTCAAAGATTAAGGCAAACCATGGTGGTTAACAATATTGATCCGTCCTTGTCGGTAGATTTAAGCAGTAGCATGTAAAGGGAAACTGTGCGGAAAAGCTGTCCCGTTTTACGGTACTCTGGGCTCGTTACAGATATTTATTTTGCTCCTAATAATTACCATCGAAACACCACCGTATGACACCACCTTAAGTGTAATGTAGCGCAAATGTTTTTTTTTTTCTGATCTAGCTATACCAAAGCTAATGTCGGGCTAGTGATGGGATTGAACGTGAGGAAATGGTTTCTTAATGGGAACTTCATCCAATATGGCTAGTTTGAGACCTACAAAACATATTTCCAATGAACAAAATTCGTTCTAAACCCATTCTTTTGCTTATAAATATACATCGTCAATAATCTGTTTTTGAGCATCTAGTCCCCGAAAGGTTTGCAAAACTACCATTAAGTAACTGATTTCTTCACGCCGGTTTTGATGTCCAAAACAAACTAAAAGCGAAACACCATCATTTAGTCATGCAACTAGTATGTATATTCCTTGAAACGTTAGACTATGTTGCGGCTTGCACAAAGGCAAACCACGTCTTTAGTCATGAATTAGTACGCCACTTATTCTCATATCAGCTACATGACCAAAGAGAAGCTTTCAAATTTTCAAACAAAACACCTGGCTCTCCGGCTCCGGCCCACCCGCGTTGCGCTGGACCGGGCCGACCATTGCTCTTGGTGTCTTTCGTTTCCTTCTTTTTGATTTTTGATCGAACCCAATCCACCACTACTGCTAGTGTCCATCTTTCTGCTAAGGAATGTCTGTTATCTAGTGTCTAGATATGTTAATACTGTGCGAGTATTGCTAACGTAAAGTAAATGATCGTTGGAACTATTCGTTCCGGTTTCGGGGTTAGGTTAGTAATGGTGTATAGATGACTGCTAGTGTCCATCTTTCTGCTAAGGAATGTCTGTTATCTAGTGTCTAGATATGTTAATACTGTGCGAGTATTGCTAACGTAAAGTAAATGATCGTTGGAACTATTCGTTCCGGTTTCGGGGTTAGGTTAGTAATGGTGTATAGATGTAACGAAGGTGTCACTAGTGTAAGGCGTTTCGTTTAACCCTGTAGCGTAAGTAGCGACTAGTTTAAGAATGGTGCCCCGAACGAAACGCAACCGTAAACTGTATACATATTACACTGTACGACAAATAAAAGCTATGAAAGTATCTCAAATGGAACTGCACAACGGAAGTTATTGGTATTTTTGGATGGAAATATTGAGAAAACACGTACTAACGATATTTGCTGACATATTTTGGACAATTGTAGCTATACTGAAGATGACATATCAGTTGAATAACGCTATGGATTTTTATTCTAGAATAAATTGGTACTTTTATAGATAGATTGAGTGAAGTCATACCAACACCACAATGTTTTTGGTAATACGCAATTTACTTGTTGATTGTTTTTACTTTCTTCGGTTTATAATGTTATTACACTCTTTTAAACAGCTTTTTGGATCATTGCAACTTTTTTATTGTATTTTATGTATTTTTTATTGCAATTTTTTTATTGATTCTTTGGGCCTTTTGACTGGATAATTGCATATTGGATAATTGCATTGATATGTTTGGCAGTCATATACAATAAAACCAGGAAAATAATGACAGTGATGAGAAATAAAAATATCACACTTTTGATGACAGGATGCCAAAATTACCACATAAATATATTAAAATACATTTTTAAGACATAAGTGGTAAGTATACGAGCTATTGTTTGAAATTCTAATGGTTTTATTATCATCAGTTACAATTTGTTGCGATTTACAGTGGACATTTTGGAACAAATGTTGTGATAAGATTAGTTTTTTTGCATTAAAGGGTCGTAACATTATATAATTGTATCAATTTTGGTTTTACTGAATAGTTTTATTGTAGTATCCAAAGTGGACACTAAATTTAATGAAAAGCTGTTTTGCATATAGTAAAAAACAAAATTAAACAATATTTATAGATGATGTTAAAGTAAGTTGACAGATCGTTGAACCAAAAAGAAGAAGAAAATAATTTTAGCAGAAATTAAAAATACACTTTCATTTTTTTCTAGACTAGATTTTACGTTAGCATCGTACTTAGTTTTACATATCTGTTTTTGAATTCGTTCTAAAACACACGAAATTTGACAGTAATTTTACACATTTATATTTTACCCTGGCAGAATCCCGAACCCAATCTTTCCCAAAGATTTAACAGATAACTTTTGGTAGTGATATACTAAATTTGCATTTTTTACATAAATTTATTGGCCTAAATGTGATAAAACTATCATTGCAATGATCTAACTAGCCTTAAAATAGATTTTAAAAATGATCTAAACTAAAATAACGAACAATAAGTAACTAAATGCGGAGAATATTGACACTAGAAGAGGAAAATTTTATAAAGTGTCATATCGGCTTGATAAACTTAAAAAATACAAAAAAATAGACATAAACTAGTAGTGTATAAAAGATGTTAAATACAATCGTATAGCATTTCACACAAACATGTAATTTTACAAAAATAATGACAATAGTTTATCAAAACTAAACTAAACATGCAAAACTTAATAAACAGGAGTCAAAAACAGAATTTTAGTGAAATCAAACAAACATACATGAATAAAAGACAATGAAAGAAATAAAAACCAAAAAATGACTAATAATAACTCGGAACAATATGTACATATGTGTCAAATAACTAACTAATATTAACTCACCAGTGTAGATTACTTCATATCTCACTTATTCAGCAATTAGGATCCACAGATCCAGTCCGATAGTAGATGCGACAGTGGCGCCGGTCTTCACACGGCAGGACCGGGGTTCAAGTCTTGTCTTGGCCGCTCCCCCATAGTGAGGACTGACTATCCAACTATGCGGTAACAATAAGTCTAGTAAGCCAAAAATAGCACGCATGACGTAAGAGGTCGTTAGGCCAAGAATGAAGAAGATTCCATAATAAATAAGAGGTTGTAGTAGGATCATGTTCATATTCTAATTTTCTTATGAACCTTGAGAGACAAAAACATTGAATCTTAAATATCTCTAAAATATTATACTAGGCGATCATTTTAAAGTACTTGCTTCCACCGACAATATAGTATATTATATATATAGTATATAGTGCAGTATATGGATGTCGTAATAATCACTGATATCGATTCTTTCACAAAATTCGTAAAAAAATAACCATCACTTCGGGGTCAAAGAAACTCTTACCGAAATTAGACTTGATTTTTTTATTTTTGGAAAGAGACCCCCAACAAATGTCTCTTCCATCCTCCAACCTTACCCATTAACTTCCAGTCCATTGCCAACACGCCAAAGGTAAGGTGTTGCAATCAGATACATACCACGGATGCACTTACCGATGATCAAACATTGCCGCAAATCATCTCGTCCATCTCCGCGCTATTCGCTGCTAACGACCGGATGAAGCGGAAAAAGGAAACAGTTGCGGCTCAGTTCAATTCACCAACCTCAGGTATATCGGTATGCAATTTCAGCGGTATTGATGAATTGCCCACCCCTTTCGGTTCCCTCTCGGAGTACCCGCGTCCACCAAACGCGCCCCCTTCAAACAGCCGAAAAATGGGATTGAAATCTGGTTAGGAATCGGTAATGTGGTATCTCCCGGTGGCGTGGATCATTACGACGGTGTGGACCCGAACAGCATATTTGCCACCGGGTGCCACAAAAGCTCGCCCCGAGGCTGCTCGTTAAGACATTGATACGAACGTGTCCGACAGCGTCTGGAAAATTGGTCAGGAAATTGATCATTCATTCGGCTGATCGAACGCGCGAATCGCCCCCAGGAAAGGGCGGCCTCCAAAAAGGGCACGCAGATTCAATTCAGAGTTCCCCTCGGTGACAAAGGAAAGCCGCTGCCAGGATCAAAGGCCGGCGGCCGGTTGTTGTTTGTGTGTGGCGCGAGAATGTTTTAATTTGTCGGTTTATGATTTTTGCATCAGGTGTAAGATGCGTTTGCCAATCGATGCCGCGTTCTGCCCGGTTTCCGACGAGTTCAAAGCGTGCGCTCGACCCGAAAGGAAGGAAATGCTAGGGATGCTTCCTTTGCTGTGCTGGGAGGCACATTTTTGGGGTATGTTCGGTCGCTTTGTGCTCATTATGGGGGCAGGGAATGGGGCCGAAGGACACAAGAACCAATGAACCAATAACAATGTTCAATCTTTAATTTAGCTTCCTGCCAAACGTTGAGAAAAGAGAATCGGAAGCCAAGTTTGTTTGTGTCTTTCTTCCTAAGGCGTGTAACGAAGAATACCAAGGTACTGTGGCTCGTTTTCCGCCCATTAGAAGCGTAGTGATTGTAAGTACATTTTTTTGTGTTTTGGAATTCAATAAATCTGTTACAACATCATACACACGCAGAGAAACAAAAGAGAAACATATAAATGATTGTTAAGAATCAATGGAACCAAGTGTTGATGTATTGAGAAAATATTTAAAAGGTCGCAACAAAATATTTTGAATTGTTTAAAAACAAAGGTTGATGCTGTTTTTACTCATTTTTTGTAAACTAGCTTTTCTTTTAAATGTCCATATCTTATTACTATCAAGCTTCATTTTCGTGTTTCACAAAGACAATACAGTTTGGACATGCCTCTTTTGACATTCTTTTGACATGCCTTTTTACAGATTTACCCTAGTTGATTTGGTTATATGAATTATAATTGAATATACTTGACCATTAAGAAGTCTCGAAATTTAGGAGCAATGTCACAGAGACTAAGAACCAGAGTATTATAGTATCACATGAAATCAAGATTTAGGATGCAGAAATGTTTTTCTGCTTCTACATGATAATTATTTCGATAACAGCAAGTAAGAGCTATTATCATTTCTTCCCTAACATTGACTCTTTATGTCATCTCCATCGAAAACCTATGACTCTTCTTCCGCGAGAGATCCCAAGTGATCTTGTGGCCTGCCAACTTCTTACGTACGAAGATCATTCCGTGGGAAGGACCTACTGGGTGAAGAGACCTTCCAGGAGGGACCACCTTTGTGAAGATCTGTGAAGAACCTCTGACAGCTGGATGAGGTAGATGTGGAATTCACTTCTTATTCTACCAATACTCAATTTGGTATCTTATTCTACCAATACTCCATTTTGATTAGAAAGCATGGAGTACATAACAGATCCTCAGAGGTTATTGGGATGATGGATTCTGTGTTTATAGGGATACTCGAGCTGCTGTCCTTTTGAACACACGATTTTGATTAGAAATTATTAAGTAATCTGAAATCCTCAGAGATTGTCTATGACATGACAGATCCTGTGTTTTGAAGGACTATTGCAGTCATTATTGTGCTTAACGCGTCCTGATTCAATCACTTAAATGAGGACTTACAGTCCAGCTACGGGTACCAACAAGCCTAATAAGCTAGGAAGCCATCATAAACCATTACTTCTCGCGGTCGTGGAGTCAAAGAAGAAATAGAATTTATTTAAATAAAGCCGAACAGCAAATTTCTGCGTTACTCTCAGATTAAGATCCTTCTCAGATTCTCAGAGACTGTCTCTTACATGGTGGATTCTGTATTCAGAAAGTCTTTTACCAATCACATTTCGATTCTATCGATTTTGTCTAGAAAACATTGAGTACATCTAAGATCCTCAGAGGTTGGCTCTGACATGATGGTTTCAGTTTTATGAGAGACAATGTGCTAGCTGACCATTGACAATCCGGCTATGTATACAAACAAATCAAAACAGCCAGGAAGCCAGGATCAAAACCTTTCGAGGTCGTAGATTCAAACAGTAAATAGAAGTTATTTTAGGGCTCTCTAAAAGCTCTGCAAGGATCTCTCGCATATTTTGGAGATTTTGGTGCCAAAGGACGAACAGGAAGTTTCTGCGTTACTCTATGACCTCTGTGCAGTTTTTTTTATTTCTTTTTAATCTTGAATTATGCATAGATTTGTAGTCCATGTCCAAGACATCAAGAGGTCACAAATTTCGGGATTCTCTACTTCGAAGTTTTTAAATTTATCCAATCAACTCAAATTGAAGTATCCCAATGATGATCATCTAACAAGCAGGAGTATCCAAACTGGTGTATAAAATAAAATAAGATAAGAAACGTAAATCGTAAACAGTAGTATCCCATCTTACCATGAAACTTCTTCTTAAACATGCACTTTCCTTCCGCAATAATTGAACATATGGCAGCACCATGTCCGACGCATCATTTCATGCTACGCCTGCACTTCATGGTTTTATGCAGCGTGAAGGGTACATGATCAGCATAAAACAAGAACTGACATTAACCGGCCAGCAACAAAAAGCAGGTCATCTGCGGTGGAACATGGTTTCGTTTTTAACCCTCGTGTACCTACACGCGAAGGAAAACCCCCCAACACACAGCTCCCCATGGCGTGTACACGATAGCTTACAATGTCACCGGTCCGGTGGTCATGTCCATCAATCGCGAATAGTACTTGCTGATTATGAATCGATCGTCGAGTTTTCCCAATTTTACCCATCGCAACGCCACTCGGCTTGTGATAGCTCAAAACCGCTACGCCTATTGCGCAGCGATTCGGAACACCGATACGCGCAATGACCGAGCGATGAATAATTCAGCACAAATGGTAAAAATCATGCGTTCGAGCGCATCTGTCAAAATTCGATATTATCATTTTCCGCCTAACGGAACTGCGTATCTCTCTACGCTTCCTGCTTCCAGCAGCCCGCAGCTTCCTGCTGCCCCTGTCTTTGCTCCCATCTGTGGTTCGAAGTTCTGCTTCAGGGAACAGGAATATGGAGCAGCACTCGTGCCATGGCCACATATCACATAATCGAAAATACGCGAAATACCACGCCGCGGAAGGATTTGTACCCGTGTGGCAGGACGCCACGGTAACCATGCGGGAGCATACATGCTGACGCTTTCCACGAATCGGTCGCGCTCGTGATTGTGAAAGTTTGGCAATTAAATACTTTACGCGACTAATTAATGCAGCTCGCCACGACAAGCGGTTCGTCCGCCCAGTCGATGGTGTTGATGGCTCGCCGGAACCGAACGCTCCCATCTGCCCCCAGGACATTCGTCAGCTCGCTCACGCACACGCTAGGCCATTCGTCAAAAAATCACGTTCGAAGGCAGGGTTCGATGGTTCCAGGGACCGATGGTGTGTGACACACGGTGTGCCATAATCAACGCGCGATTCGCTGATAAATATTCATCGATCGACGGTGTGCTCGTCCAGTCCAGGGACCAGGCGCTTGAGAATGGCAAGCGTGCTTTCGGCAGCCCAATTCGCAGCCCCACGCTGGGACACACGGTTACATTGTTGTCCGCCCGTTTGGAGCTGCAATGCTCTCTCGCAACACACATGCGGCCCTGAGTGGGCCGAATCTTGCAAGTGGGGCGAAATTGATCTACTCGTCCGAAGCGAATCCGTCAGTGTCATGGTCGGTCGGCGTAATTGTTTGCCCGCGTGTACAACTGAATGAATGTACCAAGCATGATTTATTCCGGCTCGAAAACATGGGTTCCTCCACCGCCCCCCACCACCCAACAGCTCTGGAGCATGAATGAACGGACCTCAGGATCGTGAAGAATCCTCCTGCTTATTTCAATCTGTTTGCTGACGATTTTTTTGTTGACGGCCTTTGTTTTTCTTTTTTTTCTCGAATGTATTTCATTCGGGTTTTCTGATTATGTACCGTTGTACCGTTGCGATTGCTGTCCGTTCTGGAAAGCTTCCCGATATCCTGTATCCCTTGTATCCTCGCCGGAGCGCGGAAATTTATGCGAAATGACAGGAGCAGGTTTGTTTTGTGTTTTTTTTTTTGTTTCGCTGCTGTATCTTCGATAATACACCCGAAAAACCAGAAATTAATTAAAATCCCATTATGTGCAACGGAATCGTTGGTAAGTTGTGCTTATGCGCATTTCTTTCACTAGGTTGTCAGTGTTGCCCGACGGTCATGCAAAAAGGGTAGCGGACCCTTAATTTGACCAGCGTGCAGCGAAAGGTATGATTGATTTATGCGTTTGGTTGCTGCTGGTGGACTAGTTTATTTCAATTCGAGTTAAATTAAATCCAATGGATTTATTTGCCGATCGTTAGTGTCTACACCTTTTTTTCCTGTGCAAAAAATGTAAGGAAACACGGGCGGAAATGTATTTGGACAAGGTGATAATTTAAACATTTGAAGGCTTATAATTTAGTCCATACTCTCAGAAATAAGCAAGAGATAACTCTTAGGCCTTTCTGTATGCTTGTTGCGAATGCAACCTAGTGAATAAATCTGAACAGTTGTTGGTTGACACTACAAAAAACGTGTCCTTTTATTCGCCAGTATAGTAATGAGAACGAGAGCGCATCTCTCGTCTGTTTGTATAAGTACCGATCTTTCCCGATTAATCCCGAGTACGAAGTGCTCATGTAGCACTAAAGGGCGTTACACACGTTTGTAACAATGCTACTATTTTAATTAGATCTAGTTTATATGTGTTAACTAAGTCATTCAGTCTTTCAATGTATCAAATCGCATCTTCATTATAGAACAAGACGTCGTGCATCGATCATGAGTCAGCGATGTTCTACAGGACCCGTAAATAAGCCTACAGCCAAACTAATATTCTAATCTTATTAAAGGAGCAATCATAGTTTAACCCATAGCGAGAATAGTCCTGATGTCTATTATTTGCCCATTAGATGAGAATATACTGAATATCTTTTTGCTGATCACGTTGAGGCAAACTTATGTTGTCGTGATGAGTTGTTGAATATCTCTATTAAATAGAATACTTCAATATCTCATGGAGAAATTCTTCGCAATACCACCATACAGATTCTTTGGGATACTCTTAGCAACGGTCGACTTCACAAATTGACCATAACATCGATGCAGTTGCATTCAACTACATTCTACAGCACTTGCGATATCTATAACCAATTTTTAAAAAATATTATTGACAGAATCAAATGTATTGCTGAGTTTCCACTAACAAAAATCAAAAATAAAACATTATAGAAGTTTTCCTAAAACAAACTACATAGCAAAACAAAAATACCTTAAACAAGACTATTTATGAAATATTACACATTCTTCCAAAAATTCTTAGGCGCATGCTAAATAACTTCATTTTTCACACAAATACCTAATGGTCGTTTTGAAATCTCTGGAGCTAGCAGATAATGAGACACGATAGTAATGTATTAATAACGTCAAAAATGAGGCTGGTACATTTCAGCGCAGCGCAGAACTTATGAATATATTTGACATTTGGATGTTGGAAACTACACGTTTGAATACTTGAATATGGCTGATTTAGTGCCGAATAAGCATCGATTGCGAAAAGTTTTGCTTTTTACGTTAAAATCGAACCAAACGATGGCCGAAGATCAATGAGAACTTTTTAAAGTAAATGAAGCTTAGTACAACAAGCTGTCGAGAGTGATTTCAACGCTTTCGAAACAGATATTTTAACGTTGAGGAAGGCTTAACGCTGTTCGCGGAGAAAAGCCTAACAAAATGAATTGGCAACTTTGCTGGAAGAAAATCCAATCCAAACATAAGATAAGGTTACTGCGAAGCTAGATGGGACCCGTCCAGCCAAACACAAGATGAGCTCACTGCGAAGCTAGATGGAACCCGTCAAGCATTATCCTGACGATTACATTCATAAGAAATAATTCCCAAAGAAGGAAATTGGATTCCTCCTGAACTAAATTGACACGGTAGCGCCACAGGAGATAAAAAGTAGATCCTTTTCAGCAAACCCAAGCTTAAAATCTCTTGAGGACTCTCCGGTCATACCGCAACTTCATTTCCTAGACCAAAAATCTTTAGCTCAAAGGTTTTGCTAAGTATGTGGTGGGACCAGACCGGTGTGATTTATCACAAACTGCCCTACCTGCAAGGGAACCCTCACTGGAGAACGATAACGAACGCATTTGATGAGCGAATATGCTAAATTCTAGCTACCTATATTTTGTACACGCCTCGAGAGTGATACCATCTTGCTTTGTTTTTCCAATAGTTTCTAACATTTTACCTTTCTGAAAAGGGTATTGTCTTATTTTTACACTAAGTTTCCGAAGTTAGCTACCCATGTAAAGCGACGTTCTTACGCTTATCTGTTCTACCTTTTCTTGTGTCCCCTGATATTCGTATAAGTAGATGTTCTGTTAAGAACTTTATGACTAATTTGTACTATAGAGCATCCTAGATCTTCTGTTATTTTTCGTTTTCTGAACACAATTGTTAGTAATAATCGTAACATAACAAAACTTACAGAAGAATATAAAAATAGAGATCCTCTACAAATAACTTACTACTTTTCTATGTTCATTCCATCCACCCAAACACGGTCACGCCTTTATCTCCCAATTATTCTTTCGTTATCCGAATTAATTTCATCCATTTGATGATTTTGAACTCCTCTACTCTTTCCTCGAAGTTTCTATACACTTTGAACAAAGACGAGATCCGTTAGAGATGGATTTACTTATCTCGAAAGAGGGCTCCGAATTCATTACACCATTCCTCCATTGAGCACAGCCCAGTGCTGAGTGGAGACCTCGTAAAACTCACCCCAAACCATCAGAAGACTTTCTCAATTCGGCAAGATTTATCTCGCAACTTCGACAAATTTATGTTTCAGCAGAGTGTTGATGGAGCCATAATTTCTGTACCTCTCCCAAGAAAAAAAAACAAACAAACAAACTACTAAAACAAAAGCACCATGCCCACTCGGTGTTGCCCAATCGCCCAACGGAAGCATTGCAGGCAGCTGCACACACGGTTCCACCGGTATCAAGCCATTATGTGTCCTCGATCAGTCATTTCGGGCACGTTCGTGCATGAGCAACAACAAAAAAACGCACCCGTCGATGCAATAAAAATCGGTTGAATGATATTTATTTAATTGATTTCCTGGAGCGAGCGAGAACGACACTCGCGATTATCAATGCACGTTGCACCGCAAGCGTAGTGCCCGCCCGTTCGAAAGTGTCGCTAGCTGTCTCCGTGCGCGCTGTTGGCGACGATGATGAGAACGATGCCCCAATCCTGATCTTACTTCTGCAGCAGCAGCAGCAGCAGCTCAATCAAAAAGCAATGAAATCAATGTTGGCATGTGTAGAGCACCTATCACCGGCAGTGTAACCTCAGCTGCTCTACTCCGGGACCTCTTCCATTCTCTGGGCGATCCAACATCATCGAAAACAAACAAAAAGCTGGTGGAGAAATGGGTGCAAAAGTTTTTCTTTTAATTTATCAATTATTTTATGGCGTTGTCTTGCAGTCATGTCGAAGCTTTTTTTATTGGCTTTTGCTCGGTTTTGCTCGCCAGAAAGGTAGGCGGGTACGGTGGGAAATATGAAATGTTGGGACGGCCGTCGTCGCCGTCGTGAGCATCGTTGGCACACTGCTCGTTTGCGAAGGAAATGATTTGAAATGTTTCGCCTGTGACCGAATACTTCTGCACCTGCCCGGAACAACTTAATCTTATAAGCAAGTATTGGACCCGGACCCGTTCGAACCGATCGAGCGCAGCCAACGAAAACAACATCCCATGTTCGGCCACGCTCCTATCTTCATGATTGGCATGATTGGGTTCGTGATCGTGGTTTTTCGGGAGCTTTGGCCACGTTTCGTACGCTTCCATCAGTGTGCTGGCCGGACGCATTGATAAATTGACTGTCAGTGAGTGTGTTGTGGCCACGAGGCTGTCCTTGCCTTATAAGGACGCAATAGTCAGGAAATGATTTAAAGGCTCCCGAGTGCAGGATGCGGTTGATAAATTTCAAACATAATTGGCTTTTCGCGTACCCCGTGCAACACTGCAACGATAACGTTTGTTTGATTGAGCTGCACAGTACACGCATCATTAGAATCAGAGTAACATCCGATGATCGTACGCTTGTGCCATTGGGAATTGACAGTAAACATACTGTGAGAATGTAATGTATTTTAATGTATTTTATACAGTTACGAAAAATAATCGAAAAACCTTTGCTAACCACTTTACAACCGTCCCATATCGCTTTCAACCGACGGAAACCCAACGACAACACTTTAATGGCAACATCCGGACACATATTTGCATGCTTTGACTATGATCCCAAAAACCGATGGTAGATGATGCATTTCATGTTGATTTTTTGCAACCGAAAATTTCTGTTTCTTTCTTTTTTGTCTGCAGACGGTAGAACGTTGCAAAAACGGCTTGACACGAGCCACACTTTTATGGATTTGTCGGGACATATGGTAGACAGATGCAGTGCTGATGAATATTAATATTTTTATTAATCCTCTTCGCACTGCTTAATTAGTTTCGGACGAGTTTTTGAAGGTTTTGGGGCGAGGTTTTCAAGAAGTCTAAAATAAAAAAAACCATGAGTTCAAGGTGCAAAGCGCTGAAATGAATCAGACATTTCAAGAATAAGCAAGCTTTGAAAGTGAAACACGATTGTGATTCACATAGTACACAAACACAGCTATTGGTATTGCCAAAATGAACTTAGGATTTCCTTTCTTGAGATTTCTTGAGGATAATAAAGCACAATAAGGAATCTTAGATATCAAATTATATCTCACACAAGAGCGAACAAGATACATAATGAACAATTTATGACATTAACGATCATCAAATTCCAAGTATTAAGATACGATGCCTTAATGTCAGCATTTTTGGTGATGTCCAACAATCTCAAGGCATTTTCTCCTTCTGTTTTGCATTATCCTGGGGTTGCTCGGTTGTAGATCGAGGACTTTTGGAATTGTTGTGATTTTTATAAATGTCTTTTTTTGGTCCGGCTCTATGGGCTATTGTTGCCATGAAGGTTGATTGGATCCGGTTAATCTATTGCAGTTTTGTGGATGTCCTGCTCCTGGTCCAAACTGAAATAGGACAATCACAAACGTTACGTAGAGTGTATTCCAATGCAATGCAATGAAAATCCTCTAGCCCTACCAGGTCAGCATCAAGTTCGAAAACGATCGGCGAGCTTCACGAGGCTGATTCCACCGTATATTCCAGGATCCAACACAGTCAAACTCGTGAACACTGTCAGTCAGGGCTTGACTGAAATGAAGAACACTGTTAGATTGTTGATACTTCTGTCTCCTTTTTGGCAGTATCGAAGTTGTCTCAGTATCTACCCACGCATTCTCTAGCAAATTGGTACAACAGCCACGTGTAGACGAGGTCTCCCGCAAAGAATATTTTTTGTATTTCGATACCCGATCGTCTACCGAAGGACTTGACTTCCCTCACCAAGAAGTCTGGCGATTTCGAACTCCACGCAGGACCACAGAAGTTGAACCAAATTTTAGAGTTCTTTACCGATGCCACACGCTGTCGTTTGAGCCAGACTTATACGCTGAAGATGAGTGTTACCAGGTGAGACATTATTGATATAGATACTCTGTCCACAGAAAGTCCTACGAACCAAAACCGCAGGGAAACTTCCTTAGATATCGAGATCCTCCCGCATGCTCTGCCAGCAAAATAGGAAAAGTTACTGTAGAAAACGAAGGAACACACTGGCCGAGATTTGGTCGTATAATGTGTCTCTTTTGACACCTGATTTGGCCAGTGAGTTGTCTAACATTGAGAAATGAAGTTCAATGATTTTTTTTGGCAAGAAAACTCTAACGCTTAACATCTTATGAGGATCTCAGTGTTTCAATAGCAATAAGGCTGTCTATGTACTGATCAAGTACTGATCCAAACATACTTCTTGACAAACAAAACAACATAGAGGATTCTCAAGTGTATGGAATATTACATTAAAGTATATGATCGTTTGCAAGGCACCAGGCACTGAAGGATTATTATTAGTTATAGGCAGTTATACCATCACTGCGATTATTTTAGGATAAAACTCTTCATAAATGTTTAATTTAAGGAAGATATGACACATATGAACATCGTGCGTCCACTCAATACAACACGAGAAGGACGATCAATTTTTTTTTGTACGAATTCAGAACCGTCTGAATTGAGCATCAATTCATAAAGTTGTTTTCGAGACATCATAATTTTCCAGATTTTGCTCAGTTAAAGAAGGAAAAACAGTATGTACAATAATGATAGAGATTATTTATAGTAGACAAATCTCCTGCGTAACACATTTTGAAGACTTTAAGAAGACACTGAGAGCTATTCCTAGCGATATTTTAATCCCTACAACTAATTAAATAATGCCTAGCATTATAGAGCCTTAAATTTACACATCGTTCATAATGACTGCATCCGATTAAAACAGTGTGTTCCATTATCATTAGCCAACAGCCCGCTATCCTTTTAAAAGTTTACTGTTTGTTGCCAATTTAATCAAGGAGAAAGTGACGACACACTGCCACGAGCCTAGCTTTCGCTCACGAAAGAATGTAATTATTTTTCTTTCGGACCCACGCCCAGCACCGATGTACAGCGATCTCCCAAGCACAAAAAAAAACACACACACAATCGAGAAGTAACGACCACAAGCCAATTTACCGAGGCTAGCGGATCAACGCACGTGAGGCAGAAAAAATTCTGATTACTGCAGATTCTTGACGACCGGGAGCTTCGGTTAGGACAAGTTTCTTCGCTCCGTAAAGCTTCCTGCCAAGGTGAAAGCGGTTCGCCTCCTGCTCGTGCCGATGAATCCCGGTTGTAATTATTTTTCAGCTGCAAACGACAGCAACGGGGATGCCTTTCCCGCAACAACCAAAAAAAAAATGGAGTAACAAGAAACGAAAACCCCCAGCTAATAACTCGCCCAAGCATCATGTTTGCATAGCCATTTAACCCGGTGGTATCTATATCGTAAAGCATCCGAAAGTAGGATGTTTTCATTAACGATATATTAATGGGATACGGTGCCGATCAGGGATTCGGAGAGCATTCGACCCGTTTCGGAAGTCGCGGCAGCCGATCTCCAATCATGTAAAAGTACATTTTGCCCGCTTGACAGTTATCCCTTTGGGGCCCGGCTGGCAACTGGAAAGTTTTATGGTAAGTAGGTCACCAGCACCGTCACCAGACGTTCAACACCAGGCCGCGCTGATATGGACGATGATGATCGATAATGCCTTCTTCCCAAAATGTAAGAAGGCTTCCGAAACAATCCCACCTCTTCCCTAAAGGTATGGGGAGGTGGTGGCAAGTGGCCAAACGGGGTGGCCACAAAAAAACATATGGAATTATGTTCGGTGTTGCGGCTTCCTAGGGCGATGCATTAGGACGAAGCCTGCTCACCGATGCGCAGACGCACGTGTCCAGGATTGGGAGCTCGTTCGAGTGTGTGTGCAGTCGGGCGCGCGCGCGCCCGAGCTCACTCATGCAAACCGGCCTGGCCAGGTTTACATAAGTGAAATTGATGGTTGAAGCACGCGAGACACGCGACCAACAGCACATGGTAGTGGTGCCGTGCAAATTGCATCTGTCATAAATTGCCACTCCCCGGTAAAGGCCGACAGTTATCTGTCACACTTTTGTCAGCCGGATCGGGCGAATGCGCAGTTGGAGTAAAACAAAATGTACTAATCGTTTTGACGGTGGATTTAGCGATAATTATAATTTTTCACTTCCCCATTAAGTGTGGACACAAACCCATTCCGACGGTTTGCTGAGCACGAAACGGTAAGCTGACGGTCGTGAAATTATGATAATTGAATCAATGAATGTATTAATCAGCTTTCAGCAAGAATCCAATGGGTAGATTTATATTCGTTTATCAGTTTATACTGCTTAGAACATTTCTATCACACGATGTCTTGCGAAACGAGCAACGCTAGACGCTAACGACTAAAACATGTGAATGAACCCTAAGTACGATCTTCACCCATTTGCTAAGACCATTTGGCCCAAATGTTACCCCTTTTTCACAAAAGTGACGATTAACTTAACGCAAACACCGCATCGAAATCGAATAGCAAACGAGTGCGAGCCCATACGAAACGGTGCCAAAAGGATAAAAGTCCCTACCAGGGTTCAAGTTCACGCAGGATTTGGTGCTTTACACATCCGTTCGATCGTCAGGATTGACTTAATGATTTCGTTGGATGTTAACCATTTGCTGCACACCCGACAATTGATCATGCAACTACGCCCAGACACACCAAACCGCCTGATGAGTGATGGTGGTGGCCTCAATGCAAATGCCAACAGGTACGCACATCGGAAGGATTCCGGCAGCAATTATCGTCTCGCGCATTAAAATCCTTTTTCCCTCCCCGGTTTGTTTTTTGCTTCTTGCGCACTGGCAGACACCGACACTTCAGCTATTGATCGTTTTCTTCCGTTCGATTGAAAATCGGCTATCAGCTGGCCGACAGCAAATAAAGGTGCGCGCGAGGATGTGGACGTCCAACAATTGGACGTTTGGACGCACTTGATTCGGATGTCCGGTTTGTTGAACTTGCGCTGGTAGTGTTTTGGTGCAAGACAGAAGGCTGCTTCGGAATCACTTTTGCTAGGGATCTTTTCCAAGGAATGGCCGGTGAAGATGGATTTGTGCTGAAAGGCTGGGAAAAATAATTATCTGTAGCGTCTGTTTTGATTTGACAAGGATGATATCATCATGGTTCTAGGTCTAAGCGACCTAGGAGTCTTAAGATTTCTTATTTGGTTCTACAACTTCGAGAAATCTTGGTCTGTCCCTTTTATCTCACCTTAACTCACCATAATTGGAACATCAGTCCGGGCAGGATAGACGACCACACAAAGATCTGACATTTGAAAGCCATCTAATCAAGATGCCTTAAGGCTGTCTAAATAAATATATCGAGTCCTTTCAATCCGGCCCGCAGAGTTATATTGATCCCTGGGTACTGGGAGCAGATTTCCACGAATGCATTTTTGTACTTTAATAGCTGATTGAACCTATATTGTTGAAAACTATTAGTGGCACATTAGATTATATTTATACAGTATGTCCTTACATTTCACTATAACAAATTATACGTGGTTTGCGAGCAATAATATCTAAAGAGAACTAGAACTCTGTATGTAAAAATTAAGGTTAAGGAACTTAAGATTGTCAAATAGGCGTCGGACACAACAAATTGATATCTCGAAAACTTAAACTGCCTAAATTCAAATACTAATAGGCTATAGTCTGCACTGGAACATGACACAACTAACTCAGCCGCTTAAGATGAAGTAATAAAGACTACGCGTTTGTTGATTAAGTTTTTGAATTAGTGGGAAAAAGATCTTCAAATTTTCTCAATTTCTGTGACAAGACTCATTTCTACAGTTGGTGATCACAGCTTATCACCAAGACCTTGCGACTTAGTCCCATGTGTATACCATTTAGTCGTGAACTATTGATGGTCTGACAGTCAACATTGCACAAACCATCAACGTGATTTAGCTCGATTTAAGAGACAGCTTAAGAGCAAAGCTTAAGTGAACAATCAATATCCCAAATACAGGTTCGTTTACTCAACTTTGACGTGATTCTTTGAAATCAATTGACATATATTTTTCATCCGGTTTGCGAGTAAGAGTAACTTTTACATCAGTGACATCTTAATCTGAAGAAACAATCTGAATAGACTAGCTCAAACGATCTCATTCTAAAACTGGAACGATTAAATGCTTAAAAGGCTCAAATGAGACCTAGAAATTCATCTCTAATAACAACATTGTGCTAAAAAATCTGTGGGGAAAACACTGTAGAACAGCTCCATCCAGAGCTAACACTGTCTGTTTTATCCTGATTCACTGGAACAGTTGATTTGATTAATTTCATTGCGTTGTGGATAGTTAGCTGGATCTTTTTTTGTGCCAATCTTTAACTTTGTGACAAGAAAATCGCTCGAACGATCTCACCACTCTCGAACAATCAATCAGAGAATACGACCCGTGCTGATGGTTTCTCGATACAATGAGCCGTTACTTGCGGACCATCTGCAATTATTACATATTAAATTGTAAGAGTACACCAAACACGTACGCCGTAAGTTATTCGGTGGCAAAAGCACACGCGATACAATGATAAATTGGGCTGCAACTTTGTCGCTTCGAGCAAAACAGCTCTCGCTACTTCGCGACTTTAATTACTTGGCACAATTAAGCTGTGTCAACCAGATCACCAAATGGTAACTGAAAGACGCATCGTGCTCGCAATTTTAAATGCATCCACAACTGGTCAAGCGATTTCTTCGACTGTTCTTGCTCACCGGCACTCCGACACTCCGATGACGCCGTCTGGCGAAGGCTTTCATATCCGAAAAGGCGTCACCGGACAGCGAACATGTGCGCGAAAGTCTTGTCATGCCATTACGCAGGATTATGGATGCATTTCGGTGAAAAGGTGTAGCCGTAGCACGCGTACAAATGTACACGGAAGTACACAACAAAAAAACTCCCCGCCGAAACGAAAGCACTATCAGGCGACGGCAGTGTGAAGGCAAAAAAGGACTCATCCATCCAGCGATAACAAGCAGTACGCAGCTCTTGTTTTCGCGATTGGTGGCATGTAAATGGATTGGGCAGTGAATTCGTCATATGCGTACAACCTGTTATCAAACACGGAGTCTTTGCGCCAACCTGCTGCTACTACTTCTGCTAGGTGACTGCTACTAGCGATATCGATATCGACCGGATCAGCTGGAACAACGAAAGTCTAGCACACTCTTCCATGCGCTTTATGTAACTCTAGGCAGTTGTCCAGGTCGGAAGTTTTAACGGATGCGATATGTGGCTGATTGAACCTGCCAAAGTCGCTGTCCGTGGCAGGTGACTGCCGCTCGATCATACATAATTGCTCAGCGTGCCGCGGCTAGTGCGCGCAAAAAACATCAACATGGAATGCAAGGTCGGACGAAACATTTGCAGCGAAGAAAGTGAACAATAGTGTTGCGCATCTTGCCATGCGGCCATGCATCTGTTCTGTCCGCAGTAATGCTTTGCCACCTAAAGTAAGTACAGTTTATATATACTAGCTAATGGCCCTAGCGTGCTTAAATTGATAGTTTGTTCGCGATCGATTGCATAGCTGCCGGTGTTTTACAGGTTTGATGTGAGAAACTGGGTCAAACGCTCCTTAAAGAGCAAGGAAAGTGAGCATTATTGCAGCGGTTCAACGTCCAGAGCAATGTATCCGATCACATGGTGTCTGTTGCGTGTTTGCTGCTATTGTCCACCAGTTTGAAGGAACATATTACTTGTAGATTTGATATTCAGAATGTAACAGGTGCCTAGCTTTTATTAATGCACTTTAATTTGCATGCTGCAAGTCTAGAACTATTATCTAGACAAATTCTGTTGCTCACTCTGTCTTTCTAGACATGATCATCCTGATGGTGGTTTCGCTCAAAAAGAAAAGATCTTTATCTTCTTCAATTATTTATAGATAATTTATAAGTTGCAATTCCTTCAAGTAAATATACAACATATGTCATGCTTTTTGCAATGCAATCTGGAACACATTTAATCTT
>KZ061541.1:1035434-1077272 GCA_002091835.1 Anopheles maculatus | reverse complement strand
CCCGATTCAAAATTGGGTGAAGGAACGCTGGGCGGGAAATTAATTTCATATCGCTCTCTGTACCACGGTGTCTGTTTAGTTTTTTCTGCGCTCCGGTAGTGTTGCCTTTTTCCGAACAGTGGGGGCGAAAGATGGGGTGGCTGGGTGGGTGGTTACGTTCGAGTTTTTCGTTCCGGTGGGAAGGGAAAAAGGGTAAAAAGGAGGGGAGAGTTTTCCATCTCGCAACCCACCAGCAACCCATCCATCCGTTCATTGTTTCGTAAGATAAATTCAAATAACGTCCCACCCGAATGCGTCCGACTGGAAGAGGAAGGGAGGTGTGCTGCCTCCCACCATCCCCACGAACTCCCCCTTCCCCTGGCACCCTTTTTTATCCTCATCCAGCACCGAATCCGGAAGCACTAGTTGCCAAAGTGCAGTCGTCGTCGCCGTACACTACTGCAGCGGTACGAAACTTCTCTCCTTTCGGCCATTTTTACCGATTTTCGCTGGAAACTCTTCGGATTCGCGTCCATTTTGAAGGGGGGGGCGAGAAGGGGTCTTTCACCGACCAGTACCAGGGACCGCTCACCGGTCTGTGGCCGTCTGGCTAGTTGGGTTGGTTTTTGTGTTTTATTTTAGCTCCAGCTCGTGCAACGCCCATCGCCGACTCTCGGCTCAGAAGTAGAACACTTACTTCCGGTTTCAGCTTCCGGTAGAGTGTTGATAAGGCGTAACCGAAGGGAGGGAGCGAGGGCTCTCGCTAGTTGCTCCGAATGCCGGGCTGGAAATTCTAAACTTTTCTCTGCATCCAGCCCAAAAACCCGGGGACTCCAGGACTAGCCGTAGTCACCGTGTAACCGTGGTGAAGGTTTGAGAAGGAGCTGGCGGTGGTGGGTTCCATATTCTTTCCATCCGAATATCCTAACGATCTTCCGAACGTTCCGCAGTGACGATCCTCTGAAGCAAAATGGAAGTTTTTGCGCTGCTACATCAGCACATATTCGCACCCAAAACAGTACTCACTCGCTCTCTCGGCCGTACGTACGTGTGTGTGTGTGTGTTTGGTGTGCAGTCTGCTATTTTGTGGGTATTTCATTCTACGGATAGGTTGGTTAGGCTTTTCCGTTCCCTTTTTTGCTCTACTGCAGCTCAGCCAACGACATACGACCATGTTTTTCCACGAAAAGCGGTGCATATGAAACGCGGCGGTTGCGTTGTACCTTCGGTTCGGTTGTTCGGTAATCATATTTTCGGCTCGGGTATACGCTTTGGAATGCTGTGCCCATCGGGGTGGCGTCTCGCCGTCGCAAGCGGCGAAAGTTTTGTAGCGCACTGTAACGAAATTCCTAGCCCAAATGGAGGAGCGCTCGCCGGGTGCTGCCGTTCTGTTAACTGAGCCCTGGGAATGAGAATGGTGGCGTAAACTGTGCCAGAATGTGGGACTCACATTTATGCGCTGCAATTGGTGCTAAGAGAAAAATCTGGCTCACGTTTGCATTTATTACTTCTGTCAACATCATGGACACGGTCGGTGGTTCGGGGTGCGTATGTTTCGTGGAGTTTGTTTCGTATTGAATGATAAGGGATGCATTGGTCCTGTGGGGATTCAGCGATTGCATACGTTCTGTACGCGTGGTAAACAAAGAGGGAGAGAAGAAAAAAACACAAAACGCCTGGAACTACCGTATTTGGTTAATTGATATTTGTAGTCAAACAAATTCGGGAATGTAGCTTTATCAGCATAGTTGCAGTTTTTTTTCGTGGGAATTGCAACACAAAAAAAACCCATTTTTATTTACATTTGCAGTTACATTTAGGTTGATTGCTTGCGTTACATTCGATCCGGTTTTCGTTACTTATTTTTAATTAATAGTAATTGCTTTACTGATTGTAGCTATACAAGTTATTAATACTGCAACTGTCACATGTCCTCTAGAGTTTTATTTATTTCCACATATTTGAAATGAAACATAATTATCTACAATGTTCTTTATAAAAATCTCTGCTAAATGTCTTGAATCAATACGAGGAGTATAGAGGGACATTATATGTATGTATAAAGTAATGTTTCTCTTACTTAAAAGTAATGAAATTCAATATTCGAGACCTAAGAAATAGGAACAGTGAAAGTAAATTCAAAATGGAGAACAATGAATCAGGTGTGCATCTTGACCTTCCATATAACATTTACATAAGTAATATGTCACTCTTCTTTTCGCTCTCGATTGCTTAAGTAGTTTGGCTTAAACTCCCTGAAAATGGGGCTAAATATTTCAGCTTTTCATCTAAGAATTCCATGTAATCGATCTGAAATAACATAGAACTTTTGACACTGAAGTAGCTTTAAAAAAAAATCTCATATTTATTATAACTTTATTAAACGAATAAGGAGAAAATAAATTTACCCGGCCCGGCGGTGTATACGATAACGGCGCCGGTCTTCACACGGTAGGACTGGGGTTCGAATCCCGGCAGACCGCCTCCCCGTACGCAGGACTGACTATCAAGCTCCGGGTAAAACTAAGTCATAGAGAGCTAGCAATAGCAGGCCAAGACCTCACGAGGTTGTAGTGCCAAGGAAGAAGAAGAAGAAGATATTTTCCCGTTGTTAAGAATGTTACAATATAGTGACACATCAAAGGACTTTTGGTTCAACAATCTCGCAAGATGAGGATTATAAAGTTGAAGAATTGAAGTGCGTCTAACCATTAATGATGACTTATTTCCTGAAATGTGTTACTAAATATCACTTAATTACTGATTCTTATTTAAATCTCTCTGTTACAGCTGTTTTAGTTAAGAGTTAACACTCACAATTTGCGGTTTCTTCGATTTTTAATCATACAGACAATACAGTCTAGTACAAATATACTTACCTGACGCTTCAAACGCTTCGCGGTCATGGCCAACTAACTATCCTTGATACCGCACGTGGTCTAGCGCCGTCGTCTGCCAATCCAATATCCCGGCCGTTCTGGCGGACGCATCAACGCCATCACTTCATTTCAGTTTGGGCCTACCACACCTGCTCTGTCCATGTTGGCTGCCTAAAAGGACTTTAGGGGCTGGGTCGTCCGGTGCCATTCACATGACATGATCAGCTCATCGGAGCCTTGCAATCACAATTCCTCTTGAACGCGGCTAAGAAGGTATTGTAAGATTTGGACAGAGTCCATGTCTCAGAGGCGTATGTGAGTACTGAGACTATAAAGATTCTATGCAATCTCAGCTTCGTCCGTCGCGACAGGTGTTTTGAGTCCAAATATACTGACTTTGAAAAGAAACCTTGTACTACAAGGCTAGAGTCCGTTGAAGTTGTTGCTGATGCGTGTCCCAAAACTTATCTTTCCCGGTCTTTTTAAATTATCTACGAATCTTTGCAGTATATTGACAGAACCCTAAAATTCTAGATTCTGTATGTCTTCTTCATTCTTCATTACAAGTCTCATATCCTTTAAACAGCTACCCATGCTAAATTGATAGTAATATAATTTTTATTACGATATAAAATCGAAACGGCTTTTAGATACCCTTAACTATATTCAAATTTCCTGTCAACTTGTGTCGAGAATATTCGCATCAAGTAGTCGAAACTCCCTCACACTTAAGGTGTGAAATAGCTCAGTTAATCTGTCAAATTCCTTATTGTCATTCGAAACACCTTTCTTTTTTATTCCATGAATGCGTTAAGAGGATGCATCCTGTCTCGTTATTGACGCATTTCTCCCAATGAAGTCACCGCGCATCAGTCTTCTCTGGGTGACAGGACGAAAAAAAAAACAGACACCCCGGAATAATCACTTCGTTAAACGAGTGTCACCAATCAACGTACGCACATTAGCATAAGCTAATCCGCTTTGGCTGCAGCTCATTATTTCTCGAAAACTTGAAACCCCTAATCCGATGTGCAATGAGCAGGAGAAAAATAAATCATTCCCACCCATGTGTTCTCTACCTGACTCTTGCCGACAAACACACGCATGTCCTCAAGAAGCATACAGCACACCAGTACCGGTGAAGTGAGTCATATTTACAAGGCCATTAGCCACCGCCATTGGAATTGAAAACTGCAGCTGGTGCAACATGATGAGCACTCTGACGATGACCTTCGTCGGTGACTTCTGCGGTTGCAGCTAGAAACACAGACACGATTTAAATCTGTTGCATTGCCGGCTTCGCTTTCGATACGGACCCTGGGCTTGTGCTGCAGCTTGCATGTCACGCGGTGTTCAAGTGCAAGGCGCCACCCGCAGTGTGTCATCGACAGCGTCCGGGGCGGTCGACCGTTGTCGGTAGGTTTGCGGAAGGGAATTGGAAGAGATGCCGAGGGCCACCAGAAAAGAAAAGTCATCTGATCTGTTGTCCGGGGGTTTTTGGCAGCTGTTTGCAATGCTTTTAGGTAGATCGTCGGAGGCTCAGCTCCAGAAATGGAATGTGCAAAGAATAGTTAAATTTGAGTTTCCCGAAAAAAATAAGTGGACACTTCCAAAACGGTCCAAGTTGTAGGATTCTTTTGGCGTTGGAAACAAAACTACTGGACCCATTAACATTCCCATCTTGCGCCCGTGGTCACGTGCCCGTACAGAGAGTGTTTATGCGCCTTTGTTTTATTGCTCCACTGTTTGGTGACTTGCTGCTTTTCTTTCAATTTCTGAGGACTCGTTCCCATAACAAAAAAAAACACCAAACTTTACCCGATCAGACGGCAAGGCGAGCAGCATCAGCTGCTGTCCGGTAGGAACGTGAGGTAAGGCTGGGCACCATTAGACCAGCAAAATGGCGCAAATGGATTTTCTACGAGACTTCGCAGGCTGCAAAGATGGCAACATTCTTTCGGATGGCTGCGGAGTGGAGTTGTTTTTTCAACGGAAACAAATTCCCGTCCATTGACGATGGACCGCCGGCTGGACCTGGTGGAGGTCTGAAGTCTGGGCATAAAGTAAACACCCGCTGACTGGACCGAAACAAAGTGGTTCCCGCACACCGAAGACCCCGGGAATTGTTGATTGTTTTTGTGTTGTGTTTGTTGTTTACCGTCAGGTTTTCCCTTCCAGCGTTCTCAAAAGTGCCCAGTGCCGTACCGGGGTTTTGCCGACCATCCGTGCCGATACACTTCTAATAGATGTTTAATAGTGTATCAAACACTCTCGGGTGCTGCACCCTCGAACTTCAGGGTCGAAGGCTTCCACATGTCCGGTGGTACGATGTAATGGCATCACTTCCACTTCTCCGTTAATTGCCATTTATAAACCTACTTATTTGTATGATTCTTTGCGCACCGCCATCGGGTTCCTGCATCTTCCCGGTGGCTTATCCCTTCCCGAAGCGGGAGATTAGGATGTTTTTCTTCTCCATACTCTTTGCACGTGTTTTTTTTTTTTGTTCGCCGCCACTTCTTCTTCATTCCCATCCGTTGGCTAATGGAGGCTAGAAAATGGAGAAGCTAAACAAACTGGCACGAAACGGACAAAGACCCGTCTCGGCGGTAAGACAATCGTTTGACAGTGAAGCACCAGAAGCAGCACCGACCTTAAGTGGTCCAGGTGTACATGTGTGGGTATGGATGGTGTGTCTGCGACTCTTCTCCCACCTTCCCACATCCTGGACGCGACCGCCAGCCTGCCCGCACCACCATTTCGCACCACCACTCTAAAAAGGTTTTCAAAACTATTTACTCAGCAATTTTGCGTTTCGTGAAGTGTACTTTTCATATTCTCGTTCACCGTTTTCCCGCTGTACGGTGTATGTGTGTGTGTAGGAGGTGGTTAGGCGGGCAGGATGTTATTCTTTTAATTTCTTCCTTACCGATCCTAACCGTTTTACTATCGATCTCGTTGTGTGTGGTTCTGTTTTCGTAAGACCATTAGAAAGTGTGCTAGGAAAGGAAAACAGAACCCAAACTCCCGAGTGCGTGTGAGCAACTTCACTGCGATATTGAAGGATAGATAGGAATTATTATCCATCCAATGGGTGAGGAGTGGGTTGAGTGAGGTATAGCGACGGTACTCTCTTTGCACCGGGTTCTTTTACGTACGGGATAGAGGGGCTCTAGAACGCTGGTGTTTCAAAGAAGCTGTAATTTGTGGTTGTTTTTGAGTGTTTGGTGCGATAATCGTTTCCTAATTTCGAAACAATGCTCATATAATTTGTAAAACATTCGTTTAAGGAGGAAGTTTCATGTGTAAAATTTTAATTTTATTGTTTTTAATCGATTATTAGTTTTCTAATAGATTCGATATTTGTTTATATTTTTCCATACGAAATTTGAATGAATAATATCACTCAGCGTATGCTGGATTTATGTTCTTTTGTATTTTTTATGTTCATAAATGTTCATTCATATATAAATGTTCATATATAAATTCCACATAATACTACAATTCTTATTATAAAATATTTAAATGCGTACAAGACATTTATAATTGTATTTAAAATATCTAATTATCAGCTACAAATTTTATTGCATCGCACATTTAAACAAACTTATTAATTTTCTTTCAGTTTGAATAGAATAATGTAAATAAAATTTGTGGTCTTACACATCTTTTTTGTAATGAATATTGTATCCAGTGTTTTTTAAGATTTCGAAGGTACACAAAGCACACCAATGCACAGAGATAGTTTGACGACATTTCCATAGCTTTGCAAATTGATATCAGGTCTATAAATATGTTTCGACGGTTTTGATATATGCGTCGTTCACTTAAAATTTTTACTTCTGGCAACACTGTTATTTCGAAGTGTTATCTTCAGGGTTTGTTTGCCCTTAGCTGCGATTTCATCAATTAGTAGACGAAGTATTTTCCGCATGGCTGCAAAATGAATACATTCGGTCCAGAAAAAATGTTTTTACGGGGAATTCTCCTTCAATATTTTGTGATGAAAACTTCGTCCACCGAAACCCATCGTATAAAGAGCGATCACGTTTTATTGGAAAGAACATGCCAGAGGTGGTTGCAACGGTTTACAAGTGGAAATTTTAGTATGGAAGACGAAGAACGCTCATTTGGTGCATTTGGTGGGACCAGCTGGGTGTGGTGTACCACGAAGTGCTGGAACCAAACGAAACCATCTGGGTGACGGTTAACGATGACAACTTAATCGTTTTTAGTCGCGTATTGAAGGATAAAAGTCCCCAACATGCGACCAGGCATGTTAATTCTGATGACAAAGTCATTCTGATGTCAAAACTTATTTTTAGACCTGATATTGTAAAATTATTAAAAAATTATCTAGTGAAGGTAAATTTTTTACATCAAATGAAGAAGAAAATCATTCTCAGAGCAAATAGACGTGTAGTAGTCCAGAAGATAAAGAATTAACAAGCACAAACTTTTCAAAAATATAATAAACCAATGAATTCTAAGCATATTTCCTCCCACTTTAAACGCTAAAATTTTACTTTATGATTTTACTTTTGTTTTCATCCTTTACAGTCCAGGTTCAAATATACTTTGTCCAAATTGCAGGAAATTTCGCACTTGATAATAGATCAAAAATATCAAATTTACTAATGATTGACACAGATACACTACAATACTCTAAAATTTTCTCATTGAATAATAAAAAATACTTTACTCAGCATCGTTTTATAGATAAAGAACTTCTCAAAAACAATTTCTTGCGTGTAAAACATCATAAGGTAGGCAGTAATGGATTAATGTCTAAATTATTGTTTCATCAACAATACTTCCTATCGCGATCTATTTTTCTCACTGATAATTATTCTAGTGTGATGTTCGTGGATGGAAGTGTTTCACCACTGTTTATTAGCCAGAGTATGCAACGCCCAGTACTTTCAGTTGACTAAAAATCTTAATCATTTATGATACATTTTTTAAACTTCTTTCACATTTGCAAGATTTGTCGAATTTTAGCAATATCTATGAACAATAAATTTTCGCACACTTTATGGCAAATATTGGAAATTAAACTCTATTTCTTAACGTAAAGCAACATTCTAAAGCTATAGGAAATAATACATTATGTTGTTTCTAAACGAACGCACTTTCCAGATCGAATAACGAGAACATTCTCTACAAGGTCAACAACGCCCCTTGCTCCCCTAAACGTCTAACGCTCATCCGTTCATCCGCTAGAAGCACAAATGTTTTATTATTCCAGCACAGAGCGAGGTGGATTATTATTTTATTCACTTTACATCCAAACACTAGATCACGTCGATGATGTTCCTACGCCACCGCGCGCCCGATGGCTTTCAAATGGTTCGAAATGTCAGGGTGACAATGGAATCGGCCCGGTTTCATCACCACCAAATCACCAAACGTCGCCAGCAAATTAATCATCTAGTACCACCGCTCAGACCGCTCAGACGGAGATCTCTGAAGCTGAAGAAACTGATACCATTTCGGGTTTCGTCACACAAAGCGGTCCGGCATTCGGGTGAATACCATCATGCCCGTCAACATGCTGTCACTCATCATTTTACTATATTTCATAGTGTGGGGAAGTATCGGGGTCGCCATTTTTATATGGCTATTTTACGAACAGATCAACTTCACTGCTGGGGAAGGGAAAAAAAAAACACACTCGGAGGCCAGAACACCAGAGGGTGCAATAAAGCTAAAACTTTCATAAACCATCAAGAGCATTTTAATGCATCGTGGCGCGATGGTGTGGACGACATCGGGTTGAGATGCATCCATTTACGATGGAGTGGGCCAAATGTTTTCGCTTCTTTTTTTTCTCTCTCCTGCCCAGCCTGAGTTTCGATGGCTCGAGGCCTGAACACACAAAATAAGCTGACGACAGCGAAGCCCGGCAGGCATGATGCATTATTAGTACATGGTACACGGACAGATGAACGTTTTCGGATGGATTCGCGGAACGGCGCATAACCTCACGTTCGCGCCTCGCTGAAGCGTTCCGATTTACGACGTGCGATACACCCCCGGATGGCCGATCCGTAGCTGACCATGTTCCGAACCGAAACTGAAGTTTTTGTACGTTTGTTGTTGTTTTTTTTTTGTTGCTGGTTGTCCAAACCAACTCGCTTTTTTGCACACGCCCTGTGTTCCGGAGTGTTTGTGACCTCCGGGCGGCAAAAGCACTGCAGAAACAGTTGGTGCATTAGAAAACGCTTCACCGAACTCGAAGAAACTAAAGGGCGCCCGCGGGCAGCAAATATCGTCGTCGTCGTCGCGGACTTCGTGCAAGGAACCACACAAAGGAAACCCAAAAAACGGGTTGTGCAGAATTCTGCGCGCGCGTTCGAGGCCAATTTTTCTACCGCCGCGGATCGTGTTGGCGCTGCGGTACGGCCGGATACGGTGTGTCCGTGCGGTTAGATCGTCCGGGTGAGCCCTGGGACAGGAAAAACACGATCCGATGATTCGTGCACGCGGAGATTTTCGTAAGATGGGTAGACGGGGACAGTGCGGATGTGTTGAGGTTGAGTGCAAGTGGAACAAATAAAAACATCAGACCTACAATTTGCACTGACCAGCGCAGAAAGAAAGAGAGTGGTCCGCCAGCCACCGAACGGTGGTGGCATGCTTTCTCCCGGACGGACTTTTGTTTGAATGTAAAATTCCATTTTCTACACGTTTTAGCCACCAGGCGGACACTTTGGCGACTCACCCACAATCTCTTCCTTCTCGGTCGGGGTCGGTACGTACAAAAAGCAGGGAACTTACATAAAAAAAAAACCGAACCTAAACCTAGCACGTCCTGGTATGGCTGTGCTCGGTAATAAATGGCTACCCATCGAATTGAATGTAATCTGCCCGGACTGCCGAAGCGGCACTGATGTGACTGGTGGTATCTTGCCGAGTCGCCGGGTTGTTGTTTGCAATTTTAAATAATAGTTAGTTTTCTCCATTGACTACACTATTGCGATGGTTGTGATACGGTTTGTTGGTACGAGGTTTTCTCTGCTGACGAAGTATGTTTTATGCGGCAGGATGCAGCAGAGCGTAAGAGGACGTGTTGACTGGGACAGGGCGTATAATGGAGTTTATTAACGCCTAAAATAATAAACACAAAGGAACTGTACTGACATTTAGTACGAGAGAAGATTTTTAAATATTGCAAAATAGGTTCTAGTAAGTTCCCATTGCATCAGGCTGTAATATACTCTAAGGGCACATCATAGAATAGCTCATGGAGATGTCCTCAAATAATTGTGTAGTTTACTGTTAACAAAGATCTGCTAGAGACTTCATCTAATTTAACAAAATAATCTCCTTATTTTGACCATGTGTTGAGGTGTTGCTGAGTTGGCAAGAAGTTTTGATTGCTAGGCCACTGAAGTCTACATCCGTTTATGTTCATCTTTGACAATTAACTTTTCTTTCGTTTCCTGAGTCCGGAAGATGCTAGGTTTGTCGAATTCTGGCAACCTTGCGGAAATAATTAGGTCTGGTGAACGAAGATAACTCTCTGGATTCAGGTTAACAGGTACCAATGCTGAACGCAGAGGTATGGACATCAATACCACCTAAGACAGACCGCAGATACCATCAATAACTATCTGTCATGAGTGAATCTAGGTATTAGCGTCCATCGATGACATCATTATCATAGGCGTAAGCCTCTTCTATGTACTAGAGGATCACCCAAGTTGATGAGGAAAATTCTAAAAAGAATTTCGACATCCTTAGTGACCCCACTAAGATATCCACTGTTTGATGATCACAGTTTTCAACTCGTCATATATTAATAGTCAAACTTTCATACGGCCAGTCTATCTTTAATTTTTGGTGACTTCTTCTTCTTTCTTGACCTAACGACTCTTAGGTCATGCTTACCATTTTTAACTTACTAGACTTATTACTAGACTTGGACCCCGGTCCTGCCGTGTGAAGGCCGGCGCCGTTGTCGCATCTACCACCGGGAAGACCCTGGTGACTATATAATTCAAATCACTCAAACTTTGACAAGGTAGTCTAAGGATAACTGTTCGGTCTAATGGGATTCTTCCCAAGTTTATAGTATTTTTCAAGGAAATGTGGAGAGCAACCTCTTTGTAACACCTGAGATGCAGCTGATTAGAAGAGAGATGATTCGATTTAGTCGTTCCTTAGGCAAGAACTTTTTTTTAGCTGTCACCCATTTTCTTCTCGAAGCCAATACAGTATATGAGAGAATTCGGGTGATGATGTTTCTGTTATTCCTACCATGACTAGGTTATGTGTGTCGTCGAGTCTTGGATATTAGAATACCTCTTATATTGTCAAATTAAAATTTCTCCGGGCATACACTGGATGATGGTTTTCTTCTTCTTAAACATGTCCAAAATGTGTTCATAATAAGCCGATGATCTGAAGATCAAACTGGCAGAATTATAAATTTGTAAAGTTTCAGTAGTAATATACACCGTGACAAGGACTCTTTGCATGTCTAATTTACTCACACTTGAGAGCGAAATTGTCTGAAAGATATATGGTACTTCTGGACAATATGGAATGTCCAGCTGAATGCGCTCTGCAAAAGAAAACCTCAATATGGTACCGCAAATTAGATTCGTCAAGCATCTTTAAGCTAATCATGCCATTAGAATGACACCAGACGACCTAGTAAGTAAGTAAGCTTTATTATCCCTCTTAAATGCTGTTTGTTGCATCAAAATCAGTGCAGCGCCATATTCCCAGTACCTCGAGCAGTTAAACCGATCTACTCTCTATTCTGCAAGCGGCACAGAATCTTAACCTCAATTTAAGACACCTTAAAAAGACACTCAATTAAGGTAATGCTATTCGTGCCGTTCCCACGCAATCCCGAAATTTTATGTCCCCAAGTCGGCTGTAAAAAACAAAAAGAAATCTCCAAGAAAATCGTACCATTTATCAAATTGGCGTCATGATTGGGCCGATAAATAAATAGAGCTTGCTTCCCGAAACGCACTCTGCAGAGGGTGCCGAGGAATGGCTCACTACATTTACAACCTTACCACCTTATATTGGGTAAATTATTTCACAATTAAAACCCATTGCAGGCGTTTATGTTTTCCCCCGCCTCGGTTAAGCGCACTGAGGTGGTAGCTTTTCCACCGATAATGACACGCGAAGAGTGACTTCGGTGAGGGTGTGTTTTTTTTTGGTTTCGTGTGTCTCCTGCGTCAGTTTATTGATCGTAAAGCTTTATAGGAAGTGGGAAAGAGGTATTAGAATTTATGATTTTACGCGCGCGTCACGAGCGTTCCAAGCTATCCACCCCAAACACGGTGTGCGTGTAGGAGAGCGTCTGCCTAGATTCCACGGCCACCTAGACTTTTAGCAAGCAGCCGAGCACGTTGGCAGACAGTTAAAGCGTGTCGTTTATAGTGTCAGGTTTGATGGTTTGGAAGCCATGGGGACAATTAAAGCTCTAGTCGCCCGGTAGAAGAAGTAGCAGCAGTACACGGTGTCTGCCAAGTCTCGTAAATCTCACGTCACGGACAAGCCAAAGGAAATCAGTTAACTGGATGGTTAGAAAATTGGAAAAGTATCGCATCAAATCATTAGCCGCAATTAGAACTTCATGTACCAGGTTTATGAGTTGACACATCTTCACCGAATGTGGCATCCCCTTAAAGTCGTCACACTTCCTAGAAAACAAGCTCAGTTTAAGGCCTTTTAAGCTCCCTTTCGCTCGCCGGATGCAGCAGAGAGCACCCTCGAGAGTTATGTTTTATGGACGCTGTTGCTCTAGCATATGTCCAGCCACTTGCTACCCTGCCACTTTCCCTCTCAATTTCATCCCGCTTCGCTTAAATAGGCGGCACGCGCCTGCCCACTACCATGCTCCGGTTAGACGTGCATGTGTATGTGGAACATAAAAGCTTTTGGGGCGGTTTGGAGTTTGAAGCCAAAACGGGATCATCGGAAAGCGAGGCTGGTTCGGCCCACCGATATAGGTGAAAGAACAACTGCAAGCGATGCTGATGGTCATGATGATGTTTATGATTTTATGAGCTCACATACGGGCCCGCTCGGCCAAGAAAGCGGAAAACCGGCGAAGAACATTAGGAAAGTGATCCCAATTTAGCGCTGTACCGGTGTGGGCCGCTAGTTGGGCATTGCGTTTTTATGGCGTTAAGTTTATGCTGCTGCCGCTGCCAGACTTCTGTTGCTTCTCTCTCTCTCTCTCTCTCTCTCTCTCTCTCTCTCTCTCTCTCTCTCTCTATACATCCACGTTGTGTTATGTTATCCGTCCGGGTGTAATGAGCCAAGCGGGCAAGAGCATCGCCGGACAGGAAGCGCAACAGCGTAGTCTACCGGCGTTAACCCGTCGCTTCGGCTAGTGTTTATGTTTCTTTCTTAATGCTTTTCACCCTGCTGTCTCTTTCTTTCCGTTTTTCCTGCTCGTTCTTTCCAATTCGCTCTGGTGCTTCTTAGCTACTCCCGATGCAGATGTATGTTTTGTAAATTCTTGATTAATTATACCTTGTTGCTTGAATGTGTTTTTACATTTCGGTAAACATTTTTACTGCTTTGTGCTAGCTAGATGGATTTCATGGAAACTCGCTCACTTTACACTGCTTCCTCATCCGGAGGCACGTCGGGCATGGTACGGTAGTACGCGTCCAATTATTTTTCCATATAATTATTTATTTGAAGATCACTTTCAGCTAGCTCATCTTTCTAAACTAACTCCACTCCACTCCAGGGAAGGTTACCCCGATGGGTCAGTCTTCTTCCGCTACTCTCTGGCTGGATCTGTTTATAAACGAATGCTCCTCTACAATGTGTATGGAGCGAAAAAAAAACTCGATTCCGATAAATGACTACAACCAGCTGACCGGAATCGTTCGACGCACGCCCCGAGTCTGTTTATTCTTGAACGGCGCCGTCGTCTTTACACTTCCGCGGCAAGCTGAGTTCGCTTCAGCGCTCGCAGTCTTCATAAAACTAATCATGGCCCACCGGTGTCTTAAATCATTCCACCTTCATCTTTACCGAGCGATCCAAAAGGCACATTTATTAACCTGAACGCGGGCGCTCGCACACGCTTAGGGTTGCAGTCGCTGTGCATGTGCATTTACGTCCTAATCTAAACACTTTTTGCTCCCCTGCCAGTCATTGGGCGAGAAGGAGCGCATTTAATCATATCAATAATGGCGATCCGAAAGCATTACAAGTCGCTTTTCCATCTGTGGCGGCTTTATTTATGCTATTACCGCGATCGTGCGTTCGTAAATATTGACAGAGGGACACGGATTTAGGGCAAATAATGCTATTTTATGTGTTGGTGTACGGATTCGGCGGGATCTGGATTTTACACTGTTTATTTTCTTTATACGTAATGATAATCCAACGAAATGCGTTCTTTATTGTTGTGTTGTGTTTTTTTCTTTGTTTGTTTGGGGATATAAAATGTGGCACTTTGTGTTTGTATGCTTTTGTATGTTTTACGATGTTTGAATAGTGCTTTGATTTTTGTTTGGGGGGAGGGATATTTAATGGAAAACTTAGCGCTTTTTTATTCGACCGATATCTGCTAGAAATAACTGAAGATAGGGAGACAAAGACTAGACTAGAACGGTGTAATTTAGTGATAAATTTTTATATTTATTAGTTATTTTTTAACATAAATTGAATAATTTATTGGTTTGGTTTTAAAAATAAATTTCACAAATAAATGATTTTATTAGACATTATTTTTTGACTTTTATTGGAGTATTGTACAATTTACACAATTTTATTTTATAATTTCGTCACTCATATATCTTGTAACGAGCTAAACGATTTAACTTAAAATCTGTCATCTCCAGCAATATAGCAAGTTCAGCTTATTTTAGTATAAAAATTAAGGACCATAATAATTCAATAATTCAAGCTACTACTTGAGTTATGAAATATAAATTGAATGTATAAAGAAATATTATACTAAATTGTAATACTTCCTTACAAATTTGCCTCAAAATTACTTTGAAACTATTGTTTTAGTGTATCTTTTTCCTAATTTGTGATTTGATAATAAATTTGGATTTTTGTTGAAACGATTCTTGTATAATTTTAATATCGTTATGATGCAATATATAATGATGAATCGAGGCTCGATGAGATATTTAGTTTTTGAAATCTCGCAGATAAGGGAGCGCTACCATCCGTTTATGATGCGTAGTCCTCTACTTAGTGTAGTTATCCGTATGAGTGGGCATTGGAATATATGTAACTATAAACTACTGTGGTTTTCAGTATATTTCCATGTATTTTCAATAATTTTCATGTATGTTCAATGTAATAAACTCACTGTAACTGAAGTACATTACCAACTGTGTCGTAAAAGACATAAAATTAAACAAACAATTAAATTTAATAATTGTTTTAATAACTGAAAGTCCTGAATAAATTTGATTAATAATCATAATATACCAAAATTAATTTATAATAAATTATTAAATAGCTTCAGGAACCATCTCACAAGATATGGTAACGAAACTTTGATGTTAAAATCAGCATCAGCGGATAGAACTCGGCATTTAATCGATCTCCGTAAATCAGATATTGCTATTTGTTTAAATCAACTGTAACTGTAACATATATTAGAAGTAAAAGGTGAACTATTTTTCCAAAAACTGAAAGAGATCAGAGTTAAAGAATATAATCCCTCTTATATACGGAGTTCCAAGTCTCATAGGCCCGAATGGTCATCGATTTTATTCATAAAAGTAATTTCCATTCCTTTGTGCAACTTCCTGGTACACCACACCCAGCTGGTCCCACCAAATGCACCAAATGAGAGTTCTTCGTCTTCCATACTAAAATTTCTACTTGTAAACCGTTGCAACCACCTCTGGCACGTTCTTTCCAATAAAACGTGATCGCTCTTTATACGATGGGTCTCGGTAGACGAATTATTCCTCACAAAATAATGAAGGAGTATTTCCCGAAAAAAAAAATTTTCTGGAACGAATGTATTCATTTTGTAACCTCGCGGAAATTATTTAGTTTTTCTTATTGATGAAATCGCAGCTAGGGGCAAACAAACCCTGAAGATGACACTTCAAAATAACATTGTTATCAGATTTTACTAAAATAAAAATTTTAAGTAAACGACCCATGTATAGAAACCGTCAAAACTAATTTATATACGTGATATAATAACAAATTTTTGTTCACATTTCTTCGTTTCAGTTGCCCACCGAAGAGACACAAAACAAACAGAAATTCATATTGGATAGTGCAATCGATCGGTTCGTTAAACAGCAGGTGAGTTTCTAAAAGTTTGTTTTATCAAACATTTTTACCCAGCTTACTTTTACGATAAGACTTTATTGATTGTTTGATACAGGTATTGAAACAAAATCATATTCAGAATGTGCTTTTAATTTCTTTTTCTTTTGCTGTTCTAACTTCATTCAATATCTGTCTTACCATTTTTATTTTGTTCAAAGTTTTGGGGCTTTAGTAATAATATTTCCTTATTATTTAAGCTCCTTGTTGGATTTATTAGCAATTTCAATTGTTTTTGCTTTTATTTACCTTTTTTTGTAAGATTAGTTCATTTCATTTTATTGTGCTTGATTGTATTGCTTTATGGTGCTTTACATGATGAGAATTAGGGAAATTATCGAAGTGATAAACAAACTCTCTCCCTCATAATTCTAGATTCACCCACTGATACACCCTTATGTTTAAAAATCAGCCAAGAAACCCACCAAACGAAGAAGTTTCCAAAGATTACAAAATCTTACGCCATAATAACGTCAAACTCCAACACCGATTACCATCAATACCGAAACCCCCCCATAAGCAGCACCTATTTATTAAATTTTCACATGTCCCGATGATTATTTTCCAAACCCTTATCCTACTAAGCTCCTACTTTAAACAAACAAATACCCACCCACACATACAGATACTTTTCGCCAAACTTTCGCATCGTCCAGCACAAAGCTCGTGCAAGCTTTGGAGAGATAGAGTGTGGAGTGGGTGGGAGAGGATGCACGGTGAAAAGTTTTAATACCACGCTCGATTAAACCGACGCCTGCGAAACATCGGCGGATCATCATCATCATCGATTTCCACGCCACTTTGTATCATTAAACAGGTTTCCATTGGTTTCGGGAAAGTTTTGCGTGCGCGGGGTTCCGTTCCGTGTGCTGTACCCATCGCGTGTGTGTGTGTGTGTGTGTCCTCGGATTGCGTATCCTTTTTGGCGTGCTGCTGCTGGGAGTATAATTTTTCATTCCACTCGATAGCGGCCAAACCCATTTATCGGTGTTGAATGGCGAAATGACCGTTTCGGATCAAACTGGTCGTCCTCCATGGAACGCAAAGTGTGCTCTCACTCCTACGCATGACCAAGGGGAGGAGGGGAGAGTACGGGAGGAAGTTCGATCATCCAGCTGGTGGTGATGCAACTTTGTCGCCTGCCCATCCAAACCCAAACCCGTCCCCGTATGACGGAGGACATTGACGTTGAAAGTTGTTCCTGTTCTGCAAACGGTTTCGGTTAAAGTCCGGCAAAAGTCATCCAACTTTGACCTCAATCCTTGCGGGTGCCGCAATCTGGAATGGAGTGGGTGGTAGGAGTGACCTCGTGCTTGGCTTTGAAAACTGTCACTTCCGCCCTCTTCATTTGTATGCACCCGCTATCCCTCGTTCCCGGTCCCGAGATTCCGGCGTTCCATCAGTGGGCGAGAAAAAAAAAAGAGAAACTTTGTGCAAAAGTGCAAATGCAGTTTTGCAAACTGACGAATGCAATTCCACTCCCTGGGTCACCGGAGGTTGAACAATCTGAACCGCCATTATGCATCCCTCCCGCGTGGTGGTTGAAGCATTTTCGGGGGTTTTCAAGCGAAAATTCATGCATTATTAATCCGATTATAATGATACCGAATTTCGTGGTCGAGGTTGTGTGCGGTGACCTGTGTGCGAGCGCGCCCCCCAAGCAGAATGAGAGATCCCCAAGCGGCAAAGCGAGAAGAAAGGGATGCAAATTTCAATCACATTTGATTTACTCCGTGCTCGATTGTCATCCTTCCAACCAGCACGGGAAGCTGGGAAATCACAGTTTTAAGCAAAACCGATCACGCGCATTAAATGTTTAAACCTGCAGTGACTTACAGACGGGAACTTTGTAAGCTACGAGTGATTGAACCAAGCAACGTGATGGAATGGGACAGATGAGTCCACTGTCGATACGGCTGTAGCATCGGTACACAGCGGCTAACGAACCGGTTCGCCGGTCGACCTACAAACTACCGATGGCGTGTGCGGATTAAGTGGGACCATTTTTCAGTGAAGATTCAGGTGGTATATTTTTAATGCTAATTGTACGCGACTAATGGACGGAGATGGGTTAGGTATGGGGGGCCGGGGATAAGTGTCCTTTCTTTGTGCATACAAGTGCATACAACGTATTGGTCGTTAATAACGACGTTCGGCGTGTATGGCATCATCCTGCGGGAGCAAACGGTGAACCTTTACCGAACCTTGGAGAGTAGGACACATTAAAGTTGTTAAGAATTCGTTCGAAAGATTAAGATAATTTTTATCACAAAGTTAATTCTCGATAAATTGGTGACTATTTCTAACAAGACATGTTAAATTCTGCGCATCTCATGTCTATCTGTACTCTACACCTCAAACTCAATTCTCGATCGGTAGACTTCTATTTCCACCAAGAAACTTGGCATACAATGTATCTCCCCTTAATATCTGCACCAACTCTCTACATCCTCAAGGGTTAATTCACCTTGCGAACCACCGTTCCAATAAGGTGCGGCAAGCTTTCGCGTTCTCGACCAGCGCCATAAAAAAGTACTTTGTACACACAGTATGATGTAAGCCTCTGGCCGGCTCCATAAGTCCCGCCAAAATTCCAACCCAACAGGAAGGACCCGACCAGTCGCATGAGAAGGGTGGCTGGGAGGGAAGGTGGACGATAAAATTAAATATTAAATCCGTCAGTCACTTACCGCTTCGCGGTTTCTGCGCGGTTTGTCGTTCCATTTAATACACCACGGGTACATTCGTCGGTGGTGTGCAGTTTCGGAAAACGGGGTTAACCGGGAGCACCAGTGGCGTAGTGTAAAGGACAGTCAATGACCGAAGCCGGACGCGAGGTGGTTTTCGTCTTTTTTTTTTCTCCGGTTTGTTGCGAATAGAAAGTGTTGATGAAAGCGAGTTGAAGAACATGGGAAGCGTTCAAGAATTTTCGTAGCAAGAAGGTTGTCCACCATCCTGATGAAAGTTTTTCCATCCAATTACACCGTATGGCCGGAATAGGAAGTTTGTTTAAACTTTTGCGGCCATTAAGTTGGGTGGGTGTAGATATGCCCCCTTTCTCGGTCATATCCTGTCTTACTCGGTCGATTGTAGAAAACGTAAGAGACTTTGTAGCTTGGTAGTACCCATGACGGGGTCGAAAGTCAGACGGATACAGTGTTCCGCCCCGATTGGCTGTGGTCCAGGTCGAGGTCGTGGCAATGTGTCGAAAGCTTTAAAACCACCAGGACACACGGACGCAAAGTTCCTGAGACACTGGCGCCCTACGATCGGATTACGATTTTATGCTTAAATCCTCCCCCCCTAGAAAGCTGCTTTACGTCTCAACTCGCCAGGACACTCTCCAACGGTTCACTCTTCGTTGGACCTTCCCATCCAGACAGATTACGACAATGTTTCCCCAGATGAGACTTTCGGTGAATATATTCCACCAATATGTCACACGGTACGAAGGCCGCACTGTGGTTAAAAAGGGCAAGACACTTGGGGCTCTCTATCCACAAGAAAAAGGTAGAATTTTTGCTGCCCGGTTTGGGTCGAAAAATTGGACAGCACCACAGTCAAGACGGAAGATTCGAAACTCCACACTTAAAAGCTCAAGATAGTGGTCCTTCTGGGACATTCGCTTCTTCCTTGTTTGCCGGTCGAACATCGCAATAAGGAAGTTCGGTTGTCCCCTCAGGTATGTGCCGAGTTCTGGCCATGTGTGTGGGCGACTCTCCTTATCGGTATTAGGGACGGGATTTGACTTTCCGGTGTTCCGGAGTTCAGCATCAAATCTGTGTAAGACGATAATTTTGTCTTGACGCTTGGCAATCGCTTGGCCTGCCCTCGAGGGAGGTTTCAGTAATGCCCGGGGAGCTTAGGATTGGTTTACAGATTAAATAAGTTTTATGGTCTGTTTTTTCTTTTCGTTTTGCAATCGAAAGGTGAACTTGGTTGTCTTCCTTGCAACCAAGCAAACATACAATGTTGCGCACCAAGAATGCAATGCTTGGTAATATGCCTTTAAACATTAAGTAAAGACGACGCTTCAGTCGCTATGGAATTTCACACAAAAACCGACCACACATTCCTCCGACCACAAATTATCGTCTCTTTAAACGTGAATTGTTTCTTTAACTGGCACCGTGTTATGGGGCGTTTATTTCTTCAATTAAATCGACAGTCGCGGACAATCCCTTCGGCAGAGCTGCAATGATTTACACCGATGCCATTCGGCTGGAAATTGTCCAACTGCTGCTTTATTTGTTTCTCCACACGCGTCCACCCGGTGTATCCACACCACGCAAAACAAACAAACAGTCCAGCCGCATCCACCGGCTCCACGGATGGGTTGTGGGTTAAGCGAAAACGTCAAAATTGAGCCAAGAATGTGGCAAAAGAACCTTAAGCGCCCCGAAACAGACGACATAACCATACATCAAAGCTGCTTCGATAATCGTTCGCAATAAAAGGAAAGAAAAAACAACGAACCACGTCCACAAATGGCCCAAAGCGCTTGCAACCGTTTGGTCGGAAACGATGGAATGTCGTCTGTTTGCTTCCGTTTTTTTTTTTGGTGGTAGAAAAGAAGGAAAACGCAACCGGCCTTAGTGTGACCATGGAGCCAGCAGTTGAAGCAGCTCCCACGAGCACGTACGAACCGGGTGATAAGTGATGGCTTTTGTCAATCGCCCTGTGATGGGCCCGGGACTTTAAGATCAATCGAAAGACGCAAACAGGGAAAAAAATGGCGCGTATACCATTTTCTGCTCACTTTCGTTCACTTTTTGGACGGCATTTCCCTGATGCTCCAAGAAACCTCTTACTAAATCGTTGCTAAAGTTTTCACACTTTTACATGTTTTTTGTAAGAGCATTTGGATGATAGGAATTACCCAATGTCCAACGCCCACTACCTGGCGACTCTGACGGGCAAGTTGAGATATTAAACTAATATTTATTTTTCATATTACTACTACTTCAGGTTCCTTCTATTTGCTAGTTGGCACCGGGTTTTTGATGGGCGATAAAGTGTACGAACCGGGTGATAAGTGATGGCTTTTGTCAATCGCCCTGTGATGGGCCCGGGACTTTAAGATCAATCGAAAGACGCAAACAGGGAAAAAAATGGCGCGTATACCATTTTCTGCTCACTTTCGTTCACTTTTTGGACGGCATTTCCCTGATGCTCCAAGAAACCTCTTACTAAATCGTTGCTAAAGTTTTCACACTTTTACATGTTTTTTGTAAGAGCATTTGGATGATAGGAATTACCCAATGTCCAACGCCCACTACCTGGCGACTCTGACGGGCAAGTTGAGATATTAAACTAATATTTATTTTTCATATTACTACTACTTCAGGTTCCTTCTATTTGCTAGTTGGCACCGGGTTTTTGATGGGCGATAAAGTGTCAGAATGTTCTCGCTTTAGATGACCGTTTGGGAACTCTCCACTCCAATTTTGTTGTCCGACTGTTTCCCCAGAAAGTGCACAAATGTCACGGCAACTAGCGTGAAGGCTGCCGGAATTGGGGAGCCTGCATGAATGAATAATTGAACGACAAGATTGGGTAGAAGGTTCGAGCTTAGTGAGGCTATTCGAGTTCCGAAATCCAAATAGAAAATCTCTCGTATCTTTGGAAGAGTTCAGGAAAGGTGTGTCCGTGAAAAAAAGAATCCTCGAGAGTAGAATTTCTAGGAATTTCCTATCTATATTTGTCGACGTATTTTTGGGGGGTGTATGCTTTTGCGATGGTTCCGCAAACGCTAGAGACACATCCCGAAACGGAATTCGCATAAACCATTCAAGCGTCGTGATTCTTTTTTTTTTGTTGCACCCGCCCCCAAAGGAACAAATTGGTTCAACCAGATTTGGAAGCTGTCTGCTGTCTGGTAGATCCATCGAAAAAAACTCCACAAAGTTCACGGTTCTCTAAGCGGTCAATCGGATAGAGTACGACCGTTGCGACATAAAAGGGCTTGTGTGCCTTTGACATAGAGAAGTCAAACGGTTTGTCGATAGAACAGGATCACGCGTTCCATCCCTTGCGAAGGTTGTACCCTTCGATATTGGCCACCAGTTTCGGAACAGGTAAATCTCCTGGTGGACAGGTAATCTCCAACGTCAAACAGAGCCGGGGAAAGCGAAAGACGGGAAATGAATATTTATAGAATAAATAATCTAATAAAACACAAATACACACGTACCACCGGATTGATTGAGTGAGCACACGAGGTCGAACGCTCTGTTCAGGAATGGCTTTGATGATGTCCGCCAGTTTGCCTGACGATCCTGAGCGAGCTCGGATCATGCGGAAGAAAATCTCGGCGCGCCCGGGGTTACCGGCATTACATTTCCATCCAATGGCCAAGGAAAAGGTGTTGATATTTGAAATATTATTAGCCAACCTGTCCTTCATGGCTTTCTTCCCCAAGCGCCACCAGTCCCAGGATGTCCGCATTATCGGAATCGGATGCTTTTTTTTCTTGTTTGCTTCACAAGAGCCTCTCATCGGTGAAGCTGCTGCCTGGAGCTGTTTGAGTCCGTATATTAAAACCCCCTAACTGGCACTGCATCCTTCCGCAAAGAGGTGTGTATTTGATGTTCGATTCTTGGTGGCCTTCTTGCTCCAATAAAAACGAAGAAAAAAGAACTCCACTACTAGCCTAGTTTGGCTGGGTCTAGCGGACGCAGAGGTACAACGAACACGGGGGATATAAAATTGAAAATTCCAATGGCCCGGTGACCTGCAGGCGAATTTCTGAAACCACAACAGCAGCGCAGTCGAGAAGACATAAAAATGGACGGCATTGCGCCAACTGGACTGGTCCAAAAACTGGGGACCAGTGCTTGCGGGTACGTTGCAGAAAATATTTGTAAAATTCTAACTCCACTCGCACAAACCCATACGTAGGAAATGAAATCTCCAAAAGGGAAGGATAAAATATATTGGAAAACTGGTCGAGAAATCGAATCTAATCGAAAATCCTTTTCCCAGTTGCAGGTTCGGGTTCGGTTTTCATAAAATGTGTCTGCAACTTGGTACCGGATCGTTCACCGAGGCCTAGGATTATAAATGACTTTCGAATTGTGTGTGTGTTTGCATCTCTTCAAAGTGTAAATAATTAATCTTCCTTAATGGAGCCAAACTCGTCACAAATCGGAACAGCTCTAATCACATTTACACATTATTTACATCTGCACAACCACACGGATCCACTTCACCGAGAGAAAAAGTGAATTATACAACCTTAAACAGACGGGAAGACGCTTGCACCGAATAGTTGTGACCTCAGCAAGCTAAACTATCACGAAAAACTCAAGCAATCTCGTAAACATTCCGGTCGAAAATCCACCCCATCATTACAACACACCAGCTGTAATCCCGAACCTGACTGGCTGCGACTATTTAATTATCTATACTTCAATTGTCATTTATCTTCTATTTCTGGACGACGGCGACGACGACGCACCGTTCCATCTCTTTCGAGGTTAAAGAGCTCACAAAATGGTGGATTAGGCGAAAAAGAGGCATTCCGCTTACGAAATCGTTTAGCGTGCTTAGGTTTTTGTGTGTCGCTTAGGGTTTTGAGATTTATGTAATAGCTCGTTCCCTGTTTTTTCTGTTGAGTTTTCGTTTTGCAAAAAAAAAAAGACCAAAACCCCCCTGGGGGCCTGGAATTCGAATCGTTTGTACGAGAGCTCCGAAAAGGCAACGAGACCGATAAAGATAAAATCGAAAGCGAAACGTGAAACGTCAACGTCAAAATAGTGTCAACCTCGTGTCGCGCGCGGTTCGGTGGGTCGAGCGGTCTCACAAATCGCTGCTCCCATTCAATACAATACAGTGTGGGGTTTGGTTTGAAGTGAGAAGCAGAAGAGGATGAAGCGGGTGGTTGGTTTTTCTTTTACGTTTGTTCTTTTTTTTGCGTGCTCTCGCAACGGTGTTTGGTGTTTGGCGCTAATGCTTCGATACGCCCAGAGATCCATCAATCACAAATCTCGACATCTCCCCAATGCCTTTCCCAACTATCGAGGACCCTATAGAAAGAACCGTAGCACCATAACACCGAAGAGAGAGAGAGAGAGCGAGAGAACAAAAATCTGATCGTTCGTGCGATCGAGTACTACACCGAGCCGCGGTTGAAGTTGAAGTTGATAAAAGAACCCGATCCGGCATACAATTTGCCTCCCCGGTCCACCAAATGGGCAAGTAAGACACACAATTAAACGATTGTATCGAACACCCAGTTGTTGGTTCTCGTGGACACATCGTACCGTTGTGACAGTTAGCCTTGAGCGACTTATTGCCCCATCCAAGCAGTTGAGTGCATCGCAACCTAAATCCGAACTAGCGGGAGAGCATTAATTTCTGGACATCTCTAAGGGTTTGGGTTTAACGGTAGCTTTTGTCTGGTCTGGAACATCACCCGACCGAGAGTCTTCTGTCATTAGATATCCACCGTTAGTAGATGGCTCCACTTTCGGACGACTCGCAACTCTCGGTAGGTCCCTTCCAGATTTCCAACCCGATGGATCACTGCGTGAAGTTGCATGAAAAATGATGCTCCCAAAACAACCATCGCTCGTCATTGCCGGTGCGTTGCCAACGGGATAAACCAGTGAGGAATGCCATTGCACCATCGGCATTAGGGTGTTTTTGTTTTTCTGGCGTTTGCCAGTTATGTTTAATGTTGTTTCTCGCGCGTACGTCCCAACCACTCGGCATGGGGTGACGAATGCTTAGGAGTGTTTGGAGTCAGAAGAAAAAAACAAAACTATTGCGCTCACTCCGATTGGGATCGATCGATCCTCGAAGCATTCGGAATGACCTCCGGGCCGGCACACGCACACACCAGGCGACTCCACCAAACAAACCGTTCGGCTGTTCAGTCGCTGCTGGTTTAATCATTACGATCTCTCAATCTCGCATCCACACACACACACACGCCTCGCTCTTCCCTTCTTCCTTTCATCCGGTTTTAGGAGGTGCCAACATGCCAGGTGAGAAAAATTCCCCCCCCTTACTGGACCCTAATCTCCCCCGTGAATGATTAATTCATTTCCATTGCACCGAAGGGCCTTCCAGGTTCCATCTGGCGATGAATCTTCGCTTTTTTGTGTTGGACTCAGACAAACACACACACACACACGTCGATGGATGATGGTTTGCTTTATTGTTGTAAGCGCGTGTTCCATCGCGCTGTGTACATCGGGTAGGTGAACTGTGGTGAACTGTGGTGGTCAGAAAATTGGGCAAATGAAAGATTGCTTCCATCAGTGGAGGTGAAAAGTTTGGCCATTTTTCTTACTTTCCTGGTGAAAAAAATGACCTTTTACTATTGGCGAAAACAATGTTTTACTAAGTGCTTTAGGCATTTCTACGTAAGTTTTTTGAAGGTTGATAGACTGAGGCTTTAGTAGAAGTCTTAAAGTTTTTAGTCATGGCAGAAAAACTAATCTTCTCTCGCGGGGTTTACTGTTTTGTTTTTCTTTGGCGCTATCACTTCACTACAACAGTTCATGATACAAAATATCTTGCTGGTCCCTTCAACTTCTTCGATGTATGATTTTTAGGAAAGAACGTACATTGCATTTGCATTTGCAGTCGACAGATTAATATTTCCTTTTTCTCACAAGAAATTCTCATTTGCACTAAGAATTAGTGATAAATGTCATTTTTATTGAATTTCTAGCTTAGATATGTTAGAATTGACATAACTCTTAGTGCAAACTATGACAGTGTGGTTTGAAAATTGTCTTACCGAAACGTGAAGAAGTTCTTGGTGTCAACCAAGGTTTATCGAATATTCTATTCTTAAAAAAGTGTAAATTTTGTCTAAAATACGTCAATTTTGAGACATTGAATACCAGAAATTGACAGACGTAACAATTACCCATAGAGACATCTTTCGCGTAATTCTTAAAGTTATTGATTCGATTATGTTAAGTATATTGACTTGCTAAAGAAGCAGTGTATATTAACGTACTTACTTGTTCTACTATAAGTTATTGAACACAGAACCTAGAGCAAAAAAATGATCTACATCGATTTGGTCTTGATGTTAGTTTATATGTAACACATTTCTAGCGTATATGGGTATGGATAACTTTAAAACCCGAACTAATATGTAGCAGGTCAAAGTATCAGCTCAACTGTGCTAGGAATTCACAATCCTTCACAAAAACATACCAGAATCGATGGAAAACAGAGAGAAAATGAACAGTTTTTGCGATATCTGCTCAGCAATTGCCCTAACTGTACATCACATTGAACCCAGGGAATCCATCATTCTGTCCAAACGCTCGTCCACACTGAACCCACTGTCAATAGGGTGTCCGGGATCGAACGATCGCCACGGATCAAGATCTCTTTCACAAGGCTCCTTTACAAACGCACCACCACCAGTAGGCCCCCGAGGCAATTCTAGCTGGCAGCTAATCCATTTTTCATAGAGTTGTCAGACACCAAATCTCACCGCTACTCTCCCGGGACCGGGCCACCATTGCTTCTGGGTCGCTTCCGCTTGCACAGCCGTCGGTTGGTTTAGCTACCCTAGCTTACCAACCAGTTTACGGACGCATCCACACGAGCTCGAGTTCCGACAGAGCATCATCATCATCGTCACTGTTGTTTTGACGTCCGATTGTTGTGCGTGCCGTGAAGAGGGCCGCCATAGGCCGCGCGAAATTCCTTCCTTTGCCTCGGCGGCTGCACCGATCACAGCATTACCCGGCACAACAGTCATCAACGGCACCATCAATTCTTCCGAAAACTTCCCCATAAACAATAGCAGCAGCACCCAGCCGTGTTGCCCGGGTAACTACTTGCGACCCTGTTTTGGTGCCCCTCTCTCCGAAGTCCAATAGGTAGTGAAGAGAATCTAGGAGGCGTTCTTGTAAGTGTGCTGTTGCTGCTGTGCGTGGACACACACTCTGAAGCTAGAGCCCCCCGGGTAGAAGGGAGTAACACACCAGAAACAACACAATGAGCCGAGAATTGTGAAATTTGGTGGCAATTTCGGTGGTGGCTATATACGCGCGGCCACCCTATAAGACTACTGCCGGACGACGAAGACGTGTGGGTCGCTAGTTAGGGGGGGGGAGGAGGAGGAGGGGGGTTCCATTTTTTGAGGTTAATTTATCATCCCCGGAACAAGTCAACCTCGAACGAGCGGCAAACACACCATTTTCTTCTGTTCTGGTCGTCCTGACGGGTAGAGCAGCATTCGGGGCTAGCTGTTCGAAAGGAACAACCGAACGTACGAATCAAAACAAACGCTCGTAGAAATCACCTCCAAACAAACGATTTTGTGTGGAGGGAACTGGCCCGCTTCCAACGCTAGGAGCAAACCGAAGGCACAACACAAATCTTTGCGGAATTTTATCCTCAAATTAAATCAAACAAATGACTGTTCGGTCCAACGGTGCGAGACCTCTGATCTCGTTGGTGAGGAGGAGGAGGGGTGTGAAGCGGCTTGCGGGAGGAAGAATGGAGTGTGTCCAGGTGGTGGTGTACCAGGACGGGAAAGATGGTGTGAGTTTCGACACTTCTTTCGTGCAGTCGCTAGATCCTATCTGCCGTCGAGCAGCACCAGCAGCAGCTAACCAGCGTTACTGTTGGCCTCTTTTTACATCACAAGAAAAGTAATGAGTTTTTGTGTTTTTGTTTACCAAAAATGCAATAAGCATCCATTTATTAGAAAACTGACAATGACTTACGCAAGTCACCGACGGCGGACATTAGACGAGATAAGAAAAGATCAATTTCTGGGGACTTTTGAGTTTCATTTTTCAATCGGCTCCCACGAGAGGTTAAGTAATTCAATTTTATACTGTCAACAAAATGGCATCCCCGGCCCCCCGAAAAGAGGATCACGGTTGTGGCTTACATCTTACATCACAAGGTCCTTCCGCCCATCCCGCCGATATTGATTGATTGATTGATATTGATGACAGCGCGGTGGATGGATGCATTTGTCACTGCCGGTTTGCTGGGCCGGATTTTAATAACGCACCGCGCAAACAAACCGTGGCTTCTTTTATCTTCACCCGGAAGCATTATCTGCAATAGGCTCCACAAAAGAAAAAAAATCGACGAGCGATACCCGAAAGATGCAGATGAGTTTGCAGCTTTGTTGTGACGATTATTAAATATACTATTGTTGATCGAAGTAAATGATTGATGGGATGCAGATGGTGATGTATTGGGTTTTGCGTTCGAACGTGCGTACGTAAAGGAAATCGTTTTGATAAGCCGTGTCAAAAGTTTTCGGGAGTGGTGGTGATGTAATTTGGGCTGTGTAAATTTGCTTTTTTGTGATTACGAGATTTTGAGGCCTGAAGCGGTGAAACGACAAGCAGGAAGTGGCATGAGCAGCTTGTTTAGCTTACGTAGATAGTGGCTTGGTTTTGAGAAAAAAAACTGGAAGCAAATTGTCCAGAATACACAACTAATTCCACCGGTTCATAATACACAATTTAAATCAGGTCCCACCGGAACATAAATCAACAAAATTAAGACTATTTTTAAGGATTATTCGATGCATTCACCTTTTCTCAAGTTAGAGACAGTTTCTATTACGATATGTCTAAAGTCTATTTAAACTGCTCAAAATGCACAATCCAGGAGATTTTCTACTAAAGTTATGTTCTTCATAAAGGGATGACCCTGCACATATTGCAATTGTTCCTCTAATATATTTTCTGAACAATTTACTTCTGGAGAGCAATTGTATTCGAAAAGATAAAACCGAAAAAAACCCCTTTTAAAATATTTTCATGTGTTTGTTGAGCTTCATTTGTTCATAACATACAATCTATTAAAAGTTCCTGCAGATCTTCAAATCTCATGAACGAAATAAATATATCTATTCTCATGTAGACTACAATATTTTTTTTCATCGTGGCCAAAAATCGTTGCAGCAGCTCATAATAAACAATTTGTTGAAAGTCCCACCAGGAATTTTATTAAACTCAGTTACAAATAGAAATACAATTTAGCACGGTTTTAGTTTAATTTTCCCCGAATTTCCACGGATTAAAAAAAACGTTTAAAATAATGAAAAACATACCTTTTTCCTCTAGCTCATAATACACAATTCGGATAGAGCCCCACCCATAGGGGCGGCCCGGTGGTAGATGCGACAGCGGCGCCGGTCTTCACACGGCAGGATCGGGGTTCAAGTCTCATCTGGGCCGTTCCCCATAGTGAGGACTGACTATCCAACTATGCGGTAACAATTAGTCTAGTAAGCCAGAAATGGCAGGCATGACCAAGAGGTCGTTAGGCCAAGAAAGAAGAAGACGATAGAGTCCCACCAGAAGAGAAACTAACGGAAATCAAACAACGTTTCAGGTTTTGCTGTCTTAGATTGTTCTAATGACAGAGAATGGAAAAGATTATGAAGTGAACTATAATTTTCGTTTTTCTTTCTTGGTTGAGCCAATTTCCATTAATTCTCGTTGTATCTTCTAGAGAACTATGAGCCAAACGCGACATTTCCTGATTTTCCATCGATATTTCAAGTAGTTTTGGTTTTCTTGCTCCTTTGAAAGTGTATAGTAGTCATAGGAATCAAGCTTAGTTTTAATACATAATTAAAGAAGTTCTTCTTTATATTTTACAGTTTAACCGCTCGTAGTACACAACTTAATCTCAGTCCCACCACAACACTTATTATTTAAAGCTTTCCTTTAAAAAAAAGTTTAATATAATTTATGTTCTGATATATAAAAAGCAAGGATAGGAAAAGCGATGTACAAGCTCATACTGGTTATAAGTTTTTTCAAGTTTTTCTCATAAAGTTCATCTCATCGTACCCTCTAGGGAGCTTCAAATTTAGCTACAAATGCGAGATTTTCCATCCAAGTTTTTAGTGTTTTTTGGCTGTGGTCGCAATACGACGCGTCTGTGTTTTTTCTCGTTGTTTTGTTTTTTCACTCCCTCTCCCCTTCCACAGTATCCATAGCCATACCCTATCATCCATTCAAATCACATACACTCCAACGCATGCAACCAACCCCCCCATTAACCACCCTCATCATCAGCCGCCCATGTGTGCTACGGGGTGATCCGCATGTGTGGTGCGGTTCATTTGTTTCTAATCTTTCTCACATACGGCCGGGAATTTGTTTGTTGGGGACCTTACCGCCACCCGCAACACCACCTCTTGCATCCCCTTGTGCCAAACCCACCCACTCTATGAGAAAAAAAAAACTAAACGCAAAAGACATGCGTTACTGACCATTCGATTCTGGTGCTTGCTGGTTGCTGCTGTTGCTGATGGCTGCTCCAATGTTCGTGCCGGTTGTTTTTTTCGCTCTCTCCTAGCCCAATGTTCTTTCTATGCTGCACTCGTGCCATTATGCTGCTGTTACTGCTCCCCCCACACATACTGCTATTGTACAAGGAGTTTTGTTGTTTTTTTTTGCGCGCGCGCGCTGGTGGTGTTTTTGTGCGGCCACTCAATGTGAAGCTCTGGCGTGTGTTAAAAAACGTACGTACTGAGCGTGCGGGAAGAGGTCATGCCATTCGAACTCGCCCCCACCGGCCAGGAATGGGGTAGCATGTTGGCCAGAGACTGTTGGCCATTTTGCACATATACGCGTGCGTTAGTTTTCCACCAAGGGCTGGCCGGCTGCCGGTGGTTTATCTACCGTCGTGCCCGTTTCTGGGGACCCACGGTTCGTTTTGGGTGGGTTATAAAATGATTAACGATTCTCTATTGTTGTGCCATACAATCTCGCCACTTTGGGGGCGAATATTCCATTACCCCCTCGTTGCCCGCCCTGCTCCTCTCCCACTTCCCACTCAATACCCGGGTGACTTTTCGTGCACTGTATGTGACCATTAGTGTTTTTACTATGGTCGTTGGATGTGCAAAAAAAAAACCGGGCGAAGTAAAAATCACCAAACGCACCACGCGTTACATCTCCGTGACCCAGCGCTCGGCGCGAAATGCGACCTTCGGTGAGACCTTCTTTTCGCAAGCAGCTTTTTATTTCGTTGCGGCAGTTCTTCTATTCACCCAAGGGTTTTATTTCGCGTGACCTCATCCCCGTTTAGTGTCCTGGTACCGGCAGGAGCAAAAGCTTCCGAAAAAAAAAAGTTCTAAGAAATCCATCCGAAACGATTCCGGTCGTCGAAAGCTCTTTTCCCAGGTTCGTTCGCTTTCCTTACAGTCGACTTTTGAATGCTTCTGTGGTTTTGTAGTTTGAGGGCACACGCAAAACTTGGTCACAAAAGTCGCGTCACGGTCGTCCACCGACGAGCGTCGCGTGTGTTTGCGCTGCTCCAAGAGCTTCAGCGAGGTTCGAGTCTTACCGAAAAGAAACGGGGGAGCTTTTATTTAATCTTGTTTTTTGCTCTCTCTTCTTCTCGTCTACCATCATGACGAACCCTCTTGGTTGGTCTTATTATTATTTTGGTGAAATCTTTTGCTTATTGTTTGTGATGCCACTTGCTTTCTTCTCTAAAGTTAACGGGTGCATGATTCGCTTCAGCAAAAGTTCCCTTACTTGCTTTTTTTGCTTCCCTTTTTTTACTCGCTCTCTCATCTAAGCTCTACTGATCTCATAGACGACCCCAGAGCAATCGCGACCCAAAAGTTTGGGTTTTTTTTCGCTCAAAACCAACCGTGCCCATTATTCGACGGCATACACAAACTTACAGACACACATCCAGATTGCTCTAATAATAGATGCAATCCATCTTGTGCCAGTTGGCACAATGTGAACTTATTATTACGGATTAACGAGATCCGACTGGTGGGCGAGGTAGGAGACACTTTTCCTTGCATTGCATCAACTTCAGATGCAGATGCAGCATTCGTTTTTGCATCAGAAAGCCTCCGAAGGAACACATTTTTCCACACCCATGGCGCTGTGAGACTCCTGGTCCAGGGAACATTGGATCGCACACAAAACTACCCTCAAAATCCGATTCACAAAACACAAGCACACTTTCTCGGCTTCTATTTATAATTTTAATTAAATAGTGTAGTAATTTAATTTCGCGCTTCGGGGTGTTTTTTGTACTCCTTTCCCTATGTTGCTTTCAGTTTGTTTGCGTTTGCTACGTTTCTTTCGTACTACTGTTGTTTGTTTCCCTTTTCATACTTCACTTTTCATCTTTTTGAACCATTGTTTTGTGTGATTCATCGCTTCCACGCGTTTTTGTTGTTGTTGTTATCTCTTTCGGCGCGCTTCCTATCTTTCTTTTCTCCTGTTTTGTTTTCCTTTTCTCTACTGTCTCTTTGTTTTAGTTTATTGCGTTTTGTCGTTGATTTTCAATTTGGTGTTTGTGTGGCTTCGCGTGTTACCTGTTGTTTTATGCTTCTTTTTCTTCCTCTTTCCGCGCTTAACGAGAAGGTGAGAAGTCGCGGAAAGCAACCGAGTCAGACAAGCGAAACAAATAAATTCCATCAAAAGAATTCCTACTCTCTACTAGAGACCAGCGTTTCCCTTGTTTGCTGTTGGGCGAGTTTGAGATGATTCGTTTATCTACTAGCGTGACCGTCGCCACTCGGACAAACACTGCTCGATGTGTATTTGCTGTGTGTTTTTGCATATCTTTATTTGTCTAATAAAATGCACACCTATAGGGAGCAGGCAAGAATAATCCAGATGGGAAGAAACAAAGCACAGAAAAAAAGGAACTCAAAAAAATGCGCCACCCGATGCTGGACGCCGATAAGATGCAGTTTTTGCGTATAACAAAACCAAAAACACACATCCAACTTCCTCGCCTGATTTCTCGCTCCCTGCTTTGCCCTCCCCCGAGGCAGCTGCTTTTGATCCATCAGCTTGTCGGTGTTCCCTCAAGATTGGAGGGGTTTCCGCGCGCGAAATGTTCCACCCTTGTCGGCCTGGTGGTGCCTGTGCCGGATAACATGACGGTAACATGAAATTTTACACAGGATAAACATTTTACAGCGCGCTAGTATCGCGTACAGCGAAACGGGAAGTTATCGTGGCCCGTTCATCTTTCATCGAGGCTTCAAGTGACCGTAAAACTGCATATGTATAGCTTTCTCGAGCATTTCCGCAACTTGATAGGCTTTGGTGTTGGGTTGTGAATGGATGGATGGTGGTGGGACAGTGGGCCAGTGGGGGTGGGGTTTACTACGTTCAGAAATTCTCTCCAAATAATGGACGAGCTACGAGGGAGAAATAACAAAAAAAAATCGGCCGAGATGGTTTCTACCTACATTCGCATTGGAATTCCTTTTGGGGGAGGTGTACGTTTTTCTGATCGTTGGAAAGGAATGAAATGGTAGGTTTTAATAATTCCACTCCATAAATTTGAGATTCTTTAAAATCGTTAGTCGCTAGATAAATGGTACGGGTTGCGATATTGATGCGCTAACCCTTGAAGGGATGGCGCAATGTTTAATGATACAGTGACGGACACAACAGTAAGATCATCTTAATATCAAAATTTTGAAACGAAATCTTCCGATAATTCTAATTGCTAAAAACAGTAACAAAACTTCAAGGTTTCGATCCGTGTAATGGAATTTTTTAATCAAATAAAAGAACATTTCAAATAGCTAGTGTACACTTGCAATCATATAGTGGAACTTTGCATTCATTAAGGGAAAATTTGCAACTCGGATGTGGAACAATGCAAACAGCTGTGGAATTTCTTTTGAGGGTTTAGTCCTACCCTGTAAAACTGACAAATTTAACCAAATATCATCTTATAGTTTGTTTAAATCACCACGCTATATCATGCAGGCCCTTTACTGAATGTGAAAATTAGTAGGAAAATCACTGACTATCTTTTTAAACTGCATTTGTTAACAATTTTATATTCTCATTGCAAAGTTTCCCTTACTCTATGTATGATTACTAAGTATGATAGCAAAGTTCCACAACGTGCTGAACATATTCCACTATTTAGTTGAAAAATTACACTAAGGGGTTTAACGGCACCATTTTTTGAATCGAAATCTATATAAAAAACATGTTATCCCGTGAGCAATTTCGTTAAATAATCGCTGCATCTGGGGGCGGCCGGGTGGTAGATGCGACAGCGGCGCCGGTCTTCACACGGCAGGACCGGAGTTCAAGTCTCATCTGAGCCGTTCCCCCATAGTGAGGACTGACTATCTTACTATGCGGTAACAATAAGTCTAGCAAGCCAAAATTGGCAGGCATGACCTAAGAGGTCGTTAGGCCAAGAAAGAAGAAGAATCATTACATCTCTTCTTTATCCTTTTAAAAGTTGTTTTAAATTTTAGTTTAATGAATGGTTTAAATCTTATTTTTTTAATAATATCGAATGGCCTAACCGTATTGCTCATGTTCTTATTTAATTATCATACGAATGTTGGTTATAATTTTATCAGAATATCACAAAAGAAAGAGTTAAAGTAAATTTTTACATCAAAATATCGGTCTCCTCGTCCTCCTCGAGCTTGGAGCTCATCTTTCAAATAAATTAAACGGTCTACGCTTTTTATGATGTTGTATCAAATTTGGTAATCTCTGTAAATTGTTCGGTCCGTCACTGTAAATAATTCATTTCTAACTTTATTAATGCTGTTTAACATTTATACATATGCCCTTTCTCGTTACTCTTGAACCACGCAAATCAATGACTAAGACTTTATGTAATTACTCAGATTGCGTCATTCGGGTTGCATGCATTTAGGCGCTTTTCGCTGCACTTTAAAAAAAATTACCAAATAATTTGTTTTTAATCATTTTTCACCCATTTCTTTGGTACGGATACAAAATGTAGATACTTAAACAAACACCAAAACACATCCTTTTTAGTATCAGTGTCACTCACTTTATAATGCAAATAAAAGTAAACAGCATTTTATACGTCCACTGAAAGGGTTTGCCCTCAACCACAAGCCTCCTTCCATACAAAACTTTAATCTCGTATCCAACACGTCCAGCCCGAAACCGACCAGAGCGCGCCAACCTTCCCTATTATGGGTAAAAATTTGGTTATGGCGTTAGCTTTATCCATCTCGTTTTCTTTTTTGTTTTGTTTTGAGGTTCCATGGTTCCTTTTGTTTTATTTCTTCCCCTTTTTTTTGGCAATTGAAAGGCACCATAAAAATTCTGAATCCTGCAGAAAGAAGAATCGTACATCCGCAATATGACTTTCTCCCTTTCCAAAGATAAACAATAGATCATCACAGTAGCAAGAAAAAAAATTAGGAACGACATCCACTGGGATGCTGGGGCATTTTGTTGCGGGCCACCCGAATTTCGGGGTGGTTTAGCGTAAAACAAACGCACGAGATGGAGCGGTCTGGAAGTAGAAAGGAAGAGAAAAAAAGAGCAAAAGAAAGATTAAACCAACGCGGTAAAGAACGGGCTGACCCACCCGACTGAAACGCCTGCAAGCTGGCGGAGACCCCGTGAGGAAGTGACTTCACGCGAGCGCATCATCCAAGGGTTGCGCAGTAGCGCCAGAAGTAGCAGCATCCCGAAAGGTGGGACCCAGTTAGCGTTTGGTTGCTCCGTTTACCGAAACGAAAACAATAAAACTGTCTGTCGTGAGCTAGTATGGTTGGGTGGCTCATTTTTCCTGGCCGGGGCGCTCCTGGTTCCTTCACACCCGGGACTGACGGAAGCGGAGACATGCCTAGCCTGGTTTGGGGTCCCCGAGAGTCTACCATCGTTGCCAAATGCCTCTTTACGAAGGACGTTGTGGGTCTCTTTTATGATAGAAAACATTGTTTTATTCGAATTTATGCTCCATCTTGGGTGTGTGTGTGAGTGTTGGTTTAAAAGAGGTCCAGAAAATTTTAGACAACAAATATATTGATTACAGAATTTATAGATGCACTTTAAACGCAATTAAGCAGCATCCTTTAAATAAGCGACAAATAATTAAATCCTTTTTTTTATTCTATTGTGCCGAGTGCATGAAAACAGCAGGGATGTCAAATGCTTAGAAGGTACTCTCAACAGGATTTAATTAAAATTTTAAATAACTCAACATTTACTCACTTTACACAATGATGCCTAAAGCGCAAATTGGAATTAATGGTTCTTATTCGACTAGAATCCTTAAATCAATCAATACTTATACTGATGTATTCAAAAAGATTTGGTAATTTTACGGTGATGAATTCTCCTAAGTTAAAAGATCAAGTTGAGAATATTTATCCAGAGTGCTGAAAAAAAATTATACGGATTTATTAAAATATTTGCATATTTTCATTCACATAAACTACAAAATCTTGTGTGGAATCAATGTTCTTTGAATAATTAAAACACAATAAGAACGATTTTTAATGTTTGGCCATAGAATGGTTAGTGTACGTGCCTCCTCTGTCCGTGTGGACGGCCTACTAGGACATTGCGGTTCGTCCGGTGCCATTCTCATGACATGACCAGCCCACCGGAGCCTGGCGAGTCTAATTCGCTGCACGATGGTGAGATCACCGTACAGCTCATAGAGCTCGTCATTGTAGCGGCTCCTCCATTGTCCTTCTACACATCGCCAAAAATCCTTCTGAGCATCTTCCTCTCGAACGCGGCTAAGAGGGTTTCGTCAGTTTTGGGCAAAGTCCATGTCTCAGAGGCGTATGTGAGTACTGGGACTATAAAGGTTTTGTACAGTCGCTGCTTCGTCCGTCGCGACAGGTATTTTGAGTTGGCAGCCAGCACCCTTGCGCTCAACTCAACGTTTATGTTGTTGTCGGTGCTGACTTTTGACCCCAGATAGGTGAAGTTTTGTACGACTCCTAAGGTGCGATCACCTATCTGTACATCACCTCTGCGTTAATCTGTGTTTGTTAGCAGGGCCGCTGGTGGTGCTACCATCATTTTGGTTTTTGCCTCGTTGATCTCCAACCCGAGGTTCATTGCCGCATGCTCGATCCTTTGGTAAGCTTCTGCTACGTAGGAGAGCCTCAAACCAATGATGTCTATGTCATCAGCGTATGCCAGGATCTGGAATGACTTATAGAAGATGGTCCCCGAAGTTTGCACCTCCGAGTCTCGGATGGCCCTCTCTAGCGCCAGATCGAATACGAGGCAAGCAAGCCCATCTCCCTGGCGCAGGCCCTTGGTGGTAGCAAAGGGCCCTGAGAGTTTTCCATCCACCTTCACCTGGCATATGATGTTGGTCATCGTCATACGTACAAGCCTGGTAAGCTTGGCCGGGATTCCAAATGAGCTCATTGCGTCGTATAGTTTTACCCTGGCTATGCTATCGTATGCGGCTTTAAAATCAATGAAGAGATGGTAGGAGTGTAGCTGCTGTTCCGCCATCTTCTCCAGGATTTGCCGCATGGTGAATATCTGGTCAGTGGTTGATTTTCCGTTTCGGAATCCTCTCTGATAGTTTCCAACTATCTTTTCAACGAATGGGTCAAACCTATCTTGTATAACTAGGGAGAGAATCTTGTAGGCGGTATTCAACACCGTAAAATTCCAGTAGTTACTGAACGCTAGCCTATCTCCCTTCTTGTATATGGGGTAGATGATGCCGAGAGTTCTATCACAAGTAATTGAGTTGCTATGCCATACCTCAGCCATGACTTGATGACTGAAATATGCCCGTGAAATACGCATTAGTTTGAGACATTCCAATGTACAAAAAATAATGTTTTGATTAAATATATCAAAATATTTGCCTAAAATTACATTCAAAACAGAAGACATTATTTAAGAGAATATTGGTTTTCCGAAGCGGAGTCTTTCGCAATTAAATATAATAAAGTTTGAAGACATTGAAGAGCAAACGCTTACAAAGAAAACTTTGAAAAACAAAAGTGAATCTCGCTAATTGCAATCAAATGATGTTCTCTCTCTCTCCAAAATCACTAATTCAAGATCAAATTAGAAGCATCTTTACAAACAAAAAAAACCGCCGCTTTGCTCAAACTTTTACTCAAAACATCTTGTTTTCTGCAGCAGTAATCCAGAAATTCTGTGTATTTAAGTTCGACACACCTGCTTCGAAGCTCTTGCCTGCCTGCTGTTGTGGTTGTTGTACTGCTCTATGGTTCATTCATTCACAGCAACCTCGCTCCAATGCTGCCCTCCCCGTTGATACTGTTATAAAGCAAAACGATTGTTTTTGGTTTAGTGTTTTCATATTTTCGGTCACAGCGGTAAGGGGGTGTCACTCGGCTTTTGATTTAACTTCCACTTTCCACCAGGGCGCGCACCGCTTTTCCGCTGCTTTTTTGCATATGTCAAACGTAGAACAAAAAGCTTAAGCGAAAAACTCCGCTCGTTAACTTCACAAACCGTCGCAAATCTTGTTGAAGTTTTAGTAACTGTGTCTGTTCCTTCTTCCTGTCGTGTTTTTTTTTATCGTTATAAAAATTGGGAGTGTTACGGAGACATAAATGAGAAGAGAAGCGAGAAGTAAAACAAAACAGAGAGAGCAAAAAATGGATGGAAAAGATTGCCACCAGCTTCTTGCACGTTTGGTTTTGCTGGTTGCTCTACCGTTTGCTATGCTAACGCTAACGAAATTATCATTATCATCCTGGGGCCCGTAGCTTCGAGATTTTCCGCCACTTCCCATCCTTAATCCCTCCTCCGGTCGGGGTTCTCCTCGGAAAGAGATTTTGATCCACGACCAAGGTCCACAAACTATCGCTCGTTTGCTCGTAATTTAATTTTACTGCCGCCGTCGCTGCGGTTCCAGGCCAGGCGCGATTTCGACGACAGCGGCCGGCGACGCAGAGCTGTAAAAATATTATCAATAGTCCGGACCGCGGCCTGGCCATTGATTGAGGCGCGAGACGGTAGAGACGCGCATTATCGTGTTTTTTTGTGTTTCGTTCCTTCGTTACGTTGTTCATTCATTCGCCGTTTCATGGCGCTCGGTGGGCCAACGTGATTTTTTGAAGGCGCTGGCCCAACACCGAACTACACGGGACACGGGAAAAAGATGCCACAACATTTGGCGCTTCGGCCAGGCACAGCGAAAGCGATAAAGATAAAGGCACAGTGTGTGTGTGTGTTTTTCGGCGGGCGCAGCGAAGACGAACTTCCGAACCTCCGAAAATGAGGACACAAACGGAGCAACCGATTGCAAGGGCGAGCGCGATAAAACAACGAATGGAAATAAAATTAAGCAAGAAAAAACACGTTCCGCAAAGGATAGTGAATGAAACAAGCAGGCATACACGTTATCGAAATCGAGTGTTGTAGGGACGATGGAAAAAGAAAGCGAAAAAGCGAAAAACTTTTATCAAAGAAAAAAAAAAGTTTAAAGATGCTCTGTGGATCTCCAGTGTGTCCGGGTCATAAATAGCAGGCCGGAGAATTTTCTCCGGTTGATCTCCGGTGCGCCCTCCAAACGGCCGAAGCAAGGCGACAGTGTGGATGAGTTTATTACTGTCATTCGGTCATTTTTGGTTCGACAGTTTTGGGCATGATTTGACGCTGAATGGAGATGCCTGGGTCTTTGGGAGTTGCTTTGGAGTTCCGGACCGGGCAAAGAACATCAAAAAAATATCCAAAAACATACCACAGCTTGTAAGCTAACAGCAAGACAAACAAAAAAAAACACGATTAGTTGCAAAGAAAACCCTTTTTTTTCATCGCCACGATTCTCCAATTTTCAAAGACTAACCGGGAGGGTCACAAATCAAAAATCTTATTGGCAGGGTTGTTTTTTGTCTTGGTTACGATTTGTTTCCCGCGTAATGATCGTTTCTTGGACGATCGGTTTTTCGGTACGTTTCGCAAAAAGTAGGCAAATCATCTTCCTCGACGTACCGCGATTAGGGTGGGGAGTTCCTGAGGCATAAGCGAAACACAGCAAACGGTCAGAAATCGCCCATGATTGAGGGTCATAATTCTTTTGACTATTTTTAATTTGCTTCCCACAAAAGTGTGTACCGTCGGGCGGCGGCCTATCGACATCTTTTCCTGCGTTGTCTAGGTTGTACGTTCGATTTGATTAAAGGAAAACAGCTCCGATACCTGGGTTTTGCGTTGGGTTGTCGGTGTAGTTTGTAGGTATTAGAAGTCAAGGGCAATTCTACAAAAAACACTTTCATTAGAGTGCCTGAGAGCCTTGCTAAGGTTAGTTTCAAGGTTTTGTGTGAATAGCCTAACTCAAACAATGCAATGTCTAGGAATCGAGTTTCGTAGTCTGCCATTTGTGTTGAAATGCTTATTTATCGTTAAAGAAACATTAGTTACAAAAACCGCAATTTATAAGTTATCCGATGCTAATCGATGAAGCTGAGATCACATGATCGACATGGACACAAACTGACGAATTCTTCCTCGCATTTCTCGAAAGAAAAATGTTTAGTTTTGGTGAGCTATTGGAGCTGTAGGATGACTGTAAAGGTAGAGCTGTAGGATGACTGTAAATAGTCGTTCGGCGAATCCAACCCACCAGGCTCCGGTCACCTAGTCTTGCCATGAGAATGTCTTGATGTCATGAAATAGCCTATGTCCTGCATGGACATCGGAGGTGTTGTAGATCCGAACTGCGATGAAGTGATCATGTTGATGCGTCCGCTGGAAAGGCCAGGATACAGGATTAGTAGTCGCAAGTCGGTCTTGCTTGAACAGTACCGAGGATTGTTGTATCAGGTCAAGTCCGCAGAGCATTCGAAAAAGTATATTACAGTAGATATCTTTGGGATATTATACGTACAGCATGATTTATTAAGTACCATTGCGATCAGGCCTCTGTCTCTCTTAATCGGTTGAATCAAAAGTTCCAGAGATGCCATTTTCAAATTGTCTTGAAATATATCACTATCAGGATCCGTACAAAAAGGAATCTTAACTGACACGAGAAACGCTGAAATTAAAATCTTCCCAGTGATGGATTAAAACACCATTAGTAGAGATCTACCAAGATATCAAGCAAGAAGATCATCTTCATCTACAGGCTTCACTGCATGAACTCGATTCCTGGTGCAAGCGTAACGCTTTAACCCTCTGCAACGATAAATGCGCCATCAGCACCCTCAGTCGATCACGAGCCCATATGTTCTTCATCTATGTTCTAAACGGATAAATCCTTGATAGAAAAGAGGATCTAGACACTCATGGACACAAGATTGATTTTCGAGGAATATCTGGATTAAGTCGATGAGAGGTGAAGCCAATGACTAATACTGGTCAATAACATGCGTGGATATGATCTCTAATGGAGTATGTATGCATTTTTGGTGGAATCCTTCAACTAGACGCGACTCGAATGCATCTTGCTAGAGATCTTCCTCTGGAGTACAGGACCAGATGCCTACTTCTCAGTCTTCCGCTTTTTGAGGACAATTCTAGTTATCGCACAGTCCCGGATCACTTATGGCTCTCGTAATCCAGTAGTCAGCATGTGCCGCATCTTCAATGCAACCGGTGAGGCTTATAATTTTTTATAAAGAGAGCTAAATACGGGGGGCGGCCCGGTGGTGTATACGATAGCGGTGCCGGTCTTCACACGGCAGGACCGGGGTTCGAATCCCGGCGGACCGCCTCCCCGTACGCAGGACTGACTATCCAGCTACGGGTAAAAACTGAGTCACAGAGAGCTAGCAATAGCAGGCCAAGACCTCACGAGGTTGTAGTGCCAAGGAAGAAGAAGAAGAAGAGCTAAATACCTTGAGTCCTAAGTACTCAAGGATTGTTAATCTTAATAGACTCTATGACTCTTTAGTTTAATTTAAAGAAAACATATTATTTGTGTTTTAAATTTAACTCCAACCTTTGCAATTCTACATGTATTCACA